>VZRI01000441.1:68975-172570 GCA_013397515.1 Upupa epops
GGGATAGACTAGATGATCTTTTGAAGTCCCTTCCAATCCCTAATGGGTCTATGATATTATATTACATGATATATGATAACAGCCAGATGGGATTTAAAAGGAGCAGTCCAGCAGTCAGACAGAACTGATCAGTAGCCTGCTGTTAAATACTGAAAACTGTCCTGTGAGAAAGCAAGATAAATAGTGCTCACTTTTCTCCATCACAGGCTCAAAATTACCACATGTCCCCATGGGCCAAATGTTCGACCATTCTTCATGTGCCCTTCACTTTATTTGAAGGGATAGGAGAGGGAGAGAAACTACAAACACAACATGTGACTAAACAAGGTGCACTTAAAGCAGCTGAGGACATTCCAAGATGAAAATGAAATGGTTAAAGCAGAAATCTTGTTTAATGTTTGTCTCTAACCTGGACTTAGTAGTGTGTAATCATGAATACATCATTCTACTCCTTTAACTTTATTGCAACATTTTCTTAAAAGAAAATGCAACCTTGCTTTCACAACACTGAGATCACTGGACTCCGTTTATAAAAACATGAAAGCAAGACTTGGAAATAACAAGAACAAAGTATTTTGCCAAGTGCAGTATGCACTTCAGCAAGAGCTGGTTCGGCACTGAAGTATTTATGAAAGCAGCTGTGCTAAAGAACAGATTAAGTGATAGCATGAAAAGGTCACAGAAACACAATTACATTAGCTTAGAACTATGAGGATGACCTAATATGGGATTCTTTTTCCCTGATGTTTTGATTTTTACCCGTGTGTCTCCATGGCAGGCTGTATTTTCATGATTACTAGGTTATGCTTCACGACAGTCAATAAAAAGAAAAGATAGCACTTTTTGCATATTGAATGCTTGGCTATAAATTAAATGCCATTCTGGCACCAAGTTTTCATACCGAATTTAAATGATTGACAGGTCTATGCTTTAAGATTCAAAGATACAGAAATCAAAGCAAAGATCATTGTTATCCAAATTCACAGAGGAATTGCCAAGTGTAGTCTTCAACCTCGTCTCCTAGCTTCTTAAGATCTAAGGGAGAAGAAGCTTATTTTTAATACCACAGTCCCAAGCACTCTCAGCCCCAAGTTGGCAATGATGTCTGCTGTCATCTTAAGCACTGGCAGAGTCCTCGGGAGGTCACCATCCACCTTCTGTCCCTTGGGCTGGCAAATGTGCTCAGCAATCCCACACAATGGCCAAGGGAGAGCAACAGCTTCTCACAGGAGAACATATCTCACAGGACAATCCTCTAGTTTTACTGCCAGTCCAGGTGCTCAAAAATCTCCACAGAGTTCTCTTTAATACTGTGCAATATTTCTGTCTTCTGACCCTTCCTTCCTCCATCCCTAGTTAATATCTCTGTGTTTCACAGGCTGTAACTTAACATACTCAGTTTTCTCTTGGGAGAAAAAAAACGTATCAGCTCTGTTTCCCTGAATAATACTTCCAGTACTCCACAGTACTCATCTAATCTTCTGTCTATATATCTAACTGGGTTTGTTTTCAAGCTTGTGAACACAGTCATTCAAAAAGCAGTTGTGATTCCTGAGAGTACCTGAACTGTATATGGAGCTCAAGCTGGCTGGCTGAGTTCTCAGCGGAGCTGCATAAAGCTCAAGGCTAACATCCAGCACAGTAGACAAGTAAAACTGGCCAATTTCATTTAGCCAACTTAAAAACTAAAGGTAGAAAAAAGAAAAGAGAGAGAAAGAAAGAGAATAAGACAGAGGAAAGAAGGAGAGATGAGAAAGGGAGAGAAAGGAAGGGAAGGGAGAGAAAGGAAGGGAAGGGAGAGAAAGGAAGGGAAGGGAGAGAAAGGAAGGGAAGGGAGAGAAAGGAAGGGAAGGGAGAGAAAGGAAGGGAAGGGAGAGAAAGGAAGGGAAGGGAGAGAAAGGAAGGGAAGGGAGAGAAAGGAAGGGAAGGGAGAGAAAGGAAGGGAAGGGAGAGAAAGGAAGGGAAGGGAGAGAAAGGAAGGGAAGGGAGAGAAAGGAAGGGAAGGGAGAGAAAGGAAGGGAAGGGAGAGAAAGGAAGGGAAGGGAGAGAAAGGAAGGGAAGGGAGAGAAAGGAAGGGAAGGGAGAGAAAGGAAGGGAAGGGAGAGAAAGGAAGGGAAGGGAGAGAAAGGAAGGGAAGGGAGAGAAAGGAAGGGAAGGGAGAGAAAGGAAGGGAAGGGAGAGAAAGGAAGGGAAGGGAGAGAAAGGAAGGGAAGGGAGAGAAAGGAAGGGAAGGGAGAGAAAGGAAGGGAAGGGAGAGAAAGGAAGGGAAGGGAGAGAAAGGAAGGGAAGGGAGAGAAAGGAAGGGAAGGGAGAGAAAGGAAGGGAAGGGAGAGAAAGGAAGGGAAGGGAGAGAAAGGAAGGGAAGGGAGAGAAAGGAAGGGAAGGGAGAGAAAGGAAGGGAAGGGAGAGAAAGGAAGGGAAGGGAGAGAAAGGGAAGAGAGAAGGGGGGCTAGAAGCAGCACTGAAGTTAAATCAATATGTGAGTCTAGTTTTGAAATAAGGCTGTTAAACACAGGCTTGCACTGAAGTAACTGAAGTCATACATTTAAAGTGATTTCATTATGTCGTTTCTATTTATTATACAAAGTATGAATGAGGTATTTTTTTCTTGAATACATTATACAAGGGAAGCTATTCTTTCTGGAATTCAGAAAGGCTTCTACAGTTATTTCTTCCAGAACAGCAATTTTAGTCATTCGGAACACAGTATTAAAAATCTGGTTTAAGTTACCAAAAAATCATGACAAGTTTTAAAACATCACTGTTTAGGAATCCAGTATAAAAGCAACTCTAAAATGTCCAAGTAATTTAGAAATGTTATTATTTATTTGGTGTTTTACGCCTTTATTAGGTATTTCCAGCATTTTAAAAATGTGGCAGTTACTAGGTATCCATCAACCCAGATAAAGGATGAGTTATTTTCACTTGTTGCCAAGAAAACTGTGGAGGTAGCCTGGATAGAAATCTGCTGGGTTTTTTGTATTATATTTGTTTTTCCTGTTGTGGTATCCAGCTGTATATTTGGTAAGTTCACTTCAGCAGTATTGCAAAGGGATCTCTTGACAGAAAAGACCGCAAGAAGAGCTTGGAAAATAAGCCTAGAAACACTGCAGCAGCAGTCTTCCCATTACACAGACATGATATACCTGTGACTAAAGCTCTATGCCAACTGCTTTCCTTATTTCACTTCTCATAAATGGACAGAAGACATCAAGAGGAAAACCTATTACTTTCTAAATGGAATGCAGAAGTTCAATACTAGAAGGATTTCAAATCAGTTTATGTCTATTTTATGTCTATTTAGATCTATTTATGCCTATTTTATGTTGTAACCTCACCATGTATTTCAGACAACACGTTGCACAGATTTAGGATGCACCTTAAACATCCTGAACACATAGCCCATGTAGAAACATGATAACTGGATACTATAAAACAAAGGGAGAGGTATGTGCTTGGCGAGCAGAGCCAGAGCAGGCTGTAGAGGAAACACTGCTAGAAATCAGAATATTGACTTGTGCTCCCAATGGCACAGCAGGGAGAAGATCATTGCTGAACAGACTCGCTATTAATTCTGTTGCCTACATGGGTCATGGCTGCTAAATTAACTGTCTTTAGTGATATATTAAGTTCTCAAGGTTCGTGACAGATTTCGTTCCTGATCTATTCTGAAGCTGACAGCAGCCATTTCCGCTGTTTCTGCAAATCACACTGCAGATACAGACTTTGTGTGTATGACAGTGACTGTAGGGAGTGTTACGGCTGACATAAAGCGTTCTGTTATTAAAATAAAGGGGGAAAAAATCAGCATTCTTAAATGAGTTATCACACTGTGTAAGTCTGTTGGTTGTGACAGTTTAAAACCCATTTGCTGTATCTTAATGGAGCCAATTCAAGATAACCTCAAATTGTTATAACATTTGTCTTATTTCTACTAGAGCTTGATGACCCTATACAGCTAAAGTAAAGGGAATGATTCCTTGTTCTTCTGATTACCTTAATAAATTTGCTCCCTCTCTTGCCAGACAGAAGCATGTCCCCAGTGTCCTTATGCTGATTTCTTTAACACATTCCCATTTGTTTATGAAATAAAGGTTAGTCTTTTCAATGCCCATCAGTGACAAAACATGCAAATCTGACAAACAATCACATTCCTGACACTGTGTAGCTTTAAACATGGCAAGAATGCTTAGCTCTGCAGAAATCATAAGGGTACCTGCACACACTATAGGAATTAATAACCAAACCTCTGCTATTCTTCAGGGGTGTTGATGAAAGGACCAAGTGTTAATTCAAACATAGAATCATAGAATCATTAGGGATCAGAAGGGACCTCAAAAGATCATATAGTCCAGTCCCCCTGTCACAGCAGGACCACATAGATCAAGTCGCACAGGAACACATCCAGGTGGGTCTGGAACACCTCTGGAGAAGGAAACTCCACAACCCCACTGGGCAGCCTGTTAGTTAACTCAGCATATTAACCCTTATTTCTTAAAGCTTATTATTTAATGGTTTGATATAACTTTTACTCATAAAAAATATGTTTCAGCTTGACTGAGAGTATTTTCTTTGTGTGACCAGGGAACTGGTCTGGAGGTAGGAATTTTGGAAATGGGAAAGTGTCTAACTGTGCTGATCCAACAGCTGGTATTGAGAGCAGCACTAATGAATCCTTTTTAATAAACACCACAAAAACAATGGAAAGACTTTTGTTCAGCCTGGTATTTTCTCTAAATTCAAAAATACAAAAATAATCAGCTTGTCCTGAATGTGGTGGGAAAACTGGCATTCATCATCCCTTACCCCACATTATCAGTAGTACCAGTTTTAACATAACTTTAAGTATTGCTGGTTTTGCAGATGAATAAAATTTACTAATACAAGGAAGAAGAGGCTGTGTAGCTTAAGTGGAATAAAAATAAAGTAAAAAAAAATCCTTTCAAATGCTTAATTTTTTCCCTTTCAATGCTTAAAATTTAGAAGCAACACTAAATCAGTCCATCAATTCAATTTAGACGGAATCATAAATCATTTAGAAATTATACAATGATATAGAGCGTTTTGAAAATATACTCCAGTCAATAAACACAGCAGGAATCACAGAACAGCAAGGAAACAACATATTCATCCAAAGTAGAAATCTTTACATGTTTTCCATGAAAGGTTGGCCCAGTTTTTCAGTTCAAAGTTTTCATGATCTGAGTAGCAAACTTTTAGACAGAAAAGGCAGGTTTATTTATTTTTTGTGGATAAAAGGAAAACTATTTTCACAGAAGAAGTTACTGCCCTTATCAAAGGCAGTCAAGGGGAAATTCGAAATATTTTCAAAGGCAATAATTACTGCATTGGCACACTGAGCCATTTTCTTCACCATTTCTTGTGCAAACACTTGGAGTTTGCATAAGAAAAAGCGCTAGAGAGTTGGTGGGCTGAAAATCAATAGTGCTCATTTTTTTGGCTCCCAGTACATCCACAGGGCTTCAGAGAACATCCCCAAGGAACATGCCACACACCAGGGGATGGTGAAGTTTTCTTTAAGCAAAGCCTAAGACATTCAGTCTTTCGTAATCTAAGGGGACTTGCAGAGCAGAACATTCAGCTTTACTGGTTAGTTCAGAAAACACCAGAGGCAAACTAAGTGGGCATTTCTTACCACAGACAGTGCAAACAGCACCAGAAAGCTTAATTATGATTAATAACATCAGCTGAAATGCAGCTCTCAAAAAAACCCTGTATTCTGGCATTGCAGACAGGATACAAACACTGTAAACACCTCAGCTAACATCATTATGGAATCCATCACATTTTAATGATGCTGCATAATAATAGATCATTCTGTCAAACTACTCCATTTATCTTCCTGCAAATAAAATGACTTGTCTTTACTCCCAGAAGCTCAAAAAATACCAAATCATGCTAATGAGAGGTTTCAATTAAAAATATTAACAATTGCTAAGTATTCTGAACCTACTTCATCTTCCAAGTCAGAATGGAAAATAAGTGCTCAAGATTGTTTGTCCTGATGTTACCAGGCATCAGCAATTTGTAAACGTCAGAAGATTGACCAGACACTATCCTAAATCTTACAGCTTTCAAAAATAAATAACTCATCAGTTAAATGGTGGAAGGATGTCAAAGGCCAGCAGCTTACAAGGAAATTCCCTAAATGCAGGTATTTAAATCCATACCCGGACACATGAGTACAAGTGACCTGGCTGTAAAAAACCAGACATGATTTTTACTGGGCATAGTGCAGTGCTTAGAGCATTTCAAATAGAAAACAAGAAAGACAGACAGAAATGACTGTTGTAGTTGTAAGGCTTTTGTGCATATAGAAACAATCCGTACATTTTCATTTTATGGCAAATGCAAGCATGAAATGTCAGGCTATTTTAATTATACTGCAAGGAATTATATTTATGTAATTATATTGATGTAATAAAACTCAAGGAAATGGTTTAATAGAACAACTAAGTGGACCAGAAGTCTTCATACTGAATTCAACTTAAATGCTTCTTGAGCTCTACAATATTAAAAGAGTGCAGCATAGAATTTTAATTACACCTGGACAAGTCCAGAAATTTTATAAAAGCAGGGGCTGTTCTATTCTCTGATTCACTGCAGCCTCCCAGAGAGGAGACCTGCTATCCAAGATATGCTACAGTCTCTGATGGAAAATCTGGTTCTTTTGTGCCACTAAATCCCTCCTACTGAAATCAAAGCTGGTCCATTTCAATTGTAATAAGGGTGCTAACATATTTTAAAATGGTTCATGCATACAAGTCAAAGTCAAACCTCAGGTGCTATCGAATTCTTTTGTTGTTTAAATAACACATTTTCCCTATCAGAACTCCTTCATAAAATGAAAAATAAAGGAAAATCTTAAATGGCCTCCATTACAGTAGGGCACATTCTTTACAGAGCAAATCTATGGCACTTCTTTCTTGGCAGCACAAACAACAGTCATTCTGTGCTTTGCATAATAAATTCAGAGTTAAGCGTAAAAAAAATACTCTAGAGTTAAATGATTCTGAGAGAGATCCTTTGCTAATAATGTAAATCAAAATTAAAAGCCTTGTAGGGAGGATTACAGCCAGTTGCACCAAGTGTCACTCAACATCAGTATTTAATTTCTCACGTTTTCAGAATAGGTACATGCATAAAGTATAAAAAAGACTACCAAGATAAAGACAATGCAGAATCTGATGCATACATGTATGCCTTTAGAAAGGTAAAATGTATATATTTACCTTTCTGTTTGGAATCAATTTTTATATTGTACATAATTGAAAATGAAGTGAAAAGGATCTGGCTGCTCTTTCAAGAAATGGTACCATTTTCAACCCAGGTGATGAGACACAGAACAGCAGCAGAATCTTTATTCCTATCTGCAGTAAGAATTAACTTATATTACCACTTCAGCCCGTGAGGCATTTATCTCCTACTACACAGAACACTTGAAAACGTTAGCAAGAGGAGAAAATATCAGTAAAAAACATGGCCAATGAGCAAAAGTGACTTAGAATCATGGAATCATCAGGGATCAGAAGGGACCTCAAAAGATCATCTAGTCCAATTCCCCTGCCACAGTAGGACACCCCAACCAGGTCCAGGCAGGTTGCAAATGTCTCCAGAAAAGAAGACTTCACAAACCTCCCCAGGCAGCCCCCTCCAGCACCCCAGCGCCCTCCCTGGGAAGAAGTTATATAATCGGTCAGGGTTAGAAGCACCCAAGATCAGCTGTGACTGCCTTGACTAAATTTGTTGAAGAGTGGATCACAAACTGATATTGTACATTTAAATCTATTTAATCAGACTGCTTTTAAGGACTGAAGTGCAGAATCCTCAGTATGAAATATCCCATCCTGCTGGATCAAAAATTTCTGTGCTATCTTCAAATAGTGGAGAAAATTCTGCTGTTTTTCACATGTATTGGGAACTTGAAAATATCCTTAATAATATTTATTAATAAAGTCGTTTGTTCAGAAATAACACCCTGTAGCTAGAATTTATAATATATTTACTTAGTGTCGGCTATTAATTTCTAAGATGCAGCTCTTGGGCATAGAGTGTAAATAGCAGAGATGCTGCAAAACAAGATGGTAGAAACACTTGTCCTTTAGCAGATCAGACCCAGGATAAAACTGAATAAACCAGCACAACAACAGTAAGAAATCAAGATAATACATTTAGAAAGTAGGGCATTATTGTTCAATTTTATAAGTCCCTGGTTTAGGTAGAATATGTACAAGAGACTTGAACTTGGGTCATCCCAAGTTCCAGTTTCACTGGAACTTCCCAAGCAGTGGATTGCTCATATCTGGCTCAGAAAGTTCTGGTTTTTCTCATTATTAATGTCAAATGGAAAAGACTGATGAAATATCTTGAAATCCATGTCTGTTTTCAGGCTAACTTCTGCTGACCGTGTTTTATCTGTCTCTTACACTGGACAATTATTTGGCTTTTTGGGTGCCTGGTTCCCACTTGAGTATATTGTTCAAGGGGTCATAATAAAAAGACTCCTTTTTATTGAATTGCTGACATTTAGATAAAACAGATCAACCAAAAGTCTCCAGAGAGTTTGAATTCAAAGTAAAATGAAAGGAAGTCAATATACTTGTTATCCCACTACCGTACAATATGAATCATTAATTACTCTTTAAATGTCAACATTAGACACTTGTTGTTGTTTTTCTCGTCCTTAAAATAGCCGCAGCTTAGCTTGTTCACTTTATTCTACCAGCTCAGTGATAACAGGAGACTTCACAGGCGTAAAAAGAATTTACAGGAAAGTAGAATAAGGACAAAACAGAGTGACCTCCAAGCAATTACAACTAAACATGGAAGAAAATGAATGACACATCAAAGCATCAACTTCAAAGACAGTCCCAGGTGGCTCTTTTTTCAGCATATGTGCCACAGGAATTGTACAATGAGGTGTTTGAACTTTTCTGTACAAGCAAAATTTTAAGAATCCTTACGAGGGCAAAAAAGTGCACTAAAATAATTAAATAAAATTACTGTGTTGAAGGACAGCTAGAAGTCCAAAGTCAATGTATTCTGAGTACGTTTGATAAAAGCATGCATGATGGAAATTGTCTGGTCCCTACAAGTGAAGCTGTTGTAGAGGGAAGGGAAGGAATTGTGATGCAAAAATATATATCAACACTTGACAGACATGCTGTTTTGACTTCAAACCTCAAACATTTTAAATCACAGAGAAAGGATTTTGCTTGAATTAATTCTTGAAGCCATGTGAGTAAACATGAGTAAAACTAAACATGAGCAAACTGGTAAAACTTAAAGAGTTGCAGTCAGGGATTTTGCAGGAGATACAACGTTGGAGGCAAAAATTCACAGAATACAATGACACTGACCTTGGTAGAACCCAACAGATGATCAGGAGGCTTTAATCATGGTGGCTCTGCTAGCATGCGTAGGGCATGATTTCTCATTTCAACTGAGCCTTTCCTCTGCAATCTCTGATCAGGACTGTTAGTATATGTGAAGACCTTAGAACACCTAAGTACAAAATCCATCGGTGACAGCAGATTAATTTCAGTTCAAGCCAATTCACTGTCAAGTTATTGAAAAGACATATTCCTGATGCTCTGGTTTCACTGCTCAGGTTCGACGATTTGTCAGGTGGAACTCTTTGCAGCTAGCGCCTTCAGGGAAAAGACTACCAGAACAGAAATACTTTCTAATAACGTGAACTTGTAACGTGTGGTGCAATATGTGATTAATACTAACCAGGTGAAAAGACCATTAAAAAGTGAGTTTACGAATTGGCAATGCCAAAGATATTTTCTTCAAGAGCAACTCAAGGGACTGCTGTCACTTTCTTTTCATTTTTTCCTTTTACACACTGGATCAACAGCAAATCTGGTTAGCAATTGTTAGCAATTTACTGTTTATATCCTCCACTAATAGTCTGAGACGTTTGGTTCTGCATAAAAACACAGATTTTTCCCCACTATAAAAATTCTCAATAACAAACAAAATTGCACATACATAATATTCTTTTCCCCCGAAGCCCTAACACAGTAATATCTTTTGGATAAAGGGACACTTAAGTTGTAATAAAGTGTGCTAAATTGCACAGGGCTCTATTAAATAATTGCTTTCTTCTAGTTTGTGTTTCCAGACGTAATGATATTTGAAATAAAATTATAAACTTATCAAAAGTCTCAGAACACTTCAACTTCCCCTAATGTTGGTATGTTTCAAAAACTCTATTTTCCAAGTCACGAACACTCTGTTATCAGCACTAAGATTGGATTCAAGTGCATGCATGTAAATATGTAATGGCTCTACACTCTCTAATAAGTGCGATCAATGCAGTGTTACTGGAAAGAAATCGTACTGGGTGACATTCAGGAAGAGGAGTCCACTGTAAAAAATACAAGATAATGTGTGGGGTTTTGATTCTTTGCCATGTGATTATGCTTTATTTATTCTTGTGCTGACTTACATCAGCATGCTGGATTGCTTACACCGTTAAACCCACTTAACTCTGTTGACAGTCTGCACCAGTATGTCAGAAAGGGGTACAGAAATACCATTCTAGTGAGTCTATGGAACAAGCTGTCCTCAACACATTTAAGGCTACAGGCAAATGACCAGGTCACTGGCCTGTGGGTACACTAATGGAATGGGATCCAAGAACTTCTGGACTCAGTATGAAGAATTTCTGGACAGGACAGTCAACAGTGTGAGCATTGGACAAGACGTTGGAGATGCTAATGCCTCACAAGTGGTTACAGGAGCCAAATCTCACAGGTAATAGTAGGTAATCATTTGGACTCAACACTAACAGTATTTAAGGACAAGATAATCCTGGTAAAGTATCAAAATGACAAATTTGGCTATAGCTATAGCACAATGGGGACTGACAAAATGATTAGAGTTGTGTCATCATCGAGAAAGTATGGAATGGAAGCAATGTGGGGTAGAAACTGTCCACATGTCAAGGAACATCATGTGGATAGACCAAATATCCTGGTAGCACCATGCTGGTGCCCAGTCCAAGCCTGACAGTATTCATAGCACACAAAACATCTCATATGGGTGTCAAAGCAAAACATTGCTCAATTATGAAGCATCGAATTTTGAGAGGCATTTCAGGAATGTTTGGTTTAATTAAGATGGTCATGTGTTTTTGAGATAGATGGTGATAAATAACTTTCAGAAGTTTTTTTAATGCTAATTTCATTATGACAAGGCTGAGATAACTTTGGAATACAATATGCAACAGACTTCTTTGCAGAATATCAATGAATTAAAAAGACTGAGTGTTATGGAGAAGTATCATCCTCCACAGAACTATCACTATAAAAATATGTTACCAGGGAAATAATCTTGGCTTGAATGAAAAAGAAATAATGAGAGTCAATAAACAAAAACAGTCCTTTTTTTTTAAATGTAAAATAGACAATTCTTCGAGTCAAAGAAATTAATCAAAACAGCTGGACAGGAATGTTGGAATTTGTATGATTTTTCAAATAAAAGATGTAAAAGTTTATCTGGAATATGTATCACTTACAGGAAAATACTTCAGACCTGAATGGTAAATAGGCATCTCAGAAGATATATTGAGCCTAAAAATAAACAAACAAATAAATAAGAGTACTGTGAAGAGAAAGCTGGTCTTGCTGGTCAGTAATAGTTCCCAGAGGAAAATCTAGATTCAGTGTTGTCAAGGATTTAAAGAATAATAGAAACGGCTTCTTCAATCACATAAATTAAATAAAAATGAATAAAAACATCGGTGGGGGGGAAAGCCTTTTATTTTCTTCTTGGCAGGTGGAAGTATTAAAGTCAGTCTAGGTATTGCTAAATACAACTACACTTACACATTTGTTTTCCACGCTTTTTCGAATAGCACTGATGGTTAGATTGATCCTATAGAAAAAAATAATTATTTCGTAGAAAAAGATGTTTATACTGGAAAAAAGTTGTAAAGCAGTGGAAAGTTTTATATGCAAAGAACTAGAATATTGAAACCACAAATTTGACAAAGACCAGATTTATGAAAACATGACTTATGAGGCAATTTTTAATAGTAGAACATAGTTTTATCATTATAACAAAAGACGTACAGTATTCTGTAAAGAGAAGAAAGAATGGATCTCACCTTCCATTGGCTGTTGTTTACTTTCATTTCCACGACGTTCCCTCAAACTTTCCTTTCTCTACATAAGACTAGCTGTTACAAGTTGGGGAGAAACCAAAAAAAACCCCAAAAGAAACCCTAAAACCCCAAAAAAACCAACCCCAAGAAAACCCAACCCCTCCCACTCCAAACCCCCCAAAAAAAACCCCAAGAAAACCCAACCCCTCCCACTCCAAACCCTTCCCAAACCCAAAAAACCTAAAAATCCCCCCCCAAAAAAAAAACAAATGAAAAGAAAAAAAAAAATCTAAACCCTAAAACACAACCCCCTCAAAAAATAGGCAGAAAACAGACTTTTTAATTTAACGGTTCCTCTGTTGTAACACAACTTATCCCTGTTCATGTTTTGTTACTTGTCAGTTGACTATAGTTAGGCTGGATAAGGTGTTGGGTAGTTTTATACCTAATCATAGCATAAAACAAGTACACCTAAAAGTTATCAAATAAAGAAGTTAGTTGCATGATCATGGGTCAGATTTTGCTGTTGCCAAAGGAAGCAATCACCTGTGCGTATTTTGTGGGTTTTTTCCCAATCTAGGTACCTGCTAAAATTAGATGTCTTTAAAAAAAATCATTGAAGGGGTGATTTTTGGTTTCAAATTCAATTATCTCCTTCCTTTAACAAACTTTCATGTAAATCACTGTTGCAGAAACAACAGTGACAGGCATGTGATCAACACTTTACATTCTCATCATCACAGCTTGTCAACAATTTTATATAAATTAAAGCGCTGTTCTTCACTTCTTTTTTGCAATGGCAGGTATGAAGATCAATCACATTTTTATTCTCTCTACACCAACTTTATAAAACAGACCTCAATGGAACATTTTAAAGTGCTGCTGTCTTCATAACCACCATGGCATTCCTGAACCTCTGTTGAAAGAACACCATTTTATCTTTCTAGGACACACAGAGTCCATGTTACTGTAATTCACCCAATGTTGTGAGCTAATCTTTGCTTAATGACCCTCCAAATCACTCATCCTTCTCAATAGGACAGCGGAACAAAGGTGACAGAATAATACAGGAAGATCACTTACCAATTGCTGCAGAATAGACTGGATGAGGGTTTAATTTATTGATGACTCAAATGCATTCATATTTAAAATATAGTCCTATGTTGAGAAAGAAATATAAAAACTAAAATACATTCCTAAAAAGATGGGGAATGGGGAGTTGTGGTCAGTGGATAACGCCTCTCTGCTACTCATCCTCCTCAACCTTGGTAAAGCAGCGATTTGGGTTTAGACCACTGAGGAAAATGGGGCTTCCTGAAACTTATTAAGAATAGATTACATTTCAATTCTTTTCTATAACCGTTGGACTGCGGTTAAGGACTTTCTTAGATGTTAAGAATATCTAGGGAGTGTTCTAATGTTCTGTGACAAATCTTTACATTTCAGGCATCCATCTTCACTTTCCTGACAGCTTTTGAAATATTCAGGTCTTAATTTTTCATGCTTCCTTAAATACAGAGTTCAAAGCTGAAAACAAATGTGAAAACATAAGCTTAGTGGTGAAAAATTATTCCACATGCTGACAGCTTTGCAACAATTCTGTTGGAGAAGAAAAAATGCAAAAACCTGATGAAAGGGGCCTTGTAAGTACTGAGTACCTAGTACGCAGACAGGTGCATACATGCATGCACAGGGTTACGTGTTCCTGCTTTTCATGGATTTCCACGATGGCCCCGACACCAGTCAGTCAGCCCCTGTGAGCAGCAGCTGAACTGAAACTATCAGTGCAGACTCATCTAGACTAATCATAGAATCACCAGGGATCGGAAGGGACCTCAAAAGGTCTTCCAGTCCAATCCTCCTGCCACAGCAGGATCACCCAGACCAAGTCCAGGCAGGTTGCCAACATCTCCAGAAAAGGAGAATCCACAACCCCACACTCCCAGCAAGCCCCCTCCAGTGCCCTGTCACCCTCACTGGGAAGAAGTTACAGAATCAGTCAGGGTTGGAAGATCATCCAGTTCCAACCTCCCTGCCAAGGGCAGGGACACCCCACCCTGGACCAGGTTGCCCAGAGCCTCACCCAGCCTGGCCTGAAACACCTCTGGGGATGGGGCCCCAACCTCCTCCCTGGGCAACTCATTCCAGGCTCTCACCAGTATTTGTGCTTAGTATTGCCTCAACCCAGATACAGGACCTTACACTTGGTCTTGTTAGACCCCATGAGGTTGGCTTGTGCCCATCTCTCCAGCCAGGTCCCTCTGGATGGCATCCCTACCATCTGGCACATCTGCTGCAGTACACAGCTTGGTGTCGTTAGCAAACTTGCTGAGGGTGCACTCAATGGCTCTGTCCATGTCACTGACAAAGATGTTGAGTAAGACTGGTCCCAGGANGGACTTGCTCCAGCATGTCCACATCCTTCTTGTAAAAAGGGCTCCGAACTGGATGCAGTACGCCAGGTGAGGCCTCACTAGAGTGGAGTAGAGGGGTAGAATCACCTCCCTCGACCTGCTGGCCACACTTCTCCCGATGCAACTCAAGATCCAGTTTACCTTCTGTGTGGCAAGTGCACACTGCTGGCTCATGCTGAGCTTTTCGCCCACAAGCACCCCCAAGTCCCTCTCCTTGGGGCTACTCTCCAGGCAGTTACTGCCCATAATGACAGAATGCAACTTTACAATTAGATTAAAAAGGAAGGAGCAGTTAGCTCCTAGAGGATAGCTGTCTCCAGGATGAGTAAGCAGTGACAAAAAAGACTGCAATTGACAGCCTGTCTAGTAGTCCTACAAAAGGCAAGGACTGAACAGATGCTGAGCAGATTTTTAATTGTTTTTATCACTTAGGAAACTTTGAGCTGCACTGTTAACACACCTGTGAAAAATCTTGTATTTTGGCAATTCCAGGATAAAAAATCCAGCCAGAAAGTTTTTCTGTGTGATACCTTAAATTTATGGCAAATGCTCTAACCAACACCAATCGTAACAGCATTATAATACTTTCTTCCCAGATCCTGTATTTGCCGATCGGTGTATCTCAACTTGAGTATACATATAGATCATAGAATCATCAGGGATCACAAGGGACTTCGAAAGATCATCCAGTCCAATCCCCCTGCCACAACAGCATCACCCAGACCAAGTCCAGGTGGCTTTCAAATGTCCTCATAGAAGAACACTCCACAAACCGCAAGGCAGCTCCCTCTCTAGTGCCCTGTCACCCTCACTGGGAAGAAGTTATAGAATCAGTCAGGGTTGGAAGGGACCACAGGATCATCCAGTTCCACCCCCCTGCCATGGGCAGGGACACCTCACCCTAGAGCAGGCTGGCCAGAGCCTCATCCAGCCTGGCCCAACCAGTGGGCCAGTGGGACCCCAACCTCCTCCCCGGGCAACCCATTCCAGGCTCTCACCAGTATTTGTGTTTAGTATTGCCTCAACCCAGATGCAGGACCTTAGACTGGGTCTTGTTAAACCCCATGAGGTTGGCTTGTGCCCACCTGTGCAGCCTGCCAGCACTGGCTCAGACCAATAACATTTGAAGTCCCTGATGTTGCAGGTGAGTGCTTAGAGCTTCCCAGTATAAAACTCACGTAACTTGTCCCCTGCTTACAGAAATAAATTGTAACAATTTAGTTAAATCAATTCTTAAATTGATTTAAAACTAATGAAATCCCTTGTGTAAATGATCTTAAATTGGCTGAAGGGTGGCTAATATTGATGTATCTCATTCATTTTGATCTAGAATTTAATTCTATTAAATTGGTTCAAATTCTTTGTGTACACTGGAGGCTCAAGTCTAGCAGTCTAAATTGAATTTCATGCTGCAGGGTCAATGGACCTCAATGAAGTTAAGACCTATAATGACACAGCAACTTTAGAAATTACTTCTGAGTGCCCATGAATCAACAGCTGCAAAAAATAGAAGCCTTCAATAAACACTAATAACTAGACTACATGCTGAAGGTTTTATATAGGAGATATATATTTTTTAACTCTAAGGAAACAAGGTTGATGATAAATTGAGTGACAACTTTTGAGAAAACTATGGCAAAAATTAAATATATGCCATGCAATATTTCTGTCGTTCTTCTATTTCCACTTCAATTTTTTCTGCTGACTATTGCTGGGCCCATCAGCTTTGGCAAAATACTGAGAATGAAGGCATGCATGAACATCTGTCAGACATAGAATCATTAGGGATCAGAAAGGACTTTGATAGGTCATCTAGTCCAATCCCCTACCACAGCAGGATCACCTAGACCAAGTCGCACAGGAACAAATCCAGGCGGGTCTGGAACATCTCCAAAGAAGGAGACTCCACAACCCCCCTGGGCAGCCTGTTCCAATGCTCCTCAGCCTCACTGGGAAGAAGTTCCTTCTGATATTGACATGGAACCTCCTCTGTTCCAGCTTGCACCCATTGCCCCTTGTCCTATCACCAGGTGACCTTGAGAAGAGCCTGGCTCCATCCTCCTGACACCCACCCCTCACATATTTATGGACATTAATGAGGTCACCACTCAGCATCCTCTTTTTCAAGCTAAATGGCTTCAGTTTGTGATGACTTGTAGTTCGCATTACATACAAGACAGAAGTATCTGTGCTTGTCTTGGGCGCAGAACCAGGACTACTGCAGGTGAGAGAAAGAAAAATTCCAGAAACCGATGAGGGTTTTTTTTTCGACATCACATATAAGTCAATAGACTTTCCACCCTTTTACTGTTTATCCTCACTTTCACTTACTTCAGAATTGTTATTACATTCAAACTCATGAATATACTCGGTCTACTTTCAAGACTTCTTCAATAATGCAGGCTGGCACTAGAATAGGAAGAAATACCTTGAGTGGGGTAGGGGATAAGAGAAAGTATGGGGAAACAACAAACAAACACCAAGAAATGTCTCTGTTGCAAGCACCTTCCCATTATCAATTTCAGCATAACAAAATGTGTTAGCTAATCCCTAGATAATGCTGATAAATTAGCAGCTGCACAAATGCTGCTGCTCTCTTGGATTTTGGCTTCAGTGTGTTACTAACAGATTTTGATGGAGATGGGACAAACTCTCTGCCTGGCACAAGCTTCTTTGCTAATGGTCCCAGGAGCTTTGTTTTATTCTTCTGTGTCAATGGAATTTAAAATACGAAAAAAACATTTTCCTAAACAGTTACTCCTAAAGGTCTGTGGAAACCAAGGTGCCTTCTGAATGCACAGAGAGATGGTCCCAAACAATTGCAGTTGCTATGGAAGCGGAGTGGTGATTTATGCAGCTGAACAGAGGAGGAGAGTGTGTGTGCGTGTGCTGTGCAAATGTGCATGTGTGTGCGCTTGTGTGTGAGTGTGAGAGTGTGTGCGTGTGTGTGCTGTGCAAACCCAGGACAGATTGGCCTAGGCACTGACTGGCTCTGAGCACAATGTTAGTTTCCCTAAATATGCTGTGGTAAATCACATTGATACATCAGAGCATACACAAGTTTATATTTAACCGAGTTCCATTTATTTACTTATAAGAAGATTTATGGTCACTGGGAGGCTCGTTAACATTGATTTTCATAGTCTCCACTCAGAATTAATTTGTGTCTTTGATACAGGAAATCATCCAGTGTTGATATAAATGGCTAGCTGGAATGATTCCATGTGTATTTAGCAGGCTGATATTGTCTTGTGGGGGAGCCAGACAGAGCATCCAGCTTTCCTGAATGATTGCAACAACTACATTATTAAAAAATAATGCAGACATACAGTAATGAGTGCCAACTTTGGTTAAAATTCTAAGGTCAAAAAGGAACACATGCAGACTGAGGAAACAGTCAGCCCAAGAAGGATCAAACAGCATCATACTTCCTTCAGTAAAACCTTAAAAGCCTTTAATTACTTTGACCACCAGCAAGGCAGCCTATAATGTGTGCACGTATGGTTTCAGTGTGGCTGAAGCAAAGAGGTTCCTCTGGCTAGGAAGATTTTTTTCCCATAGATTCATAAAGGGGTTGGGGATTTACTTACTTATTCACAGGCTGCCTAAACAATAGTTTAGAATTGCATTAGCTCAGTGGGGTAGAAGGAATTAAAGAGTCTAACAGGTGGCTTAATTTGTGTTCAGTTCTTTCAATCATGTTGCCTCCATGAAGAGAATTTTTTAAGTGGTCATTTCACTCATACAAATTAATCAGGAATAGCAGTCTGGCAGCACAGGTAATGGAACTTGTTATGTATTTTTCTTCTTATTTACATTTTTCAAAACAACTCCAACCTAATTCTAGTCAGGTGCACTTGAATTTCATCAATCCACGCAAAATTATACTCTTGAGTGAACTTTCTTCAGTTCTCCCAATTTTTCACACCAATGTCAGTTTATCTGTTGGGATTATTAATTTTTCTTCCACAATGTAAATAGGGTTGATGCATCATTTTATCTGGAATTTTAAATACACCTTAAAGGCAAAGCTTGTGAGCACTTTCTTCATACAACAATATATCGTAAGCTGAAATTGTCTGGGCAATGAACAGTTCATGAAGATCTTGGATGATAAGCATTGAGCCATAACTGCAGGCAAATGACCTAAGATACTATTCATTGCCAGTTGTCATCTTTAGCTGGGGCTACTTACTTTGTCTTAGGATAGTCTGGCAGTGCCAGTACAACCAACTACCAAAGAATGTATAACTCATTAGAGCAGAAACACAGAACTACTGAGGGTGGAAAAGACCTCCAAGATTATCAAGTCCAGCCCATGACCTAACATCACCACATCAGCTAGAATGGCACTAAGTGCCACCTAACATCACCACATCAGCTGGACCCGGGCACTAAGTGCCACCTCCAATCTTTTCTTAAAAGACCTCCAGGAATGGGGACTCCTCCATCACACTGGGCAGTCTATTCCAGTGTCTGATCACCACTGCTGAGAGGAAGGGCTTCCCAATATCCAACCTAACCCTACCCTGGTGCATCTTCAGGTCCTGCCCACTCGTCCTGTTGCTAGTTGCCTGGAGGAAGAGTCAGACCCCCACCTGCATACAAGGTCCCTTCAGGTAGTTATAGAGAATGATAAGGTCTCCCCTGAGTCTCTTCAAGGCTAAACAACCCCAGCTCCCTTAGCCACTCCTCCCAAGACTTTCCTTTCAGTCCCATTCTCAGCCTTATTGCTCTCCTCTGGACCCACTCCAGTATCTCAATCTCTTTCTTGAAGCGAGAGGCCCAGAACTGCACACAGTTCTCATGGTGTAGGCCTCACCAGTGATGAGTACGGGGGGATAATTATGTGCCTAGTCCTGCTAGCCACACCATCCCTGATACAAGCTACGATGTCATTGCCCTTTCAAGCCACCTGGGCACAGTGCTGGCTCATGTTCAACTGGTTGTCAGCCAGCACTGCCAGGTTCCTTTCTACTGGGCCACCCTCCAATAAGCAACTGCACCACTTGCAATACAGTCTGTTAAACCTTAGATGCATGAAATGTTCATACAGAAGTCAGTGCTGAGTAGCTAATACAAAAGCATAACATTAACAAATATACACCTTAGCATGAGTTTATCAATACACAAGTCAGTAAACAAGGAAATTGTTACCAAGTACTGTACCTTACATCCAGGTTTTTATCAATAATATTGAGATAGTGACAAAAAAATAACATCTGTTGTTAAGATTTTTCTAACTCTCCTGTCACTCAGGAACAGGACAAAGTGACAGGTTTAAGCTAAGCTGTCACTTGGAGCCTGACAGAACTTGCTGGTTTAGTCAGGAAGGATTCAGTACTGATAAAGACTGGGGAAAACAGTAGTGCTACCTTGACAAAATTTAAGATAACGCTAGGTGTGGAATTAACTACTCTATGAACTAGGACAGTGATTAAGTTCTTTCCATTTACAGACACTCTTAAATCTTCAATTAGGAGGCTGAGTTAATCTATGCTGAAGTCGTGTCTAGTTAACAGGTCTGTGAAAGGGAACATGTTTTGTTGTTTAGAAAAAAATCCAGATACTGCAAGTGGTGCTGGTGATCAGAGAGAAAATGTTTCTCTCCTCCTGCAGTACATCTCCAGCACAGGATGTGCTTTCCCAGCCAGAAACTTCCTTATTTCAGGCAATTATTTCAGACCCAAATTAAACTGGAACACACCAACAGCAACAAAAAAAACCCAATCAATGCCCCTAGTGCTGACTGCTTACCCATTTATCCTAATGTCTGTCACCCCATCCCTTCTTTGTTCTAGCACAGGGAGCTCCACAGTAAGGCAGGGAACTAAAGTAAAGCAAGAATTTAAAGTTACTCTCCCCACCACCACCCTTCTGAAGTAAATGACAGGAAAAAGTATGGATATGTAAATGTATATGTGCTAATTTGCATGAAATACTCCAACAAAAATATTGTCAGAAATCATAGAATCATAAGGGATCGGAAGGGACCTTGAAAGATCATCTAGTCCAATCCCCCTGCCACAGCAGGATCAGCTAGACCAAGTCACACAGGAACAGATCCAGGCAGGTCTGGAACGTCTCCAGAGAAAGAAACTCCACAACCCCCCTGAGCAGCCTGTTCCAATGCTCCTCAGCCTCACTGGGAAGAAGTTCCTTCTGATATTTATATAGAACCTCCTCTGTTCCAGCTTGCACCCATTGCCCCTTGTCCTATCACCAGGTGACCTTGAGAAGAGCCTGGCTCCATCCTCCTCACACCCACCCTTCACATATTTATGTGCATGAATGAGGTCACCCCCTCAGCCTCGTCTTCTCCAACCTCAAGAGACCCAGCTCCCTCAGCCTTTCCTCATAAGGGAGCTGTTCTACTTCCTTCATCGTCTTTGTTGCTCTACACTGAACACCCTCCAGCCGCTCTGTGTCTTTCATCAACTGAGGGGCCCAGAACTGCACACAATACTCCAGATACTGGTTTCACCAGCCAGAGTAGAGGTGGAGACTAATCTCCCTCCATCTGCTAACCACCCCCCTTTCTGATGCACCCCAGGATGCTATTTGCCCTCTTGGCCACAAAAGCACATTGCTGGCTCATAGTCATCCTGCTGTCCACTAGGACCCCCAGGTCCCTTTTTCCTGCACTGCTCTCTAACAGGTCAGTCCCAACCTATACTTGTCCCTGGGGTTGTTTTTGCCCAGATACCAGGCTCTACACTGACCCTTGTTGTACCTCATTCCATTTTTCTCTCCAGTCTGTTCACATCTTGCTGAATGGCAGCATAGTCTGCTAATAATCATCCAGTACATTTCTAAGGTGTTAAATTTAATTAAAAAAAACCAAACCAAAAAGTAAATAAAGAATTAAAGCATCAACCAGGCCAGAACAGATCCTTTAAGGAATCTTAATAAAGATATTAAAACAGATATTAATACCATTATCTATTATGTAGTTTGCACATGTTATATCAATATTTATAATTTGAATTATAATGCTATTTAATATTTTATTAAATATTAAATATTCTCTCCCAACTTGCTCTTCAAATTCTGTTTTTAAAATAATTTTTTAAGCTTGAACAGAAAAAAAACCCTTTTCATTTTCTCTTCTGAAAAGAGCTGCTTTTTAAATTCTTTTCCAGTCTTCTGACCTTTGCAGAGACCAATCTTGTAACTGCTGTGCTTGTGATGAAGGCCAAAACAATTGCTTTCTAAGCACAAGCAACTCCAGGATTTCAAACATCGTTCTCATCATTTTCCCAAACACAGTGTCCAACTTAGGGCACAGCTGGCAGTGGTATCTTGCACCTCCAGTCAAAAGGCTAATTTTACTATTTCCTGTATAAAGAAATTGTGAAGGTTTTTATTGCATAAAGACATTGTAATGAAACAGCAAAGTACATTTTATAAAGCAGCAGTAAAAGTAAAGCCTAATGACTATTTATTACAAGTGGTTTACAATGGGGTTACACTCCCCTTTGTGCAGCTAATTTTTAATGTGCAGATAAGACAGCCTACCAGTGGTGGAAACATTAACAAGTAGGATAGTTCCTCATCTCAATGGAATAATTAAAATTCAAATGTACTAGCAAGGCCTAATCATTACTCAGACTCTGTGATACACAAACCTTACTGTACAGTGAGGATCTCTGCCCAACCACATTTTAGAGATACATGAAAAACTCCAGAGGCATTTTCCTTGCAGTGGCCAAATTCCAATTCAATAGAAGTTTAGTGACTCAAACAATATGAAAGTAGATTAAATATCTTCAATGTTTTACCAAACATCTTTAATGTTCCCTTACTGTTTCAGTAAGTGTATTAATGTACTTCAAACACATGGACAAGATTCAGGTAAACAACTTAGAGGAGATTAAAATGCTGGTCATAACGAAGGTTACATTTTTGTTGATGAAGCCTCAATACATTTAAATTAGAAAGACACTTACCGGGTTATGGCAATGCTGAATCAAGTAATCTTATTCTAGTGCCAGTAATTTATCAAGGCTGCTGTTTAAGAGCTTTTATAAAATAATTGCCTGGGTGTGCTTAGATTCGAAAGCATCCTAATAAAATTCCCACTGGGAGTGCAGCAAGGTCAGTTGTTGGTTTTTTTTTTCTTTAAATTAAAATATCCAGCATGGTCCTTTTTCTGAAAATGATGTTATCATAAAATCAGTATGATGAATGCTAATCAGTTTATGATATCTGTCATGTTGTAACCCCACCAGGCATCTCAGTCCCACACAGCTGCTCACTCCTCCTCCCAGTGGGATGGGCTAGACAATTGGAAAAGTGAGAAAACGCATGAGTTGAGATAAAACCAGTTTGCTCAGACCAGCAAAACAAGGAACTCATTCATTACTAGCATGATATCATACAGTGTGGAATATCACTTTGATCAGCTGCAGTCAGCTGTCCTCACTGAACTTCTTGTGTACTCCCAGCCACTCACTGCTGGGGGGTGGTGTGAGGACCAGAAAAGGCCTTGACTCTGTTTAATCACTGCTCAATGATAACAAAAACATCCCTGTGTAAGCACCACTGTTTCCAGCAACAATCAGTAACATAACCTCATACTAAATACTATGAAGAAAATTCATTCTATCCCAGCCAAAACCAGCACATCATCACACTTGTAATGTGTAAATGCAATACTAACTTTGCCCAAGGACAGAAATCAGTTTCATTGTAGCATGTGATTTCAAATATTCAACATATTTATGTGACACAATTAAGGAATGAGTGATTTAAATAAAGAACAGTAAACTTTTTTCTTCCCTAATAGAAAATCATAACTATCATTTGCTAAATCTCCCTTGCCTTATTTTCTTTTCAATATGTAAAGTTACATTCCAATTTGCAAACAGTGGAAAAGCCTTAAGAACATATCATAGAATCCTGGACAACATCTGCAGCCTTCCTTTCATCAACCTTGTTGTAGAAGATGATGTTANAGACAACAAGTGGACAACATCTGCAGCCTTCCCTTCTTTCAATTTGCCAATTGAAATTTGGCAAAATTCAAATTTTTCACCAATTTGCCGCGATTGAGAGACGGGGACACAGCTTGATGCAAGCAAGACGTCCAGTTTATTACAGGATTACCACATATTTATATAGTATAAGGCATACGTGTAAGGCATAAAGGCATACGTGTATTATACTGATTGGTTAATTACTTTTGGCAAGCATTTAAGCATATTGCTAAGGCAAAGTTTCTGAACAGGCACCGTCTTCATAACAGCCAGGCAGTTATCGCGTAGGGGTTGTTACAGTTCCTCGCTTCAAGGCGTAGGGCTTGTTACAGACCACAGGTTCCTTATCTCCTGAGCCGAGTTCTTTGTTTTTCGACCTCGCTCAAGCACGCAACATCTTGCAACAGTGGGTCTTACCTTGTTGTAGAAGATGATGTTAATTGGGCAGGACCTGCCTCTCATAACACCTTGCTGACTGGTCCTGATCACTCAGTTGTCCCTTTAAGTGCCAGATGGCACTCAAGGTGAGCTGCTCCATAACCTTCCCTCACACTGATATCAGACTGACAGACCTGGAGCTGCCTGGATTCTCCTTCTCGCCCTTCTTGTAGACAGGTATCACATTTGTTAGCCTACAGTTGACTGGAACCTCCACAATTGACAGGACTGGTGATAAAATGATTCAAAATGTCTTAGCAAGCACTTCTGCCAGCAACCTCAGAACCCAGGAGAAGATCCCACCCAGCCATACAGACTACTGTGTGTCTAACTGGTGCAACAGGTGGAAGTCATTTCCCCTGATCCATACGAATATGGGCAAATGATTGTATTTTCTTTGGGAAACAGAAATGACTTAGGGAACTATTGATGTGGGTGTGCTCAGGAAGGAATGGGGAGAAAGCCTACTAACAATGATAAGAGCTAAGCATCTGATCGCTCTTGCATAAAACTGAAAATCAATTTACTTTTCCACTTTCAATTTCAAGTGACATATAGTATTATGGTAGCACTCCTACAGAACACTATCTTCCTAAAATCTGCAGTAGATATAAATGTAATATTCAATATTAGAATTCTATGAATTTCAAATGTGTTCTGTACAGGATTGGGTCCTCTTTCAGCAAGGCATTTATGCGAGTGTTTAATCTGGAGCTTTTGGGTTAAAGAAGATATTTTAATTGAGTCCTAGTATGAATTGGTAAGTGTGATGAACTTGGAATGCTTAATGCATTTGCTGACAGAATTGCTATCTCTGAGAAACGTGTGACCACTTTCTAATTTGAGACATTTTCAGCCAATTCTAATACATGGCAAGTCAAAGGGGCTATTCAGTTCAGTCACTTGCTTGATTTTCACAAATGTTTCTATCCTGTATTCTATTTTTGCAAGTAAAAATAGTATTAAAAATAATTACTTTTTTAAAAAAGAGGCTAGAAAAATAATCATGACAACAGCTGAACACATCTGATTTTAACGCATATGTTGATTCAGTAAAGCTGTGCTTTTACCTTTTATAGATGAAGTCAAGCTTTTATGTAGGATACTGGCCAGCTAAGCCTATCTACATGCCACTACACTATTTGTAAGGATGTTCAATAGAATAAGTAACAATGCCAGCCAACAGAGTCTTTGGCTGACTCCATATCTACCAAGACACTGAAGTATTTAGCCATTCAGTGAAATAGAAGAGAATTGACAAGTTGCTTGCAGGCTGCAAGAGATAACAGTAAGATGTCAAACAGAAGTAGGGAAAAGCATAAAGCCCATGGGACATATTAATCTCATCTCAAAACAGTTCTCCAAACCAATAGCTGAAAAAGACATCACTCTTATCCAAGAAAGATGTGAATGAGCACAAGTATTGGAATTTTTCTGTCTTGTGTTCCATTTTTCCCTGAAGTGTTTATTTGGCCTCTGTATGGACCAGCACATCCACATGTAGCCTCCATAAAACTTTCTCTCTAGCTGTCCTCTACGTTATAAAAACAGGCATTTTTAACTGTACTATCTTGCCACATTTAAAAGAAAACATTCATTAATAAGGCATGTCCACATTTCCTTATGTTCTACACAAAGTTTGGTTTATTTTGAAAAACCAATGGAACTTCAGATTTCCTAGAAGTTCAGGACAGCTTTAAATAGAACCATAGAATCATTAGGGATCTGATGGGACCTTGACCCTGAAAGATCATCTAGTCTAATCCCCCGGCCACAGTAGGATTGCCTAGACCAAGTGGCACAGGAACACATCCAAGTGGGTCTGAAACATCTCCTGAGAAGGAGACTCCACAACCTCCCTGGGAAGCCTGTTCCAATGCTCTGTTACCCACACTGGGAAGAGGTTCCTTCTGGTATTTAGATGGAATCTCCTCTGTTCCAGCTTGCACCCATTGCCCCTTGTCCTATCACCAGGTGACCTTGAGAGAGCCTGTCTACATCCTCCTGACACCCACCCTTCACATATTAATGTGCATGAATGAGGACACTCCCTCAGCCTCGTCTTCTCCAAGCTCAAGAGACCCAGCTCCCTCAGCCTTTCCTCATAAGGGAGGTGCTCTACTTCCTTCATCATCTTCGTTGCTCTACGCTGGACACTCTACACAGCAGCTTTGTGTCCTACATGAACTGAGGGTCCCAGAACTGGACACAATACTCCAGATGTGGTCTCACTACTGCAGAGTACTGTACTGGGGAAGAAGAACCTCTCTCGATCTGGTAACCATCCTCCTTTCTGATGCACCCCAGGATACTGTTCTGTTGCCTAAAGAAGCCGAGTTCACATATGAGTAATTTTTCTTTGACTGATGACTGTTTTCAGGGTTGAAACAGATTTTAAACGCACAGACACTGAGGATGTTCCTAGCTATCCTTCAGGGGCATCTTCACAATATATCCTTTTCCTGCCCATTTAGGAGTCTGAGGATATTTTGTAATCTTTAACTAAAGATTAGGAACTCTAAATAATAACGTGGTGTATTCTTATTTCAGACAATCATCCAACTGGTTTAGACTTTTGCAAATCCACAGTCCATAGACAATTCATGTATTTCACAGAATCATGTAATCATTAGGGATTGGAAGGGACCTCAAAAGATCATCTAGTCCAATCCCCCTGCCACAGCAGGACCCCCTAGACCAAGTTGCACAGGAACACATCCAGGTGGGTCTTGAAGGTCTCCAGAGAAGGAGACTCCACAACTCCCCTGGACAGCCTGTTCCAATGCTTGTTACCCTCACTGGTTTTGGTGTATACTAGACCACTGTTAAATAATTTGAGTCCAGATACTATGAATTTGGCCACATAGTAGTCATTTCCTAGTAGCCCTAAGCCAGTGGTAGAACACATGATCAATGTACTACTGTTGAGGGCCATTGGTATTTATAGGATGAAAGCTGAATTTCTAATTCCACTCTTAAAAGCTTGAAACAAATTGGATTTGCAACTAGATTAATGTCTGTCTTTTGAAGAAAGAAAAGAGCAAAAGAAAAGCAATTGGAAATACTGAATCAGATACTGAAAGAGATGACATTTTGTGCATGGCAGGTGACACGATCAAAAATTAATGGTTTGTGGAGAGAAACTTCTTTCCTATGGTATGTGTCTTTGTTGTGTTTTCTTATCATGGATGCATTGAAAGTAAAGTCACCTGTATCTTCACAACAAAACACCTGTGCCAAAGCTTGAGAAAAATCTGTTTGTAATGAGTCTCTGGAGTTAGACATCCTATAAGAAAAGGTCACTCTGAACTGACCTTACAAACTATCCACCTGTCTATCCCTGTACATATTGGCTTCTACTGAACAACAACAAAAAAATCCCTTAAGGTTTCCCCTTCTTCCCCTTCTCTTCCCAGCTAAAAAAAAGGCAGGAGAATTATTTGCTGTAATTTAGATAAAGGTGACAGGAAGACATTTTACTTTTATTTTTCAGACAAAGAGTGACACACAGCAGAGGAATCCTTTGCTCAAGGGGTGTAAAAAACCAAGAATACTGCAGATGAGCAATCCTAACTCTCTTTCTGAATAAATCCACACCATCAGTGAGTTAACACATGACAAAGAAAAAATAAAGAAAAAAAAGCTTGCATTTGCTTTTGCCATTTGTAGGTATGATAATGTATTAAATCTTTGTAAACAGCTATCTACTTGGAAAAATGATTCAGTGATAAAATAAGATTCCTCCAGCTAAAAAGCTTTCCTTTTGCAGGACAACAATGTACTTGTCGTACCTTACAAGTACCTATGTAAGTGATTGCAGTACTTATATATATATGTTTATTATTTTACGTAAGCATATCTATACATGTTTCTATAAGCATATATATTTATATATTTTTAAATAAGCATATATATGTTTATATATATTTTTATATAAGCCTATTTATATATGGTTATATATATTTGGTTACATATATATTTATGCTTATATGTATATATACTTATACAAAAAACTCTCTTCAGAAAAATACTGTGAAATTTGCTCAAATGATTGTAGGTCTGTGGCACTCAACACCACAAAGAGTCAGATTGTGATTACATGTAATTACCTATTCAAAGTATAACCCCTTCTATGAGCTCGGAGCAATAAAGCAAATGATACCGTTATCAACGATGAGCAGCACAAGGTAAGCATTGCTGTGGCTATGTATGTTGAGACATTAGTGCATTGTGGAAGAGACTATCCAATCTCATTAATCACCCATCTTAAAGACTGTACATACTAATTATTCTGCCTTTAGTGTGCTACTCCAGTAAGAAGTAGCTCTGAAATATTCCCATTCCAAAACACTTACCCCCCCATCCTTAAATGAAAATTTGGGAGGAGTGTTGTAGGAAGATGGTTGTGTCTATAAATAAATTGTCTATAAATTAATAGCTGCTGGAACCCTCAATACAGGAATAACGTGGAGCTGATGTAGCAGGTCCAGAGGAGAGCCACGAAAATGATCAGGGAGCTGGGGCTGCAACATCTCTATGAGGACAAGGTGAGGATGCTGGGGTTGTTCAGCCTGTAGAAGAGAAGGTTCCAGGAGAAACTTATAGCAACTTTTCAGTGGCTGAAGGGGGCCTATAAGAAGGCTGGAGAGGGATTGTTTACGAAAGCCTGTAGGACAAGGGGCAATGGTTTCAGAGCAGAGATTGGGAGATTTAAATTAGAACTGGTTCTTTAGTATGAGGATGGCTGAACATTGGAACAGATTGCCCAGGGAGCCCCCATCCCTGGACATATTCAAGGTGAGGCTTAAAAAAGCTTTTAAGTAACCTGATCTACTTGAGGATGCCCTGGTCACTGCAGGCGGGGTGGACTAGATGACCTTTGGAGGTCCCTTTCGATCCAGGCAATTCTATGATTCTATAAAATACTTTCACAGCTTCAGGGAGTTTGCCCTANCAAGGTGAGGCTTAAAAAGGCTTTAAGTAACCTGATCTACTTGAGGATGCCCTGGTCACTGCAGGCAGGGTGGACTAGATGACCTTTGGAGGTCCCTTTCGATTCAGGCAATTCTATGATTCTATAAAATACTTTCACAGCTTCAGGGAGTTTGCCCTAGGGAGGTTGGCTTTTTAATGAATATCAAACACTTGATCTAAACTGTTCTACACTGAAGAGATTTCGCACACAAGCTGTTTTCAGAGCTGAAGATTCCTCTTGCTTTATTGTAGCAAGGAAAGGATAGTGTCTATACAACTCTAACACACTGAACAAAAGGGTCAAGACTTGCTATATAACTGCCAACCCCATTTCTTCTAGTGGACAAAGGTCAAACGTGTCAAGATAAGTGTGAGGATTATGGTGTATTTAAATGAAAAAGGAAGGAAAATATAGTGGAACAGAAATTATAACAATGGTCTTATGAAAAATACCTTATGAGAAACCAGGTAAAATGGTATTAACCTACTTTTAGAAGAGTAGATGTTGATGCTCAAGCCGCTGTTTCCCCCAGGTATATAACTCCAGATTGTAATTACAGAAGTAGTACACCGCCCTTCTGAGGAGAGGCTGAGGGTGCTGGGTCTCTTGAGCTTGGAGAAGAGGAGGCTAAGGGGGGGACAGGGGACCTCGAGACCTCATTAATGTCCATAAATATATATGAGGNCTAAGGAGGGACGGGGACCTCATTAATGTCCATAAATATATATGAGGGGTGGGTGTCAGGAGGATGGTCATCTGGTGACAGGACAAGGGGCAATGGGCGCCAGCTGGAACAGAGGAGGTTCCATAGAAATATCAGAAGGAACTTCTTCCCAGTGAGGGTACCAAACATAGGAACAAGCTGCCCAGGGGTGTTGTGGAGTCTCCTTCTCTGGAGATGTTCCAGGCCCGCCTGGATGTCTTCATGTGCGACTAGGTCTAGGCAACTCTGCTGTGGCAGAGGGATTGGACTAGATGATCTTTCGATGTCGCTTCTGATCCCTAATGATTCTATGAAATAAAAGAAACATTCTGCATAGTTCCAGTTTGAGGGCTAAGAGAGACATTCTGACTATAAATTCTCAAGAATACTTGGAGAATCACCAGGAATATAAGATTTATTTTTAATAATAAGGGCCTTTATTTTTTTTCCTACAATACCCTGTTAATTTATTGCAAATTAATGCAGATAAATTTAAATTGGAAATTGAAATGTGTTTTTATAGGCCAGATGCATAAAACCACAGAATGTGTTGGAAGGACCTTAAATATCTAGTTCCCTGTGCCTGGAAAGCCAAACAATACCTATTTGCCAAACCACACATCTCTGAATTATATTGTACTTGCACAATTACAGCATCCAGACATCATAAAATCATTAAGGATGGTAAGGGACCGCGAAAGATTATCTAGTCCAATCTCCTGCCACAGCAGGATCGCTTAGACTAAGTCGCACAGGAACACCTCCAGGTGGGTCTTGAATGTCTCCAGAGAATGAGACTCCACAACCCCCCTAGGCAGCCTGTTCCAGTGCTTCTGATATCCTTCTGATACTGATATGGAATCTCCTCTGTTCCAGCTTGCACCCATTGACCCTTGTCCTATCACCAGGTGACCTTGAGAAGAGCCTGGCTCCATCCTCCTGACACCACCCCTCACATATTTATGGACATTAATAAGGTCACCATTCAGCATCCTCTTCTCCAAGCCCAAGATACCCAACTCCTCAGCCTTTCCTCATAAGGGTATCATATAGGAATCTACCAAGGTATTACATAAATGGGACATTTTGGATTTTTACTAACAAGTCAGTATGGTTCTCATCTGTTATACTATTTACCTGGAGAAAAACAATGTAAACAAAGAAAGAAAAAAAACCCCAGCCATTTCATGCCTTCAAGCTTCTTCCAGAGTACTTTGCCTTTGCAGTGACAACATCATGCCCTCATAGACCTAGTTCAGGACAACCCTGAAGAGCATCATGTTTCAGTATATGTTGAGATTTGTAATTGCTGCCCTGAAGTTGGTAGCCATGCAGCTGCTGTGTCACTGGCCAGAAGTCAAAAGCTTTTGCTTACATACTAGACTTCTGTTTTTCTTAAGAAGAAATATCCCTGTCTGCTAATTTTCTATACATTTTGAGGATTCTTCTCCACTTGAAGCATAAGGAACAGGTAGTTGGTTTCGGTCTTGTGTTTTATCACAAAAATGTATACAGATTGCGTCTGACAGAGGTTATCCAGTCTGTTTTGGACCAGAAGCATTTTGCAGCTATAGGCAAATTTCTCTGTTCAAACAAGGTCTTTCTTTGACTTTTAAGTGAAGGTTTTGGCTGAATGCCACACTGTCAAAAAAACCCCAAACCATGCTGTACAATTAATTCTCAAGATACCAAACTCAAGAGTCCATAGAATTTATCCTCTTTCCAAAAACATAATTAAACTTTATGACCTTAAAGTGATTGCAAACTAGAAATGAGAGTTGTTTTGCAGAGATCAGGCATTGCAGCTGACCTAGGTGAGAAAATCTTTTTGACATTACTGACTAGGTTATATAAACAGATCTTTCTAGAGAAATAATAGTTTGTTAAGAAATCTATTAACTATAGGGTATTATTTTAAAAAAAAGAAATAAAAAATATTTAGCTACCTTAGAATCATAGAATCATTAGGGATCAGAAGGGACCTCGAAAAATCATCTAGCCCAATCCTCCTGCTATAGCAGAATCAACTAGACCCAAGTCACACGGGAAAACATCCAGGCAGGTCTGGAACATCTCCAGAGAAGAAGACTCCACAAACCCCTGGGCAGCCTGTTCCAATGCTCACTGAGAAGAAGTTCCTTCTGATATTTATATGGAACCTCCTCTGTTCCAGCTGGCACCCACTGTCCCTTGTCCTATCACCAGATGGCCTTGAGAAGAGCCTGGCTGCATCCTCCTGACACCCATCCCTCACATATTTACAGACATGAGTGAGGTCCCCCCCTCAGCCTCCTTCTCCAAGCTCAAGAGACCCAGCTCCCTCAGCCTCTACTTTCTTCATCATGTTCATTGCTCTACGTTGGACACCCTCCAGCAGCTCTGTGTCCTTCTGGAACTGAGGGGCCCAGAACTGGACATAACAGATGCGGTCTCACTAGTGCAGAGTAGAGGGCGAGAAGAACCTCTCTTGATCTGCTAACCACCCCCTTCTGACCCCCCCCAGGATGCTGTTGGCCCTGTTGGCCACAGGAGCACACTGCTGGCTCATAGTCATCCTGCTGTCCACCAGGATCCAAGGTCCCTTTCTCCTGCACTGCTCTCCAACCTTAAGACTGTTACAAAGAGTCAGGCTGGTAATAGGTAACGAAAACTAAAAGGGGTTTTGTCAGCTGTAATGCTGACACTCAAGCACTGTAAAGCAAAATCACTTATGATTATTTTATTAATGGGCCGTTTGTGTGGGCACAGATATTCTGTATGCAAGGAACACGTTCCTTAGATATGCGAACAAACGATTTTAATGTGTTGAACTTAGAAACCACCCAGTGTATTTTTTTCTGTATAATTTATTTCTGCAGACTTCTCCAGCCTTTGGTTTTGTCAAATTCCAAATACTGAACACAGAACTAATGTAAAAGGCTGTTACAAAGAATTGAAAAGTAGAAAGAAAGGTTTGATTATGCTGCTCCTTACTGTCATAACTCTGTATTTATTATAAACTACGTTCAAGGAGGCATTGCAAATTTATTTAGCGGATTTTGTCCAAAAGAGCTGTGCTAGCTGAATAGTGTGAAAGTAGATCTGACTTGAGATATTGCTTTTCCTCCTGCACTGAAGATTAATGATTCCAAAAAGATGAAAGCAGGAAGATAAAAGTATAATCCTTTCAAAGATAATTCTACTCATGGCAATCACAATCATTAGATGATAATAAATAAGTAATTTTAATTATTATCTGTCCTGAAAGGAAGCAACATTCACCATGAGAGAAAAGCATAAAAGAGGGGAAATTAAAGGCTTTGGAAAATTAACGGTGATCCCAGAGTGCACCTGGACTTTTACCTCCACTGTTCTGTCTCCAAAAATCAGCTCAGATTCTCACATGTTTTCATATTAGACAACACTGAATTTAATGCAAAGAGCTAACCTTATCAAGAGCTTTTCTTTTGAAAAGACAAGTTTAATAACAGAGTGCCCTTGCCACTTCTAGTTCTGACTTCTTGTATAGAAACTCAGACAATGGGTCTCATTTGGGCTCTGGGAACAGTTTTTTCCCCACAGAATATCAAAGGACAAAGTTAGAATCATAGAATCATCAGGGATCAGAAGGGACCTCCAAAGATCATCTAGTCCAATCCGCCTGCCACAGCTGGATCACCCAGAACAAGTCACAGAACAGAACATTATGGATTGGCAATGGCCTGGAACGACCATCCAGTCCAATCCCCCTGCCACAGCATAATCACTCAGACCAGGTCCAGGAGGGTTTCAAATGTAAATTTTCAAATTATAAGATGAAAACAAAAACTTCCTCTCCTCCTTTTTCCATTGTTCAAAACCAAAGTAAGACATAATGACTTTTGGCCTTACATAGCAATTCTGAGTGATGTTTGTAAGAAAAGTAATTAAATGGCAAAACAGACTGCAATTTCTGATGCGCTGTATTTTGCTCTATAGGGTTAAAAACAGGGGTGTGCCACACTACCTACCATATATTAAATTTTACCTTCAATATATTCAATCAGCCATTGCACCGAAGAGATTCTATGATTCTCTTTTATGTCATCCCTACCTATTAAGCAACTGATCTTGACTTTCCATTCTGTTTACCATTTATCTGTAAACTCACGTAATGCTTCTCCAGAGAATTTGTTTTTTTATAAGTCCTATTGTTCTCAATTTATTAATTTATTCCTCATTGATATAGTCTGTCTTAAGTTTTTATCCCAAATTTGAACTTCCACTTAGTACTGGCCCTGCACACATCTTCCTAATAATTCTTGTATTCTGTGACTTGTCAAACGTCCCTAGTTTCTGCTTCATTTTATTAATGCAATGCTATCCTGTGCTAAAACAGACACCTCAGGTTTGCTCATCTGTTTCACTTCTACCAGTAGATCTGTCAGCCACCACCTAACTGGTTTTCTTCAGCACTTCCTTCTCTTGCAGTTCACATATTCTGTATTTTCTGAAAGCAGAAAGCCAAAAATGGCTTTTCCCTAGCTCATCAGGTAGAGTTGTGTCATCAAAGTGAGACAGGGACAATCAGGGAATATCTGAAAGAGAAGTTTTTGTTAATCATATGGGCAATTCTCTGTCTGACTAGTTTAAGTGTGTACATCAGGATATGGATGATTACATGAATTCTCACTGTGGACATTTGAGGTTTACCCCTCATTAACCACAACAGTCTGGTGTAATAATTCTCTGATCAAGAGAGATTTGTGTTTCTCAGTCATAGGACTTCAATGCTTTTGTAGTCACAAGGACAGAACCCTAATAAAATTTCTAAATACTGTTTATCCATTATTGACAAATTCTTTGAGAATGGAGAAGAGCTATGGATTTGTGAACCCTTAAACTAGCATTAAACATAATTGCAGATTCAATTATGAAAGTTTGAAAATTATAACAGATGTCTGGAGTATTAATAGATGAGCAAGAGTATTTTAATAACTATTATCTGAAAAAATCCAATAGCTTTTGATAGATGAGTTACTGACCCATTGTGTTTGATCTTTATTTGAAAATCCTCACTACAATATATAAGCAAAAGCACTTTTAATAGCAACCTGAACTCCAATATGTCTTGGTTTTCCTTCACTGAAGCTTTTAACTTTACAAATTATTTTGCTGGCCTTCCGATGAATTTACACAAGAGGCTCCCGTTTTATTTATCTCTCATGAGCTTTTGATATTCTGCTCTCTTTACAAAAAAAAAGAAAAAGACAGACAGCAGCCAGGGCTAGGATAAGGAGGCATGAACTAAGTCATAATAATCATCTGGAGATTTTTTTCAGATAAATGTATGGGTTTTAATCTCCTGTTTGCAACCCAAGAGTTTCAGTTAAATCTCCAACTACTGTTGGTCTTGTTATTTATTAGCAAGCTGCTCAGCATCTCTACATTCAGTTAAAATAACTATTTGCTTATATACAACTGTTCATCGCCAATCTGCACCAAACCAACTGAACAACTCTTAATTACAATGGTTTTTGCCTAAAATAATTCACTCTAATCAGCTGTATGAGACTGAGAATCTACTTTGGCTGTTGGCCTGAAATGCCTCCTTACTTTTAGTGTGAAATCTTGAGTTCTTTGAAGTCCTTTAAGGTACTGAAGCACTTTTATTTTCCTTGAGAAACAACTAACACAACCTGAGAGATGTCCTCGTTTCTTGTGCATCTTGCCCACAATGACAAGTGAACTTTGTTTTCATGGAGATGTGATTTTTTTCTGTACAAGTTGCTACAAGCGGTTTATCAGAGAGCCTTAAAAGCAGTAATCTTGTATAGCCCTGTTGACTCCACCAATTTTAGCTTCTGTGAAGAGATAAAGATCTTTTGAGTTCTGTCTCTTCATCGTTTGGAAGCTTTATTTTTCTACCCTTAACAATATGCCTTGCCACAGAAAAACATTATGCCAACTTCTTCAAAGAAGGGAGAGCAAGGAAAATTAAACATTGAAATTCTGTCTCAATGTCACAGTCGCTTTCCAACAGTTTCAAGTCAGAACCAACACTTTCACTATGTTAGGCATTTCACAAACACATTAAGAAATGCAGCTCCTACTCAATCTGAAATAGTTGCATGGCATAGGCTACAGTATGCCTGCTAATCTGCTTATTCAAGTATAACCTGCTTCCTAACAACTTAGAAACTAAAGTTTTCTTGATAGGAGTTAAAACCCATACATGCTTGTACAGACACACACACCCATCCAATCTTGTGAAAAAATGGCCTGCTGTCAACCTTCCAACTTTACTAAGATGCATTAACGGTCTTACTGAGCATATAACTTCCACTGTTAATGAAGTATTCTGTCTCTGTAAAATACTTAAGGATTGTAGTCTAAAGGTCTACTGAATGGAATCTGCTGCTGTTCAAACTGACCTTATTCACAACTAAAAACAGTCTGCACTGGTTCTGGCTGAGAGATTAATTTTCTTCCTAGTAGCTATATGAGACAGTGTCTTGGATTTGTAACAAAGACAGTGTTCACAGCATTCTGATGTTTTAGTTATTGCTGAACAGCAGTGCTTGCACAGCTTGAAAGCCTTTTCTGCCTCACATACCACCCCCACCAGCAAGCAAACTAGAGGTGCACAGGGAATTTAGAGGAGTCACAGTTGGAATAGCTGATCCCAACTGACCAGAGGGATGTGCCATACTATACAGAACCGTAAAAATCACAGAATCGTTGAGGTAAGAAAAAGACCTTTAAAATCAGAGCCCTACTATTAATCCAACCATACCAAGCCCACAGTGAATCGTGTCCTTGAATACCACATCTACACGAATTGTAAACACTTTCGGGTGCATCAGGCTCAGCTACAAAAGCTGAGTTGACTCACTGGAAGGAGACATCTCACAGTTTGCAGTTTCTTACTGTCACTCATTCTATCAATTAGTAAGTTCTTGAAGTAGACATGATCTTTTCATGTGAATAAGAAACAGCCTGAAACTTACCCTCCTTGCATTTTTACCTTCACATGTCTTCCCTTTTTTTTCCCTTCTCTAGAATAGTGTTATTTAGCAGCAGCCAGGCAGAATCACAAATTGTCCACTCCTATCTTTCCCCAAAATAATGATTCAGTGGAATAGGCTGTGAAAAGGTCAACCTGCAGGCTGCCATAGAGCGTACAAGTTTCCAAGGCATTTTTGATCAAGAAAACAAAACAAATTGGCCCACACAGAGCAGAGTTTGCTTAAGGTCCAGAAGTTCACACAGAGCAAATTCTAAGTCTGCTTAGTCTTGCTCTTGTGTACAGACTCACTCCACTTTCTGCTGAAAAAAAATCGAGGCTACTGTACAGAGGTTTTTTCCATTAAAAATAAAAACCAAGTTGTATTGAAAACTAAGTTTTGGAAACTATATTTTTAGCAGAGTTTATTACTTCCACAGAAAACATTACTGCCTTACTTGAAGCTAAACACCAATATTCATATATTTGCTGCTAAAATTGAGAAGAGCCCAACTGAGATGTTTCCATGGAACTTCTAGCTCCTGTTGCCCTTTCTGGGCTCCACACTCAAGATTTACCACCCTTCTCCACAGCTGAGGCTTGGAAAGTTATTAAAAGTTGAGGTATAAACGTGGAATCCAGCTTGAATTACAATAATTCCATTCTCAAATACTATGGCTGCCTCTTTTTGTCGTCAGATTATCGTTATCTATGAAAAATACCCTCATGAAAGAGAATGTATATACAGTTGCCAGCTAACTCTAAATAGCATCCCAACCATGAAATATCCACGTTTTGTTCATCTTGTGCACAAATAGGAGGATGTCTCCATGACCCTAGGGACAGAGAAGACCTCCACTGGTAAAGTTAAGTTCAAATCCCTACTTGAAGGCTTATACTGTTATACATAATGACCTTATTTATTACCACAGTGCATAACAAGTCCTTGATAACACATTTTGAATAGCACTAATACAGCATATGGCCCAGCAGATTAGTCCCTCCACTCATCCAGATTCCTGTGATACAGTTAACACCTGTCCTCATATAAGCCAGATAATAAAATTTAAAACTAATTCAAGTGGTCTGGAACAAATTATCTAAATATAACAACATCATGGCAGAACACATGTTTGTAAACAAATGCATTATCCTTCTGTTGCCTGAAACATGAAACAAGGTTGGATTTAGGTTATGGTTTTAAAAATCCAACATGTTGTGAGTCTTGCTATGACTATAGGACTTTAAAGAACTGAAGACTTTAAAGGTGCATGAGCCGGCTGAAGAGGTTAGTGTGACTCTGTGAAAGTATGCTATTTTAGCAAGGAAGATGGGGGTTTAATTCTTACTCTATGCATCATTCTGTTTTTCTGCACACATACAGTCTCAAAGTGACCCATTGTGGACTAGCAATTTTCAATTCATAAAAAAGAGGAAAATAAGATTTTATGTTTTTAAAGATAATTCATCATATCACAGGTATTTTCAGTTTCCTCAAAAGTCAGGTAAGCAGTTTAGACTACAGCCTCTGGAAGAGAAAATGTCTCTATTTTACAAACGACATTTATAGGGCATATGGTGCAGTTGACATTTCTTTCTGTAACATTACTTGCTAATATTTTCAGAGGTATGAATTACTCTTCCACATCTTAACCACTGCAACTGCACAGTGAGATAGATATGTTTGTTTCTGTTATGCTTTTCAAGGAGTGCATCATGAATATTTTATGTACAATACAGTGCTGTGTGAAAACAGGCTAGAACTACTGGAGTCTTTTGACTGATAAAGTGATATGGCACTCCAATGGAAAGTCATTCCTTAAAGTTGAAAGGATACTCGGAGGTAAATACCATCATTAATTTGGCACAGGTTAAATCACTGTGCGAAGTTTTCACATCAAACTACAAAAAATACCCGTCCCATTTTGCTATTTGTTGTTGCAATTTCAAGCTATATGCTCCACTCTAATGTACATTTATTAAAGGCTCTGTGGAGTCTTCAGATGTTTAAAAACTCTATCCAAACTACAAATCAAATTAAGGGTCTATTTGCAGAAGTAGTTTAGGCGTATAAGATCTCAGATGCTTTAAAGCTTATTTCTGAGTTTACAGATCTTCTGACAGATACTAAGCTCCTGAAATGCTGCCTCTTACTTCTTCCTCCTAAGCATTTCTTCAGTTTATCCATTACCGGGCACAATCAAGCACAAAATTCTGTTGGCTTCATCTCCTAAAAGTTTCATATGTTTATCACTCTCTTTTTTTTTTTCTTTGTCTGTTTAAGGAGGAGACCCTTTCAAAACAAAAAGGTATGAAGATCTCTGAACATGTGTGGGTCTACTGGAAGTATGTCATGATCCAGGAAAAAAATAAAGATGAGGAACATAAACTTGGAACTTTCTCTGTTTTCATTATTATTGTGCAAAAATCCCAGTTACTTTGCCTATGTCACCTTTTCTGTTATCAATGTCATTGGTGTGACCACATCTCGGGGTAAAGCTCAATGCACATGTATACGTAACTGGATATATAATCAAGGAAAAGTCTTCCAATTTACAGCCCTTTTTAATAAAAGTTTTGAAACTGCGGCTCTTAACTGAGGCATTAAAGAGAGAAGTTAAACACTGACAGGTAATTTGCAAGCCAGTCATAACCAGGAGCCAGGATTTATTTATTTAGGCATTAAATGCAGTTTCCTATTACACTTCAACACTTTAAGCAAATTATGTGTCGAGATCACACGCTTTACACTTCAAGATTACAAAGCCAGTGACCTTCAGAGCTACTTGACCTTCAGAGCTACTTTTCTTCCAGACTGAAGGTACCAGAGAGAAATTCTTTGCCTCATAGCTCAGATTAAAATCCCATTTCTAACATCAAGATAGATGACAAAATGGGAGTATCATATTTTCTCTTGGATGTGATAATACTTGGAATGATTGTTATGATAAATGCCTCTTTTTTCACATCTTCTACCTGACACACCTCTTTACATCCAAATTTGTTGTTCTCTAGCTCAGTTAACACTGTCAAACAATGCAATGAATAGCCTCCTGAGGAATTATTGCCACATGGCTAAACGTGGTTTATACCACCAAAATATGCAAGAGAGAATGTGGCAGTATGAGTTCTAGATGACTTGAAGAAATACTGCTTTTGTTTCTTCCCTTAAGAGCCTTTTCCTGATTTTCCACACTTCTCTATTAAAGGAATAATTGAAAATCTACACATTCACATGGTGCTTGACACACAAGACACAACATGATTAAATTTTGCCGTTGTGGCCAAAGGTGTATGGAAAAGAACTTTTATCTTACAACCAGGACAATCGCCTGAGCTGAAAGTTCACAGATTCACAGGTTTGCGGGTTGGAAGGGACCTCAGGGATCCTCTAGTGCAACCTTTTAAAAGCAGGATACAGTCAAAATGAGCTGGCCCAGAACCCTATCAAGCTAAGCCTTATAATTGTCTAAAGTTGAGGAATCCACCACTTCCTTTGGAAGACCTTTCCACTGTCTAACAGCTCTCAGTATGAAAAACTTTCCTCTCAAAAGCTGAACCACAAGCAACAGGGGATTAGAGCTGCAGCAGAAGAGCTAAGGTTCTATACCCAGAAGTCTTCAGTAGGATAATAAATGGGAGTTATTTGTAACAATGTCATAGGGATAAAATTAATTGTTCCTCATCATCGCTCTTAATATTAACTTGCACTTCCACACAGCACCAGTAATCAGCAAACTTTTTTCACTGCATGAGTTCTCCATAATTTTCAATTAGCATTCCTGTTGTTTCATAGCTGGTGGGTTTATATTTTATTAATGATTGTGGTATTATTTTTTGTTATTCTTCTTTTTAACCCACATTTCCAGTCTCCATCTGAAGCCTTTAGTTCAATTCCATTTTTACTAAATTTAGAAGGAGCAAACATTTTCATCTTCAAGCCCTGAATTTTAGATGTTGAGAAATGCTGATCTTTAAAGGGCCAAGTGAAGAAAACTGTCTTAAGCTGCAGTGCCTTTAATTCTTTACAATATTTCCATACAAAGGGAGATACTCACAGATAACAAGTGCTGCACTGCTTTGCATGTGCAGTAAATTGTGAATCATTTATGTTGCTTCATGCCTATGTTTGCCTAAAGCTAAGTTATCTAGGATAACTTTATGTAATCTTTTCCTTCTGCCTATGTATTTATTAAAACAAGTACAGATGACATTTCTCAACCTAAAATATATTCATACACCATCAAATGTTTATCCATTTAGAGTTAATTTTAATATGTTTCCATCTGAGAAGGTACTGTTTTTGCTGAACAGGATCTAAAGAGCCATTCTTGATAAACTGGCTACTATATTAGCCTTTATATATTAGCCTTTATATATTAACCTTTTTTCCTTTTTAGAAGCATCTGAAATTATGCCACTTTGTGTTCAGCAGGATGAATTTCTATTAAGAACAGATTCCTGTGAATTCTTACATAATATTTTTCACATATTAGAGGAAGCTGAGTGTTGGCTTAAGTGCATGTATTCAAATTGTTAGCATCTGCTTATTGGCTTTGAATCACTGAAGAGTGTTGGCTCCTTTAACAGATTAAGTGTGTTTACACCTCGTGTTCCAAAAAACCCTGCAATTAAAAAAAGCTTTGGTCCTCCCGAACTGAGTCAAATTTTACTCTTCCTCAATTTAAGTCACTAGAGAAAAAACACACTAAAAATTGCAAGTGCTTTTGCCAAGTCATTCACACACTCCATCAAAAGTGTGGGGTGTAGGTACTAGTGAAATGACTCATGGCAACACAATCCTTATTACATCAGTACGGCCTCATAATTGATTCAGTTAATGGCACCATATGCTCATTTCCAGAGTTCTCCTTCAAATTACTGTGTCTGATCATATATTCCATTTTTGTGAGCTTAACTATGTTTTCTGCCATTTCCCCCATCCTGGGTTTGATCTGTACTGCCATTTTCTGTTTACATCCATTACTGTAATAGTATTCCTTTGCTTTTGAGGAAATTAATAGTTTTGAGAGAGTTGGCTTAGATCTCAGAGGTCTTTATCTTTCCAAGTCATAAGCGATGCTCTTGTGGTGGCAAACTGTTGCTAGTTAATGCAGAAAACATCTAGTAATGTTCTTGGTTATAAACTTAGGAAGTGCTAAGTCTCAAGAAAAATACTTGCTAGTATTCATTTTCCATATCCTCAAAACAAAAGAAAAAGATAAAGCCCTATTTCACATAGTTGGCATATAACGTTCTCTTTCAGTACATTAACTTCAGCCAAAGCTGGCAGCAGAATCTGAGCAGTAAGACATGAAACTGGGAATATGCTAGTGTGGAAGATTCCTTCCATTTTGGGGTGAGGAGAAGAATTTCCTTGAAAATCAGCCCCCAAAAAGGACACTTCCTCTCCAACGCATTCTCCTTTACTTTCTTACTCAGTGACAATTTTTAGAAGCAATCATGAGCAGTCATATTAACTTGTTAGATAATACCCTGATGAGAACTGGCTCTATGATACTGACTTGCAAGCACCAACAATTTGAGTTTTTTCTTTTTTTACTACTAATACACATTGATGCAAACAATAAATCCTGTCCAGGCAAAAGACCTGAACAGACACTGTGCATACTGCTGATTCTTTCTTTCCCTTGGAAATAACATTAAGCATTATTTCCTACTTATATTTTGTTTTCTTCAAAGCCAGTTCCTTAACTCACTCGTATGATGTCATTTTTATTATCACAACTATTTTTAACTGCTTAGAAGAAAGAAAATATCCTCGAAAGCATTTTGATTTACAAGATTTGTATTGATAAAAACCAAAAATTCATTACAACACACATACAAAAGAAAATATAAAATATATTTGATTTGTGTTTTTAATTCATAGTCTGTTGCTTACTTCTCTGTTGTTTGAAGCAGAAGATACAGTAATAAACCTGTTTTCAGAAGTAATCTTCATCTACAAAATCCTTAATGAGAGCCTGTTGCACACACATGCATATTCCATACCCAGAATGTGTTAATCCTCAATGATACCCTGCCCTGATTAATGGAGCACATAAAAGATGTCACACTCCATAAAAGATGGGCCATCCTGTCATTTCATTCTTTTGCCATCTGTGTCGGCTAGATATTCAAAATACAAATACAGAATGGTTTGGGTTGGAAGGGATATCAGAGACCATGCAGTTCCAACTCCCCTTCCATCCTTTGAACAGCCATCACTGGACTAGGGTGCCCCAGAGCTCCATCTAACCTTTCTTGAATGCTTCCGAGGAGGGAGCATCCACAATCTCCCCCGGGCAACCTGTTCTAGTTTGGGGTTTTTATATGTACACCTCTCTTTCCTGCTTCCTGTCTTCATAAGAGTGCTATAGGTGTATCGGTATAAATTCACACTTTAAAATTTTATAAGAAATGAAAGCATAGAATTTTTGAGCAGGGAGGATTCTGAGGGCTTAGTCTTAGAGTAATTCTGGAAATATTAATATGCACTGCTAATGTAAAATGCAAAAACTACCCAAATTATGAACAAACTTTGAGTAAAACCCTTTTCACTTCTACTGGGATTTCATACTGAGATAGAGTAGATTAATTAAAAAGTGAAAAGTTTTAGAAGCAATGTATAATGTTGTAATGTCTATTCATGCACACGTGGCATATTTAAATGACTTCAAATGAAAGCCATTAGAGTATCCCTGTACATGTTAGAACAAATAACCAAGAATACGTTATGAAAGGCTTGGGAAAATAAATATTAAAAGTCATGAAGTTAAATGTAAAAAAGAGGTTCTACCCTGCATTGACTTTTCACCAATACTTATTCTTTATAACAAGAAAAGAAAGAATATTATAATAAAGGAAGGTCACTTGCTTTTACTGGTAAACTTTGAAGAAGCTATGAACTTTAGAGAAGTGCTGAAATTGAGGAACATAACTAAGATGGGTAGGAGTTAACAATCAGTACATTTTTGGCTTTGTTCAGTAGGATTTGGTCTCATTTTTGTCTGTGTCATCAAGAGCAGTAGGTAACACCAGTGACAAGATTGAGGAGGGCATCAAGTAACACTGAAAAGTGTCAAAATTCAAAATACAGCTCTGAAAATACTGTGCAGCAATAACCTTACAAGTTTCTTCAAATAAAACTAATATACATAAAACTTGTTTCCCTTTTGTCACAAACAACTTAGTTTCCTTCTGGTCTGAACAGCAAACCAAACCTCTTCACAGCAGTTCACTGCTTCCACAGACTGCTGAGCAGTGTGGTATGTATTCCTATGATAAACCAGAAATCTCTATAGACCGAGACAGACTATGTCCACCTCAGGCTTCATACAGTAAGGTAATTTTTCTGCACCCAGAGTTTCTAATTGTCAGAATTAGAGTCTAATTTGAGCAGGAAGTGCTAAACGAATAAAGGATCAGAGTACGTATTTGTCTCCTGTTAACCTCCCTACTGCTATGAGGATGCAAAATTTAACCAGGACTTGTTCCCTCAACATGAAGATCTCCTGAACATGCTGTATTTAAACTTCCAGCTGCTGTGGGCTAATCCTGGTGAGCAGCCAAGCACCAGACAATTGCTAACACACTTTTAGCCCTGTTCCCAACAGGATGGGGAAAGAGGCAAGACAAGAGAGACCAAGAAAACTTGGAGGCCAAGAAAAACATATTTATATAATTGAGGGATAAGTGGCAGAAGACAGAAGAAAATAAAGCTTAAACAAGTGATGCAAAGTCAATCATCATGTCCCATGAGTAGACTGATGCCTGGATAGCTCCTGATCTTCAATACCAGCTATTATTACCTCAGTGTGTTATCAACACTGTTTTGGTGACAAACCTAAACCACAGTGTCCTATCAGCCACTATAAAAGAAGTTAACTATCAAAGATACAGTATAAGTATAGCAGCCAAGCAATTAGTCCTAATTAGGCTCTTTTCACCCAATTCCCCTTCCATGTAACAAGAGCTCTACATTTTCCCTAGTCTCAGTAATAAGAAAAATCCATTTCTGGAGAATAATTTCATATTTGTTCAATTCATGGAACCTTTTTGTTTCATTAGGGCTTGCTGCTTTACAATGTTGTGGAAGCATCTGACTGTGCATTTGATCCCTTCTGCATTTAAAAGCCTATTAGGAGCTACTGACAGCAATTTAATACGAGCACAGAGATGAGATGAAAAGTGGATCGTTAGCATTAAGATGTTACCTGCTGTCTACATTGAATTGATGAGAAGACATAGGTTTTGGCCACCAATTTGTGATATCTGGTCCCAGAGCTTGTTTTTAATGAAGGTTAGGTGGACCTCACTGCAGGTGATTAGTCAGAATACTTGACACAATCTGATAAACCAGATGGTGAGAGCAAACATGGAGACAATGAGCAATCGAGGTAGTAGCACAGGGCAAGAGTTCTGAAAGACGATTAGGTAAGGTGTATATTAATTAGGGTAGAAGTGATTAGCAGAATACAATGATTAAAGGACACAGTTTTGAAGGGTATCTAGAAGGCAGATGCCCTGAAACTATTTGATGGAGTAATGGGCTGACAAACAAAGGGCATGAACCAAGGCTAAGAAAAGACTGGTCAGCAAGGGAGTTCAAGATAAATTTCTTGCCACAGAAGGTAATTAATGTGTAGCACTTCAAGCTATTAGATGGGGGAAAAACTAACCCTCAAATGCTAAATGTTTCTGAGAATGAGCAGGTAGGGAGATGAGCTGAGTGGACTAATTCTGTGTATTATCTCTGCTGCAAGAATGGCAAAGGTAAAGCATTACTTACATTAGTGAGATAATAAATGAAGTCATTTCAATGAGGCTCACAGTGATAAAAGCCAAAGGCAAGCAGAATTATTTTGATAGTATAGATCTCCACAATAAAAACCAAAACAAACCCTACAGTTTTACTCCAAGCATGATGATTCTTCCTAATTTTATCGCTAACAAGACCAGGGTAATTGTGAATGCTTCTTCCAAAGAAGCTGCGTATCTGTAATCAGGAACTAAGCCAGGTTTTGTTTGAAGTCACAGTTCTTAAGGGAGGCCGAAACAAGTAACTCTGAAACCCAGAAGATATCTCTCCTTAGTTCATTAGCTGAATTTCCTGCTTGAAGGTCCAAACACGGGGCAGCCTGAGCATGTGTTCAAAAGAAGAGATCCATAGCATAGTTTACCAACATAACATCAGCAGCTGATTGCTCAGTCAGAAACTCAAACTATGTGCAGCACTGAGTGTCGATGGCATTGCTCCATCCCCTTGTCATGCAAGTCACAGCCAAGATCTTCCTTTTCCAACTTATCCCTGCAGTAAACAGCAAACCCAACACTACTTTCCACTGTGCTCTGCACAGTCCCCTAAAAGGTAAAGAGCTGTGTGTGGCTGCAGAGCAGCTGGTACAGGAACTACATTACCCTGCTGCTGGGAAATGTAAGGTTTCAGCAGACAAATCTGTTCTTATACAACTTTCAATTATCAGGCATGGAAATGCCAGTCAGCCATTCAGCCTGTGAGCTGCCTGCAGTGCTGCACCCACAGTGCACTGTGACACAGATGATGCCTGCCTGGGTGATATCTCAATGCTTCCCTCTGTGCTTCCCACAGCTCCTGAGCAATGCAAGACGAGTCAGATGGCACTGGAAGCAGTTTATTCCCTTCTGTGCAAAGACACACACACACTAAATATAGCTGTGTTGGAGCTTAGTTCAGGAGTATATCAGAATATCAGTTATATATCAGTTACATATAACAACTTCAACTTTCCCTGAAGGAGACTGAAGGACCTGCAAACCATAGAGAGTAAGTAAAACTGTCAAGTTAGGCACATGGATTCTTCTCCAGGCTGAGCAATATATTGAATGATATCAAAAGCACCAGCCTTCATTCTCCTGCAGAGGAATTTCTGCGATAAAAATGTATTTATTAGCATCAGATGTTTTATGAACAATATCTAAGTGATATTTTGCCATGATAATTTCTTCAGCTTTCCCTCCCACTCAAAAGAAAACAAGGCAAAACAAACTGTTGACGTTGGATTTTGTCTGTTTACAACTTCAAATGTATTCCACAAGGAAAACAACCAGATTGCTACACAGAAATACGATTTGACAACTGCACCCTAAAATCAGGGGTTTATAGAAAACTTTACGCTTTCTGTATTTCCACAGAACACATTTAACCAGAATTCAACTGATCTGATGTTAACTATAATAGCTTTTCAAGTCAAAGGGATGCGTCATCATTTCAAATTTAGCATTTTAAATAAGATTATCACATTAAACTTACATTCAAACTTATTAAGGTCTCTTAACACTTAGTAAAGTAGTAATTTCCATCATGCTTATCGGTACATTCTTTTTATGCAGTAAGGGTATGTAGGTCATTTCATAAAAGGCTTTTCAAAAGATTTATATACCAAGAAACCAAAATATGCCATTATCCAGTTGAAATGATTGGCCTTTATTACATAAGATGATCTATGAGCGTGAAAGCTGAATCATCTCCAGACCGATGCAGAGTTGAGCTCAACTTAAGTTGCAGTATTAGTGCAGGACACAGCAAATACAAAAGTCAATTTACCAAAGGGATTTTCAGCTAAAATCATACTGGTTATCCTGCTCCCATACAGCCTGAACCAAAAATGGTCCTCAAAGTGAACAGTGGGAGTGAAGCTTTCGCCTAAGAAATCGCTTAAGCCATGAGGCAGGCAGCTCATACTGGAGCAGCCAGTGGTTTAGGTATATTCCCAGATGTGAAAGCAGAGATTACTGATACCGACCTTCTTTGTACAGCTCCACAAAAGAAAGAGCAATACCAGAGAGGTAACTAGTGCAGTATGGAATCACTTATTTGGAAACTGCTTTGTCTGGGTATAGAGCTGCAAAATAACTTGTATTAAGTCTAAAGCATACAGGAAATTGCTTCTTCAGGCAAAGTTCTTAAATTGTCCAATTTCTGCATAGTTTTTAATTGTTTTGACAGGAAAATCCAAATATGATTTAGAATAATTTTGAAAGTTTGTTGACAGAAAGTGTATCCCACCGATAGAAGATAAACAGCATCCTTTTTAATTCCTATGACAGTTTGTCCATCAGCATCATGACAAGAGATTATGGGTTGGCAAAGAATGAGTTTGATCACCTATGTGCTCCTCACCCTCAAAAAGAAGATCACAGATTCAGGGATACTTGGGGCAGGTGGGGAGGAAAGGAAGAAATTAAAAGACTTATTTCAATGTCACTAAGGCAGTTTAACACAAAACAAGACCAATTCCTATAAGTTCTGCCCATTGTTCCTCCTTGTACCTGCTATTCATTCAACAACACTCCAAGCAGTCAACATGAACATTAGGAATGATCTCTAGCCTGTTAGTTTCTAAACAAGCCACTGCTGTGAGTTGTGCCAACTTCTACCAGCACAAACACTTCCTGGTCACTAATCAAAATCTGGTTAGTAAAGACAGAGCAGAACAGAAAGGTGGACTTACTTTCTTTACTAACCAAATATAAACTGAAATAGACAGCATATCCTGGAACTCAGCTGTTCCTTGTGACATAGAAACCATTCTGCCCTGCGCAGCCAGGATAGCAAGGGAGCATCTATCCCCAGCCACACATTAACATGGTAAGATATCACTGACTTACCTTTCTCCAGAGCTACTCCACACATCTGCAGGTAGAGCATAAACCCTTAGAAGAGTCTTGTTTCCACTCCTACCCATCCAAACTGCTTATTTCCCAATATCCTTCAGCCTTTAGGGTTGTTGCCTTTATATTGGTAAAGGACTGTCCTGCTACACCTTAAAATTGTTGTTTCTGTATTGTTTGTGATGCTTATATTGCTCAGAAAGCACTAATCTCTTCTATAGTTGAGTCTGATATTGCTCAGAAAGCACTAATCTCTTCTATAGTTGAGAGTCTGTGTACTGGAAAAAATGTTATACAAAAACATGAAACAACTTCATTTATCTGTAGATGGGAAGCCACTGCATGAAGGTGTCATCACTTATTCACAAAACTATTTTATCTACTGTCTTCCAATTTCATTACTTTCAAAATCTTATTAAACAAGATTTTATTCTTAAGCATTCATGTTCAAACAATTTAAACTGTGTACCTACACTACGTGTATTCACAGTCTGGCTTGCAACAAAGATTGGCTCACACTATTGCCTGCAGAAATCCTTTTTAAGTATATTTCACTAAAGAGACAAATCTCAAATGAATTTACAAGTCAAACTCAACCTGTAAATGTACAGGAACTTTGCTACAACATAAGCATTAAGCAAAAAAGATTGCATCGGCAAGAAAACTAGTCAGCTTATAAAATGTGATTTCACAAACGATTTGTAGCATTACTCCTTTTCTCTAACTCAGCAGACTAATGGAAAATCCCAGGGAAAAAATTATCTAACATGATTACTCCGAGTACTGAGCCCAGAGGTGGCTTAAAGTTGCTAATCGCCTCTGAATCTGGCTTTAGGTCAACTCAAGTTTCTTGGCTATGCTGACCTTCCTTTGAGTTCCCTGTGCTCAGAATTATTTAAGATTAGCAATTTGCTGCATAAGTGATATAATCAGAACTGAGCTAACACAGCTTTCTTAGGTATCAGTAGTCAAGCAACCACAAATATTTATATACATATATAAATGTTTATATATTTATATGTGTATATAAATATTTACATAAATATGTTTGTATATGTATACACACATATATAAATATATGTATATTTATACACATTCATATATGTATATATACACATAAATACATGTTTATATATGTGTATATATGTCTGTGCATATATACACACACATAAGTATTTGTTCTGAAGAGAAAAATAATCAGTGGAAAACAGGAAACACTGCAAACACTTAGGAAATAAAGAAATGCTTCTAGAACCCTCTATTTATGCACATGCAATAATCAAACCAATACAATTGTCTCTAGTTTGACTTCTTAATTAAAGAAGCACTACCAATTTGACTTGCCAAAACATCAGCCTTTCACACCCTAAGTAAGTTTTTGAATGTCTGGACAATTTCATCTAAACTTATCAAAAGAGTGGGGATACCAGATGTTATAAGATTTTACAGCTGGCAAATGAAGGAAGCACAGAGCCCTAATCCAGCCTGCAAGACTGTTGTGACTGAGACCAGCAAATGCAGCAAATTGCAGCCATCAGGGCAGCCAGAGGCGAAGGAGAAAACAATGGTGTGAGAATAGTAGACAGGGCAACTGGATAAAGGTATTCTCCTGCTTGAACTAACTATGAATCAGTGTACAAATGCAGAGTCCTATCATAAACGTGACTGTAGTAGTTGTACTTTTTTCAAAACTAATATTTTACTGAATTATGTTTCCTTCAGATCACACTAGAAGATGCACACCTCATCCCATGCAGCACAGAGTTGCTTAAGACTCAACATTTTAATGTTTTCTAACTCTTCGTGAAAAAAGTATATTCCAAAAAGGACCAGGTTATTGAGATTTCTGCAGCACTAGGCTCTGACTCACAATTTCAATTCTTTGCTCTATGATAATGAAGTCTTATTCCTATAAGCACTGCTGAGATCAGACCTTATTAGGCACAAATTTACTGGTAAAGAAATCCTAAACATCTTTGCATTGTCATTTTATCTTCTGACGGTGGAACTGACCTCTCATTCTGAACACCATTATGTCCTCAAAACACTTACTCCTGCTGACAGGTGCTCTGCTTGGGAAGGACTGTGAACTCAATGCTCTACGGCAAAATCCTAAGTATCCTTGCAAATACTTTCCAACTTTCCTCCTGTTATTTTAGTCTGTTTTGGCAGGCAAAACATTGAGCTGCATTTTAACAAAGCAGGCTGCGACACTTCCTGACCAGAAAGACATCCTCGATCCACAAAGATGAAAAGGAGGATACTTAGAATTTCTGCACTAAAGCTGTTGCAACTCGTGATAGATGTAGTTTCCATCTAGCAGTCCTCATCCTTACAGCTCCTGTGTGGCTTTGCGACTGGGATTTGAAGTTGTTTGGGATCATCCCCTCTGGCTATGCCTCTATCTGCCTGTCAAGCAATTCCTCTGTCTGGCCCAAGAGCATCAGGACACGTCCCAGGGTGCACGGTACTGCAGAAGCCTTCATACACAGTCATTACTATTGCTCAAGTTAACAAATACAAGAGTATAAGACATGGACAGGGTGACAAGCAGGCCCATATAAAGACTAATGTAGATGAGCACTCCAAGCAGAAAAAGAAAGGCAAAAACCAAAGAAAAGACCCCACCTAACAGAAAGGCCACATTAATGCTATTTATTACAAAGATTGGGAATGTTCATGACAGAGAATAGAAGCATTTAAACACAATTAAGCAAGATCTATAACATCACTCTGTTCTTTCCTGGCAGCAGCTAAAGATCTTGAGGTTCTTATTGATATTCGACATCAATTTGAATGTCAATAGTGGGAAAGGATGTTATGCTCTTTGAGGAATATATAATTGCAACAGTTTACACAGCCCTGTCCCTTCCAATTAATCCCAAAGAAGAGAAATTAATAATACAAAAGTGTTGTTCTGCAAGATTTATGCTGATTTAATTTTTTTAAGAAACCTAGTACAAAGGCTGCTAAGAACTTCAGTAGAAAACATTTCCCTTCAAGTAACTGAAGTTTCATGAAGCAGAGATAAACAGGGCCCCTGGAACGTCCTCTTCTCAATAAGAAGCATAAATGAAATCCTCAAATAAACATGGATAAAGTGTTTTCCTTTTAAACTTATCAGTTCATATCTTTAAGGACAAGTATAGTATGTGGGGGCTAATTTCCTTCAACAGTATATTTGCTTCTTATTTGGTAGTTAAGCAACAAGCAAATAGTTACACTTATTTTTACAGACAACATAATCGTAGCTATTAATGAGCATATTAATCGGTATTAGAAATGAGAAAACTGAGGTGCTCTACAATTAATAACTTCTAAAAAAGTAATTTCTAAAATAAAAACTCACCATGAGTGATTATCTAAAAGTGTCTTTCATTTTGAAAGCTATTTCCATTTTAGATTGAACAAACAATTCAATCTAAAGTTGTCCAAATTGTTGGACACATTGCTTCACTGGGGCCTTTGATATATTCACTGCCATTTCCTGAGTGGATAACTTGGCTAAGGTTAAGAAGAATTTGGGATTTACAGAATTACGTAAGTTAGTGTTTGATCTTAGTAGGAAAGTTGGACAGGAAAAAGATCTCTATGAAAAATATTTATGATATGAGCATTTCCTCCGTGGCAATAGGCTGAAAAATTGATGTTTCGGAAACAAGGAATTACTACTTTTCCCAAAGACAAGTAGCTACCTGTAACCTCAGCACTCAAAGATGATTATAGAATCATTAGGGATCAGAAGGGACTTTGAAGATTATCTAGTCCAACCCCCCTGCCACAGCAGAATCACCCTAGACCAAGTCACACAGGAACACATCCAGGCGGGTATTGAATGAGACTCCACAACCCCCCTGAGCAGCCTGTTCCAATGCTCCATTACCCTCACTGGGAAGAAGTTCCTTCTGATATTTAGATGGAACCTCCTCTGTTCCAGCTTGCACCCTTTGCCACTTGTCCTATCACCAGGTGACCTTGAGAAGAGCCTGGCTCCATCTTCCTGACACCCACCCCTCACAGATTCATAGACATNAGATGCCAGACTCTGCACTGATCCTTGTGTACTTAATTAAATTTCTCTCTGCCCAGCTCTCTAACCTGTCCAGGTCTCATTGAATGGCAGCACAGTCTACTGGCATGTGGGTGACATCTCCCAGCTTTGTATCATCAGCAGATTTGCACCTTAATCCGTCATCCATGTCATTAATGAATAGATTGAAGAGGACTGGTACCAGTACTGATCCCTGGGGGACTCCACTAGATGCAGGCCACCAACTAGACTCTGTCCCATTGACCTCTACTCTCTGGCTTCTATCCTGCAGTCAGTTCACAATGATAGACAAAGTAATTCAGTCTTAAAAGTGTTGTAAGAACAATCTAATTTTCCCAATTATATATATAATATAGGAAAATACACCCAATCTCTCATTCCTATCTAAATGACTTAGTTAATTCTATTTCTTACCTGAAAAGGAACTCATAGGCCTGAGAGCTGGTTTACTTTTTTTCCCCCCCTCCTTTAGAAGTGAATGTTACTTCTACTCATCACTATGTCTTTTGGAGAATTTGTCTTTGAGGTTTGTCCAACAGAGGGATTTATTATCACAAACCCCCCCACAGCTTACATTGTGCCAAAACTTTTAATGCTCTTTATTTCAACAAAGACAGAAGCTTTCTAATTCTGATGGCTAGTGTTTAATATCATTTATTAAATATTAAAATAGAGGTAATCAAGTCTGCACTGAACACTTAGTGCCCAGGTTTGTTCTACAGATAATTGCAAGTCCATTAGAAACAGGAAAGCTCTATCCCAAGCACCAACATGCTGTGTAAGTGCTTTTTTGATAATTACGTTCATTAGAACTGGAATTTTCCAGTCTTTTTGAGTGCTCAACTGCTTGTGTTATATGGTTCCTCCAAACTCTTTAGAGCTTTTGGGAGTTTGCAGCCTTTGACATGCAATTTTTCTAAAACTCTGATTGCCTTATTAGTAGAGTAGTTTTACTAATAATGACTAATGAGTCACCGATTATGTTCATTTAAATTTCAGTTTTAAAATCTTCCTGGGCTACAGGAGATTTAGAACAACAACAAAACCTCAGTGCTACCAAAATCAGGTACCTAACATCAAACATGGAAAACAGTTCTGATTTAGCCTCAAGAGTCCACAATACATCCCAAGAAGGACTCAGCTTCTCAAACTGGTAATCCAAAACAATTAGCAGAATAAGCAGAGGTCAGTCTAAAGTCAGGTAAGTTCTGTCTGGATGTGCCAGAAGCAAACACTGACTACACTCTTCTAGAGGCTGAAAAGGCTGATGTCCTCTTCCAAGTTGGGATATGCAGCCCTGAACCTTCTTCCAATATTGAACATATAATTCCTAGCAGCAAAAAAAACCCCACAACTTCGTTTTTTCACTTACAAAATAACTAGTAGAAACAGCTCAACGAATAGAATTCTTTTCCCAAACTAAAGGAATTTAATCAAAGTCATTAAAATGGGTGCCTTAATGAGAAAACCACAGATAATTACTTAGAAGCCTTTTCAGCTGAAGCAGTGATAATATGCAGAAAGAATTAAAAGAGTCATTGAAAAATAAATCAGGAAATAAGAGGACAAGTGGATGGGTCTTGTACACTCAGGACTTAAATCAGTCACTCAGAATGATCTATTGCTGGGTACCAGTCTCTGCAGTCTCTGCTTCCAGGACTGCATTGTGTTCAAGGATTTTTTTTTTCCCCATATAGATAATTCTGAAGCTAGAAACCAAGTCTAGAGTACAGAGTACAGCGAGCATCTCCCATACCTTTATGTGCACAGTCAATGTTTTAGACAGCAGCAAGAATAGAACTCCACGATAAGGGACAAGCCATGAGCAAGACACTTATAGACAGTCCCACAGGCACAGTCCCACAAAGCCCAGGGTAGACACTAATGACAGACACCATCAACAGCTGCAGACATACCCTGCAGTTAATCAGATCCAGGGTCCTTTGACAGGTCCAAGTAAGAAACAGGAGGAGCTGGGTCGAGAGGCAAGACTGCCACACAAGCACAGGGCATCCATCTGGGATACGGGCCAAAAAGAAGGCATGCCTCAAACATACCTCAGAAAGGGATCAAAAGCCACAAACTTGAAATGGAGCTCCAGGAGGTCCTGGAGTAGATGGCAAGAGCCAGCAACACTGATAATGTCCTCAAGAATCCTGACAAAAAACATCCACCAACCTTCCCAGTAATTCTCAGGATAGCAATGGCCTTGGGTATTGAAATACTCTGCTACCATAGGTCCAGAACTCAGCGTATTGTGTAGCCAGCTGAGAGCAGCTGATTACACTAGTCATGTCTCCATTTGCATGTAGACAACCCACAATTTTATCAGATTTGTCACAAGAGTTCCTAATACTGAATGACTTGAATTGGCTATTGGGGCTCTCCTTACCATGTTCATAACATTCTACTCTCAGATAAAGAAGAATAACTGGGACACTGAAAGTATAGAACAGTATTTCTCATTCGGTTCCCTTCAGTTGCCAAAAGAACTGGACAACCTTGATACCAATTCCCAGTGTCAGAGGTTTTGTGGCAATTATGTCATCACCGTGATTAATGTCATGGCGAATGCTGTACTCAGCCTGTGTAATCCTCCCACTGCTCTCTCAGCCTCATCTAATAAGAGAAAAGTTTCAGGATTATGTCAGGAACAGACAGAAGTCTTTAACAGAGAGTGAGGTCAGCAAATTCCATACAGGAGGCAGCAGTGGTAAGGGAGTAACGGTCCTAGCATTGGACAAGAAAAGACCGTGGCCATTAGGGATTCTAACGGCAAACCTAAGGTCTGATCTCTTGCAAGCCTACAAACACTGAACAAAGACAATCAAGGTACAAGTTATAAACATTTTATAAACGTTTTCTTGCACACATTTAGGAAAGCCAAGTATAGACCTGGTTATTACAAGAGCTGAACTGTTTTTGGTAAAAATCCACATTTCTAATAAAATACTCTAGTCATTGGACATGGAAGCTCCATTCCAAAGGGAAGTTCATTCTGCTGGGAATGTACAAAGCTATTTCTCATAACTACTCAAGCCACCTGGCCTACCACAAGCCTATGTCTGCTCTATATAAGTCAATAAAAAGGCTCCTATTGATTTCAACAGCCATGGGATCAGATCCAGTGCTCAAATCATGCAGGAGGTGGAAGAGAAAATAGCAGTTGAATATTGAAATGATGTGATGAATACTTGCCATTTTTAGCGCTACTTTTATACATCACTCTAAAAAGAACAACAGGAAAGTGTTTCTTTTTTACTAAAATATAAATCAGAAAAATATATTTCTTGCATTTATGCATAAGACAGAAATATAATGGAATTATTAGTTTGCTTTGTGCATTGCTAATGTGATAAAAGACAGTGGATCCATAAGCTTCTTATTCAAATTGTATGAGAAACCCTAGTAAAAAAAAGACATGATAGGTTCTGTATGCAGAGACTGCCCATGAAGAAGCCCAGTTCAAGAAATTCCATCTGTTTGAAATATGCAACGTGTTTATTAATAGTTAGCTTTCAGAAAATTGTTACTAATTTTAAAATGTTTGCTGCAACTCTTCACATACATGAAGCCAACTTATCTAGTTTTAAAAGATTCTCAAGGAATTACAATTAAAAAAAAAAAATCACTAGTTAAATACAAGCCCTCATATTTTCTACTTCATTTAATTTCTGCAATAACTTATTTTCTGAATTGCAATACTTCCCAAAAGCAGAAGAAAAGTGTCTGAAAACATATTTTAAAAAAAAAATGAAGAAACTAAACCCAAAAGGCAACATCAGTTTAGCACTGACAGTAAAGTGAAAATTAAAGTTTATTCTTCTATTCTTCTTCTATTCTATTGAGAATCATGCAACTAACTAGAAGAACCAGAAGAGCTGTTTCAGCATCCCGTGGACCTAAAGCAGCATAATCTCATGATTAGAACATGTCATACAATAGTAGAATCATAGAATCATTAGGGATTGGAAAGGACCTCGAAAGATCATCTAGTCCAATCCTCCTGCCACAGTATAATCACCTAGACCGAGTCGCACAAGAACACCTCCAGGCGGGTCTGGAGTGTCTCCAGAGGAGACTCCATAACCCCCCTGGGCAGCCTGTTCCAGTACTCCATTACCCTCACTGGGAAGAAGTTCCTTCTGATATTGACATGGAACCTCCTCTGTTCCAGCTTGCACCCATCCTATCACCAGATGACCTTGAGAAGAGCCTGGTTCCATCCTCCTGACATCCATCCCTCACATATTTATAGACATTAATGAGGTCACCCCTCAGTTTGCTGCTCCAAGTCTGTATGTGTTTTATGCTATGCATTTAGCTTCCCACAGCACTCACACTGCTGACTTGGAAGGCTGCAATTAACATGGTAATGTCCAAATTTTCAGAGATATTTGAGCTTCTGTTTAGTTCTGTTCACTTTAGTTGAACAGAACAATGAAAACATGATCTTTCTTTCAATCAAAAGAAGGTTTAGAACAAGGTGAGACAGACACTCCACGAGAGCAAAACAATCCCCCTGACAGAGCGCTTAGCTCATGTACGATGATTAAATCTGAAGGAATACCATCTTAAGCTACAAGTGATGGAGAAAGCAGATCATAGAATCTTCACAGAAAATCTGTGGTTGGAAAAGACCCTTGATATCATCAAATCCAACCATTAACCCTAGGTCTACCACCACTCTTAAGCACCACAATTAAAGGACTTTCAGACACGTCCAGGGATGGTGATCCTTTGTTATCTCACCTCCAGCAGATGTGCCAAAACGATGCCACTACAAACACAGCAGAGAAAACTGGTTGAGGTACATAATATAAAAAATGAGGTATGTCACTATATTTATATTCATAATTTAATTATTTTCAACATGGAAATAATTAAATAATGAGACCAAACAGAAATCAGGCCCTTTTGCACTAGATGCTTCACAAAGAAAAAACCCCCGAGTGTTTGCAGGAGGAATCAAAGGAAATGAGAAAGTAGTATTATTTCCTCTTCTTTCTAAATATTGTTTAGAATATTTAGACATAAATATTATATGCTAAACATGTTTAGAAACAAGGTTTTCTGCACATGCAGAGAACTTTCCACTTTAAATTAATCATATTATAGAAACAGCCTGATTCAGCCCCAGGATGTGTGATCTGCCATGCTAGCTCTTTAAATATTTGGAAAAAAAACCCTTAAATTTAATTGTCTTATGCAGATCTATATAAAGTACCACTTTCAAATCCACTTCTTGCTGGAAGATTTTGTTGTTGTTTACAAAACAGATTAGGTTTCCAGTATCCTCGTTGGCAAAACGAGGCACATTTTCCCCTGAGGCTGAAAGGATATTTAAGAATTGGGCACTGAGAGATTGTTACTGTCTGTTCAATATATTCATAAAGGATGTGCACTACAATATAATTCAATAGTCAGTGGTAATTCAAAAGATATTCTTGCTACCCTATCACCCAAAAGATATTTAGAGAAGAGTAGGCCATTAGGCTGAGACCATTTTATGATAATGCATTTTCACTGATGTAAGAAAGATTGCACAATTTCTGTCCTGACACTACGTACAAAGAGTGGAATACTTGCAGGTGCCTTATTCTCAAAGCTGAGTCCATGCCTTTGAGCCAGGCACCTAATATTTACAGGATGGGCCAATATGCAGGAATTACAACATTTTAAAATATTATATTAATATGCAAATATTTAAAATACATTAAAATTCTACATTAAAACATAATACTAAAATATCATTGATAGAGATAATAGCAACATTTTCACATTGTACTATTAAATATTTGACATTAAAAGAAAATTAAATATTCCAAACTTCTGCTTTAGCTTTATGAAGTTCTCTTTTGATCTTGCAACTGTTGAATGCAGGCTGTTTAATGCTAATATTGCATCCACTGCTTCCATGTGATTTCAGGCACATTCATAAATCACTATGGATCAGAAGGGACCTTGAAAGATAATCTAGTCCAACCCCCTGCCACAGCAGGATCACCTAGACCAAGTCGCACAGGAACAGATCCAGGCAGATCTGGAACGACTGATCTCCAGAGAAGGAGACTCCACAACCCTCCTGGACAGCCTGTTCCAATGTTCCACTACCCTCACTGGGAAGAAGTTCCTTCTGATATTTATATGAAACCTCCTATGTTTCAGCTTGCACCCGTTGCTGGACTCTTCAGTGTGAAGTTCAGCATTTTCTTATTTTCAGATATTTGGGGAAGAACACAAAGAAATCCTGTAATTCTGCAGAATAACAAAAATCATTAAAGAAGGAAACTGTTCTGTTCCTGCAGCTATAATTTTACCTAGATGATAGAGGACATAAACACTGAGGTCTGGTAAATGCATAATCCCTGCTTTCAGCAAATATGACCATCAATTTTCTACGATCACTACTCATCACCATTAATAGTTTTTTTCCTTCTTCTGTGGGTTGCAAGAACTATCCTTTCTATTTCAGATGTCTGCCTAATGTAAATTTGCCCAAGTTGTGAGCTCATAGCCTTGGATTCTTGTCCAGATCACTTAAATACTTAGCATTTACAGGTGCTGTTGATGTGTTTGATACTGTCTAGCATTGCCGACTGTCAAATCTGGGGCAAGTCAGAGAAGAATTATTTGTTTTTCTAGCTGCTTAAACTCAATTGATTTTTCAGCTCAGCCAAGTAAACAGCAAACTGAAACATGTGGATTCACTATTTCATGCAAGCTGAAGGTCTAGTGTGAAATATATATCTCCGTTTCTAGGATATGGTATGAAAGTGGGGAGGTTTTGTGACCTTCATCATTAAGGATACATGTTGTTTGTTTCATTCCTTAGGGAGAAAATGAAGAAAAATCACCTACTAAGAAATGTTCTGCTTTTCTAGGAAATGACTATTTGACAGAGAACACGAACATTTCCAGCATTATTACCTCCAGTTACAGCACCAACTGTAGAAAATTACAAGGTTCTCCCATGGAACCAGGATGTAAAGACTTGGAAAAGATGTTAAATGGCTTCTAGGCAACAGTTTTTTCTCCTTCCAATATGTGAGAATGTGGAAAAACCAGCCACTCAAAACAAGTGACTGCAAGGCTGTCAGTAGTCATGGCTCTTAATGCTAATCATAATCTTCTTTTAGTATCTATTTCATAAAACAAATGGTTTTGTCCAGGTCACTGAACAGACAATCAGTGTGCACAACTGAGGCACAACAGCAGCAAACTATGATGTAAATTAATTGTGGTTCTACATGCCTGGAAAAAAATGGGATTATTTTTAATCAGACAGCAGAGATGAATTAGGGTGCCAGCAGCTAAGTGAAATGCTAATTGGCTACAGAAGCACTAGTCAGTTTTCCAGATATTATCTTTGTCCAAGGCCAAGAAGGGTGGGTGATCCAAGACCCCCAAAACTCGTTATTTGAACTGTAACATAAACTGCCGTTTGTCAGACACAAAGTGGGATCTCTGTTCTCACACTCACTCTACCTCCATTTCACAGATATCTTCACACAATTTACAGCTGTACATTCTTATAAATTCTTCATTTATTTTTGTTCCTGATAATGATTTCACAGATAGCTAACAAAGTGAGAAGTGTCATCTGTGATAAAACATTAACCGGAAGACAATGCAGGCATAAGTACTAACTGCAATGCACATCCAACACCTAAAATGTCCAATTAGTACCATCAGTTGGATTCTTATCCTGTCACTAAGACTGTATGAACAAATATTAGTTAATGGACTGAAGGATCTTTAAAGAACCTGCTCTTTTCTGCTTCAGTGCTGTTCTCAAGACATAGTTCTGACTGAGCCCACATAATGTGCTATTAAAGTACTGGTATGCATATCTACAGTATTGATTTTGAAGGATTATCTGTTTCTAATGACAGTACAAAAGCATGAAGAAAAACCTCACTGAGAGCATCTTCCTGTCGTTTAAATATCACTTGTCAGATGTATTATTAATGAAAAGCTATTTGTGGTGTCCTCTAGGTTTTTAGTTAAAGGTACTCTCAGAAATCTTTTATCTTCGGTTTAGAAGCAAATCTCTTTCTACCAACATAGTCTCTAGTCTAGATTACACCACCCTATGGGATGGAATCAAACTAAGATCATTTTGTTTTGACATATACATAGAATATTAAGGCATACAAAACCACTCCTAACAAGAGGAAAACAGAAGTAATTCCATTAGAAAAAGGTGATTAAGGCGTTAATTAACACCTTGAAAGGTGTTAATACCTCAAGCAGCAGTTTGTGCCCATGACATTTTATCTTTGCTCTTACTCACTATTTTAAATTGATCCTTTAATTTATCTTCAGCTGAGCCTGAAAACCTAGAGTTCAAGTTATATTGCTCACTATTACTTGGTGTTACAAGCCTTCAAATATATTTCCTTCCCAAGATACTATCTCTTATCATTAACCACCAGAATATCCCTTACCCTACTTCTGGATGAGAAAGAAAAGAGTAAAATAGTGCAGAAACTAACTGAACTCTCTCTCAAGCAAAGTTCATAAATATGTAACCTAATGACTACAATTATAAAGTTTATATTTTAGCTAAAGGTGCCTCTGATATCTACATGCCCAAACTGTAAAGTTCATGATCCAGTGGAATTATATAGCATTTGTATACCTTGCAGCTTTGATGTGATGCTTAGACACTGTTTGCACACACTGACATGTTCAGGATTTCCTTCCAGAACTCTCAAGAGATACACAGCAATTTCTTCTATCACAAATGTAACCCGCAGAGTTCACCATTTTTTCAAAACGTTTTTAACACATCAATTATTAATTTAACCTTTCTGTTCAATGGCTTTCTCCTGATGGCTTTATAGCCATGTGCTTTTGTGGTAAAGAGGAAGGGAGGAAACAAAGAGGTATATAAATCAAAGAAAAATCATTAGAAACACTTCAGCTGGAAATCCTTCCATCTCCAGTACATTGCACTGCAACTAACGACCTTTAGTTTTCAGAAGGGTAAATCTTTGATTTAAAGGTTAACACGTAAAATAACCTAATAACTAGTAAGAAAGCTAAAACTCTGTCTGCTAGTTTCTAGGAAAGAGGAATCATAGAAGCTACTTTTAACATCAGACAAGCAAGTCACACCACGAACCTAAGTGTCTTACAAACTGACTAGGACATTGCACTCTGTCGGTATGATTCTACGTAACCTTTCTAGTATTAGAATTTTCAGCCACCAACACAATGTACTTACTGTCATCTTCCTTGTTTTTGCAAATACCAGTCTTTGATGAGTCATGGCCTAACCCATCACAAGAGGTAGGTGTCAACAATGGGATGAAATTCTTGTGAATTTCTCATCTCCAAACAGATCTAATATTTTTCTTTGTTTTAGGTGAAAAATAACATTCAGATATATATGAACCAAATAAGGATTGCTTTTGTACCTTTGTTTTTTTCTGAGAGTAGGCTTCAGGAAAAATTAAGGGCCATATACTAAATAAAATTTAATAGGGCTGTCAATAATACAAATGGATTTTCTTTTTTGATCAGCATTTCATTTCTTTATCAGTGGAAAAGTGGTTGTTTTTTTTCTGAAACCAAAGTCTTTTACAGTTTGAAAAGCAAACGAAAAATAGACTTCAGAAAATATTTGCAGGTCTTATTTCATTATAAAGAGGAAAATCATGCTAAAAATATTTTACCGATCAAGGAAAAACATGTGGGCTTTCATTGCTGGCATTCAAAACATAGCAAACTTCATTTTTATTCCTTTCTACAAGAAAAAAAATATTAGAAATAGCTTGAAAAATGAAAGGAAACACTTAACCGAATCAAACTTCATTACCGGATCTTTACAAGATAAGTAAATGCAGGTCACGTTTACAGAATACATATGCTTGAAAGCGGAATTCAAGAGAACCCACACACCTTTGGGAAAGCATGTGTGATGTACAGAATGGAATCAAGAACTCTGGAGAGAGTTTTTGATGAGGTAAATTTAATATCGCCAGCAGGGGTACATGGGGGCCATTGTCCCAAAAACATGCCCCCTGAACTGGCATCAGGATCGCGTTTATATGCTACAAGATAATGCATAAACATTAGGGTTCACAATGCACCTACTACATAGTAATGATCTGCCTGTTTCACATACAAATTAGGTCGCTTCCCATTTGAGCATGCACTATCTTTAGTGGTAAGGGTCCTCTGGTGGTCTTGGGGAGGAAGTAGTCTTTTCATGGTGAACTGCTGAAGCTGGTGCCTTGCCCAGACTCAGCGGCCCCCTGCTTGTTAGCGTTTCTTAAAGTCTTGCCATCAGCGTTTCTCGTATTCCCATAGAAAGAATGCATCTGGGTCCTTATCTTCATGGATGAGGCCTCCAGTAGTTCCTTATCTTGTTCAAGGCCTGCCTGCCTTCTTGCTGTCAGATTTAATGAGTAATTACTTTGTCACCTTAAGGTTATGCTTACCACCTAATAAGTAATTGCTTTCTGAGTCTAAAGTTATGCTTGTCCCATCAATCACGTGGAAGAACAAAAAAAGTACAGACTGAGAGGGATGAAGGTCCCTTATGATGTTCCCACTTATAAATTGAGGAGTACAAAGAACAGCACATTGAAATACCAAGGACCTTCAAGTAACACACCTCTAATAAGCCCTGTGGTTAGAGAAGTTCTAAACCATCCCTCTCTTTAAATGGTTGTCCTAAAAAACAACTGCAGTTGGAACGTTAGAGTGACGGGAGCTGCCCTGGGGGTTTGTTGAGTCTACTTCTCTGGAGTCCTTTGAAGCTCACCTGGACTTGGTCTGGATGATCCTGCTGTGGCAGGGGGATTAGACTGGATGATCTTCTGAGGTCACTTCCAATCCCTAATGATTCTATGAACTTTTGAAGTGAGAAGCTGACACTGAAGATGAAATGGTTGTGCTCTGGTAGCTTTTAATAACAGAATAAATTTACCTTTTCTCTGTGTCCTGTGTAGACACATTCCTGAGACAAGATGCTTGTAATCATTTCTACTGGTTCCCATTCAGCAGGCAGAGAGGCAACACTCGCACCAGTCTGCATACTATAAGTGCTTATCAAACCTATGAAAAACAGGAAAAGCACTACCACAAGCTTTGACAAACTCAAAACAATAGCTCTGCTTTCATCCAAGTGGGTAAGCCTTGTGCTGCTCATTTCGTACAGCCTACAAATAAGAGGCCTAAGCCTATAACTACTGAAGTGTTAAAATCCATCACATTGACTCAACCACCTCACTGAGGCTTTCAGTTTGAATATTTATAACATTTATAACTTGAAGAAGCTAAGTTTGGACTTTTCCCTTGTAATTTGGAATAATGTTCTTTTTTATTTGTTGAGCTTTTATATTAAGATAAGCTAGCATTCAGTTGCAGTGGAATCTAAAGTGTATGGTTATTTTTAACTGGAAGGGTATGTGGGGCAGTTTGGGGGGCAGGCTTGGGTGAATTGGCCATGAGAAGGTACAGTTCTGAGTCTGGAGAGAAGGAAGCACAGTATAAAAGGCAGGCACAACATGGAATTTTAGAAGAGCAGAGTTCACCTTCTTCAGAGATCTCTTGGAAATCCCCTTCAAGAAACATCCCAGAAGGGAAGACAAGGACAGAAAAACTTGTTGATATTAATGGATCACCTCCTCCAAGCACAGGAAAGACTTGTGTGAACAAATAGAAAATCATACTAAAAGTCAGGAAGATGCCTGCAGGGATGAACAAACTGAACTCAAGACACAAAACTAAAGTGAAAAATAAGTGGAAGCAAAGGCAGATGATCCAGAAGAACTAGAGTTGTCTCACTGTACAGGAATGAGGTTAGGAAAGCCAAGTGGAGCCAAGGAAGAGATGTAAATGGCACTATACCATACACAAGCATCAAACTGACTACAAAGGAAACTGTGGTCCAAAGTGCATGAAAACATGGACATGCCGGACTAAGTCCAGCAGAGGTGCCATTTACAGTTAAGGGGACATCCTTCAATATGAGGAGAGGCTGAACAACCTGGGACTGCTCAGCCTGGAAGGACCTAAAAACCAGACCTCATCAGTTTATACAGACATCTGATAAAGATGAGGGAGACAGACTCTTCTCAGCATCATCTACTGGCAGGGCAAGAAGTAATTGTTAGAAACACGATACTGCATTTGAACACAAGACGCAGTTTTACTGTGAGGATGATCAAACACTGAGGTAGGTTATCCAGTGATGTCGTAGGGTCCCCCATGTGTGGAAATTTTCAGAGCCTGGCTGGGCTTGCTTCTGGACAGCCTGCATTAGTTCTTCCCCCTGCCTGTGCAAGAGAGTTAAGACTAGATCTGAAAGGGTTGCTTCCATCCGAAGCAATTTGGTGATTGTTAAATCTGAAGTGAGAAACAACCAATATTTTTGAAACTATATCAATTACATACATCTGAGAATATATTAAAATGCATTTTAATGTATTCCTACTGCAAATCAAGGCACCAAAACCCCACCCAAAACCAAACGTAGTACCTCTCTGCACGGAGATTGTATCTTTGATTTTTCTTTTGTTTGTATAGAGTTAAATAACTCATTGCACAGTGGAAGCATAATATTCAATTAAACCTACCCTCAGGGAGAAAAAACTATTTAAACGGCACTGTAATCATAATGACATGGGTGAGATTTCAAACTTCATCAGTTTGGAATCCAGAAACAGTATGACTTTGGACCTTTACTTTTGATAACAATACGTGTCTCCAGTTCACTGTAATTATTCGGTACACGTGGAGTTCAGTCACATTAAAACTAATTTTTCTTGAAATAATACAGAAAGCCTAAGAAATTTTCATGCAATATATGGCCATATTTGCAGGTATGAGAAAACAAATCATTTCTAGCAATCTATGGACACATTCAATAACAAATCATTTTAAGGAGATACCATGTCCATTTATGACATTTAAAAGGTTCCTTCTCCCCTCAGGAAAAACAACATCCATAACTTGATAGTGAGATCATAAAATTTAAAGACCTCAAAGTGATGCTGAAGTGTAAACTATTGGTTTATAACTGATTTAATATTCTCAGATGAACAGGGTGATACATATACTTTCATACAATTTTTCCAGCGTATCAAACTTGCTGCTTACAAATATTTTCAGATTCCATACAGATCAACCTGTACCTGGATTCTGGAAATTTTCAATGCATTAAAACAGCTTGATGCCAATAATGGATAAATTGAAAATGTTCTTTTTAATGCTCTCACTCTCCCAAAGGTATTGTGAGTCCAATACAAAAACATTATTCCTCCGTAATATTCAGTCTCTGTTATTAGAAGCTATATACAGAAAGGAATGTATTGTCTCTCTAGCTACAGGTGCTGTATAAGTGCTCAACAAGCAGTGCTTTTAAGAGTTTAATCTCAGCTTTTCAGCCTTATTTGGTAGGTGTCAATATCCAGTAACCCAAAGAGCTATATTATTGTCACACAGCATTTCTATCATTCCTAGCACTAAATCCCTGCTGAACACAATGGTCATGGTATTATTAAAAACTTTCTATTATTAATGGTCATATATTGCATATGCAGGCTTAAAATTCTACCCTACCCTAACAAATTGGAAAGGTTTGACAAAGTCTTCAAATCAGAAATGTTTTTCACTAGTAGCATTCCAGAAATATCGCTGATTAAATGTCAGGCAACAGTTAGGTTTGTTAGTTATTGCATGTAGAAAATAAGCCAGTATCCAGCACACTGTGTCTGAGGCAAAACCATGCTAGTTAGATTACTGAGAAACTCAATCCTAACACTGGGGATATTCCCAACACAATTTGTATTGTATTGTCGCACACTTAAATACTTAATCATGTCTATGATTAGGATTAAGTATGATTTACTTCTAGACCCTTGAGATTCAACAACGAACAAGCCACTGTGGAAAAACACACTATTACAGAATCATTCCGGTTGGAAAAGACCCTTGAGATCATCAAGTAACCAATAACCCTACTGCACCAAGTTTGCCATTAAGATCATATCTCTAATAATCATTTCTAAATGAGAAGGATGGTGACTCCACCAGCTACCTGAGCAACCTGTTCAAAGTCCTGATTACTCTGTCAGTAAAATCATTTTTCCTGATGTTTATCCTAAACCTCCCCTGGTTCAAGAGGCTGCTCCCTCTTGTTCTATCACTGACTGCCTGTAAGAAGACATCAGCATTCGCTTCTCTACAATGACCTTTCAGGTAGTTTTTCAGATAGAGGATAAGGTATTCCCCTTAGCCTCTTCTTCCTCAGGGTAAAATGCAGCATATGAAGTAGCAGCACTCTGCTTCTATCCAGCACCTTGCAAGATGCTTAAGTGTGATGTGTCCTTTTTGTGGCTTAGACAAATAATTTAAGANGCTCTGCTTCTATCCAGAACCTTGCAAGATGCCTTGGTGGCTTAGACAAATAATTTAAGAATAAAATTCCAGAGTGTATAAACAAGCCCTTTTGAGAGCCTTGGAAAAACTGCTGATATCCTACACGTACACAAGACTACAGCAAACTTGACATTCACGTGGAACAATTTTGCTTGTCAGTAATGAATTGAGTCCTGCAGCATCATAGGCAATGACATTTTGTAATCCTAATCATAATTCATGTAAAGATCCATCCTAAAGCAATTAGATTTCTTGCTGCCAGTGTTGATTATACTCTTTTGAAGTTTTGTCTGCAGTTTTCCTCAATACCTACAGCACATGTTTGCTTTTACCATATCTCTTACTTTTTTACCATTTACCCACCAGTATCCAATTCACATTCATTGATTAAAATTTTAGCAAATGCTAGTGACAGTCAATTCAAAAATAATCTGCAACAGCAGAAGATATATTGCTAATTATTTTAACTGAGGAAAAAAGCTAACAGTTTGATCATTAAAACCTCATATTGCCAGACCATTGGAAAGAATTAGTGAAGATTAAGTATCACTTTTAATTAACGTTCACTTCATGAAAGTACTCACGCTGAAAAACACTCAGTACTGCTGGTCTTTGTAAGGGAATACACGAAGGCTTTGTTCTTGTCCTTATGAGCTTACTCTCAAAGGAAACTTAATATTTAAAGACAATTAATGTGAGAAAGAATGATTAAGGTGTCTGCTGAAAGGAACCCTAGGAATCACTTAATATTTAAATCCGCTTAAATAGCCAGAATAGAAGGGATGGTGAAAAGCAACCTCATTCAGAACCTTATTCTTGTCCCTTTAACGTCAAAAATCAGCCAAACTTATATATGTCAGCCCACACTCTTAACAGCTTGATGCCCATTTCTTTAGGAATGAATATTTCATTAAAATAAAGGTTAGCACCATAGGGTGTTAATGGCACTGCATTTCTATTCACAACACTAAGTGTAATCTGAATCATCAACAGAAGAAACAGAAGGAACAGAAGGAATGACCTTTCTTCAAAGATGCTGCGGGAAGGGAAATGTCAATAAAAAGCGAAGTGTTTTGCATATCCCCTTACAGTAAGCTATTCCCTGTGTAAGCACTTAAGAGAAAAGGCTTCTTTCAGAGCCATGGCTTGTCACAAGGAATGGCTTGCCAACATGGGAGTGAAATAAAACTTTTGCCATTTCCTACTACTCAACTGCTGTCAACTTAAAATCATAGAATGGTTTCGTAGGCCTGAATAGTTCCAGGGAAGCCAGAACTTCTCTCATCTTGTTTCAATGTCCTACCTAATCCTAACTCTCATAGTTAGGAATGTCTTCCTAAAATCTAATCTAAATCTATCCTCTTACAGTCAAAAACCATTGCTTCTTGCCCTTTTACTACATGCCTTAGTAAAAGGTCCCTCTCCAACTTAAGAGAAATCAATTACTTACTTTGCTGTCCTCATTCCAAGAATGTCAAACAAAGAAATAATACCACAATCCCAATGCCAAATAAAAAAACCCATTCAAGACATGAATAAAGAATTCCTAATAATTACAGATATTTTTAATATAACTCCATTGATTCTGAATAAGGTCTCAGTCACTTTTATTTCCTAAACATACTTTAAAAGTTTGGACAAAGTAGATTTCAATTACTGTCAAGCCTCCTAAAATTTCTGTAGTTTCCTCTAGTTACCTTGACCCCAATCAAGAAAAAAAAAAAAGCAAGTAAGTTACAAAGCAAAAAACCCATCACCAAATAAATGTGAATCTTCAACCAAGTGGTCAGCATAGACCAACCAAGACTCTGAATTCTCCAACTGAAATAAATTTATTTCTTGAAATATTGTCACCAATTCAAGCACTTCACATTGCAGGAGTTTACACTTCAAGAAATAGAAGTCTAACATGCGTGGGACAGAAATTAAGGACCTTGGAAAAATATTTTGTTTCTACAAAAATAATCAGTTTAAACCTAACTATTGAGGGGATCTCTTCTTCCTTTCCTCTTACAGTCCTTTGCCAGCAGTGGCTTATTTGTGAAAACTACATGTTTTCACAACTGAAACGTCGAAAAACACATCGTATGGGTATACAGTAAATAAGGGAGAGATACCTGAAGGGATCGAAGGTAAATTGTGATTTTTAATTTTAAAAAATAATTTTTTTAGCATAGTGCTTACAGAGGAAAAGAAATATCCTAGCTGTAATCCACTGAAAGAGAGCAAATTTAAAGTACTTTGGATAGCAACTCGTTCAATTTGCTTCATATTTTCAGGGTACCTTCAATTCACTTTAAACGTTCTTCTCAAAAAAAATTAATTAAGACAAAAAGAATCTCCAGAGGTAAAAAAAAAATAAAGAAGATAAAAAGCAGGCGAGTAAAGAAACACTTACTGAAGCTTTAATTAAGATGAGACACTTGATCACTCTGTAATCACTGCCTTGAATTAAATGTCTCAAGTACAATAACGAAAATATAATGGCACTGTTCTAAGCAATAGAATGAAGCCACCTATTATTTTTGGCTTATCTTCAGTTCCTCCAGATCCTCCTTTTGTAAGTATTATTAAAAATGCATATTTATATTGCTTGGAGGTAACCTCTTCCAATGAGCTAAATCACAAGCACAGAAGTGGCATACTTCTTGGACTAAAAAATGTCCTATGGGTTCAACATTTGTAAACACAGAGTAACAAGATCTCTGAAGCTTTTAATAATTAGACTTCCTGCAAGAAAAATAAAACCATTTACTTTCACATCAGGGTCACCATGAAGGAAATCTGTATATGTTAAACTTTCAGGAACATAAAGAAGGAGAAATCTGGGAGATAATGGGGAAAAAAGTAAATTATATAAAGCAACAGTGCAAAGGCAACAAATTAAAAGCAGTAGTTGTTAAACTCTGTATGGATAAAATAGAGGACTGAAGCAAAATTAAACATATAAAATAGATAAGTCTTGATTTTATTATTTACAACCCATAATTTAAGATATCCCTCTTTTCAGAAGAATACAATACATAGATACGCGTCTAAGTAGTTTTCCATATCCTTTTTCTGAATTCTTATCTTACAGTAAGTTATTACTGGGGTTTGGGACTCTTTTTGACAAATCCTGCAGCAACACTCTGATGGATTGTAAATGAAAACATGACGAAATCCGTTTCATTAAAGGGTTACTTAACCACAAATTAAAAGGCCTGCAGGCAAGCTCATACAGACATCAGGTATGGGACAGGAAGAGTCTTAGTTATTCCCAAAGAATGTTTCAGCCAAGGACCGAGGCAAAATCCAGAAAGTACAATGCATAAAGATTCTGTCTATTCAAAATACTATTCATTTCCATAATCTTAATTATATGGTTAACATGGAAAACATCTAATAAGGAATATTTTTTTTCTTCGTGCTACAGTTAAACAATTCAAATAAAAAAGTCGATAACTAGGAACAAAGGAAAATCTATATTCCAGTGTAGATATGGGATTCTGCCTTTCCTATATAGTTGGTTTTAATTTCACAAGAGTTACTATGATTCACTATGATTCTATGGTTTTACTAAAATCTTCCTCCTTTCAGAGATAAGATGAAATCTTTTAAATAGATCGAATCTTTTACATTCCACAACACAAAACCCACCCAAACAGAAAGCCTTAACTTCACAGTCATAAGGGTCAGCAAGAAAAGCAAATCCGTTCAAACCAACAAAGAAATAAATAAATGGGAAATACGGATTCTCAGAGCTATTAACATTTCTTTCCTAGCTAAGAGAGGGTTACATTCCCTTCAACCCCAAGCGGGTTAAAGGACTTCATGTATTTGTAGCCCTCATTACACAAATCCCATTGAAAGTTCAGCCTGAGTTGCGTCCTCCTGTTGTGGAGGCACCTACAAAACCAGGCAGCAGTAAGCATCAGAAAAACGCGGATTTAAGGCAATTGGAGTTGTCGGACACTCCGACACTCCAACAACACACAAGTTCTGATGTTGCACAGCAGGAATTCGCGTGACTTTATAGACTACATTAAGAAGTGACCCGAAATGTGCGTGCAAGAGAGAGATCCACCTCTCAAGGGTACCCAAACGAAAAGCTACTCACCAGGAGGAGGCGAGGAATCGTTCAATTCCAGGGCGGTAACCTTAGACCGCATCCACATCGAAAGGGGCAGGTCTCTCAGATCGCAGGATCGGCTGCTCCGAGAAAGCCGGTTCGAAACTTGATTTCTGCTGAGCCCCTTTTATACCCTGAGCCGAGTGTGACCTGTGGTCATCCTAATTAGTGTCCACGAAACACAGACAAAGACAAGCTTGAGTGACCCAGACTCTAGGGCGCCCAGAAGAATAAACGTGAAGTACCCCTCAAGTACCATAGATGGGAGTCTTTGTCAGACTGCACCTGCCTCACCTCCTCCTGAGATGGTACTGCCTGAGAAAGCCCTGCATGGGATATCTGAAACCTCTGCGTGGAATAGCTGACACCTGGCAGAAAGCTGCAGCAACCACAGAGCACCTGCACAGTCCATATCCCAGGTGAGAATTAGGTGACTCCAGCCTTTTCTCATCATTAAGAGTGAAATCATCTCCTAGAGCCCATCTCTGAGCTGCGACGCCTGCAGGAGCCACAGGCTGATCTGCAAGTTCATATCTGAAGGATCTTTCACTAAAGTTTCTCCGTGCTGAACTCAAATACAACCTGACAAATGGGCAGAGAAATTCATACTGTAATTACAGCAGTTAAACAATTTTTGTAATTGCTTATAGCTCTGCAATTGTTTATTCATTCCCTTGCCAGCTTAGGAGCGTTAACAGTTTAAATTCAGAGAAGTGCAAATGAAATTTTAATCAATTACTGATAAAACTTGCTTAAAAAATGACAGAGGAGTAAATCTATCCCGACGTGCTAACAACTCTGCATTAGTTATCTTCATAGGTTTTGGTAGCACTTAATCTTTTTTGACATTACTTAAATGAGAGAGCAGTGTGCTGCATTACTGGACCTGTGGGAGGTAGAATCTCTCCACAGGGCGGGGGGGCCCAAGGATGTGAAAAGAAAGTTAGCCTCTATGTCTGATGTAGCACATTTTTTAATACCACATGTTGCTCACACTGAGCTTCAAACATTACACTTAGTAGACTCCCCCACTTGAATTGCATGGGCTGAATTCTTTGCTGTCATAGCTCCACTCGAGCTTATAAAAAAACAAGGAATCTAAGGGGGATTCAAGCAGTAACTCAGGAGAATGTTCAAGTCATCAGCCTATTATTAGGGGAGAAAATCATCAGCTGAACTGTGAGGGAAACACATTTTACATCTCTAAGGTATTGACCAGTCAAGAGGCAAGGATACTGCAGTAAGAATCGTTCAGGGGTTATTCAGTGATATGTCTGAAAGGACGTTAAAATCTTTAGTAAGTAGACACCGTCACCAATGCCAACCTACCCCCACCCTCAGAATAGCTGCAACAGGGGTCTCAACCACCTTTTCCAATTCATCCCCCCAATACACGTGGGGACAAATTCTCAACTTGGATTTTTAATTACATTTGTTCTCAGGGTCACATGTTTGAGTGGAAATAAGTCATCTCTTCTCAGCCTACCACTAGACCAAAAAAAAACCTAGCAAATTTTCATTCATAAATGCTAAGCATGGGAAATCAGCAAAGTTTTGACAGAGTGTACTATGTGCCTTAGCCTCTGCTTTTATCTGGCACTCAGCACCTCGATGAACTGTGTCCTCTCCTGAAACAACTGGAAGATTTCCTTATTTTCATTCCACAAGGCACATGAAAAAAGCAAATGCACAACGCGATATGTGGGTTTCACTTTGGAGAAAAGGTTTCCCTTGTGGAATTCTTGAAACAAAAGACTCCAGTTCTTTTCCATCACTTTAGTATTCCTGTAAGATAGTAGCACAGATGCTGTTTGCAGAATATACATATTCTCACAGGCGAGATCTCAGTAGGCTGGCAGAGATGGCTCGCTCCTGTGTATAGCTGGATCCAGGAAGCAAAGTATTTAATGTGGATTCTAGTGATGTTTTTTGGAACAGCTGTTTCTAAAAAAAAACAACACAAAAACTGACGAAAGCATGTCAGCTTTCTTGTGAGTGCCATAAAAAATTCCTTTGAGGCAAAGCACAACAGATCAATTCTCAGAGGATTTTTTTTTGCCCTAGCAGAACCCAAAATCTCAGCTTCACAAAATTATTTTTCAGGATGAGAATAGAAAAACAAACCACCACATACTCTCTTAAAATGTTAAGTTTGAAATGTTCAATAGGCAAACTTTTTTACACAGATGAAAATCGTGCATTTTACCAGGCATAAAGTAATAGGCACCATATAAAACAGCATGAGTAGTGACACTGTGCACTCATATTTCAAATATATTCCGATGTGTTGGTAGATGTTGAGAGGGAGGGAGTGTGGTGTGTATATATGTATGTAAGATACTGAGATACTATCTGAATTACAGTATTTTGTTGCTGTCTTCTCTAATTTCTTCCAATTATTTTATTGATCTCACTTTAAGATACACCTCTTTTCTTTCTTTTCAAGTCCCTTGAATGTATGTTTAAGACATATAGTGTTCATTTGGAAAAAATACATACATGAATGGGGGTTTTAGAAGTACATTTCTTTCATTTCTATTGATCTTGCTTCCTATCCCAGTAAACAAAGTACAGTGTAAAGCAACTACAATGAAAGCAACACAGTCATTGGGTCCCTAAGGCAGTGGCAAATATTTCATCCATGGTGTTGGTACAATAAATTAAAGGGGCCCCTCTTCAATTCACCTCATTAATGTCTATAAGTATGTGACAGGTGGGTGTCAGGAAGATGGAGCTAGGCTCTTCTCAAGGTCATCTGGTGATAGGACAAGGAGCAATGGGTGCAAGCTGGAACATAGGAAGTTCACATATAAATATCAGAAGGAACTTCTTCTCAGTGAGGGTAACGAGCATTGCAACAGACTGCCTAGGGGGGTTGTGGAGTCTCCTTCTCTAGAGATGTTCCAGACCCATCTGGATATGTTCCTGTGCAACTTGGTCTAGGTGATGCTGCTGTGGCAGAGAATTCGACTGGATGATCTGTCAAGGTTCCTTCAGATCCCTAATGATTCTATAATTCTATGATATTAGAATCCATTTAGACCTGCCTAGCTTGAGTAACTAAGGTGTGGGTAAGGAGAACAAATGCAGTGAAATCAAAGGTTTCTCTACTTCCACAATAACAAAGTTCCTCCACAACAGCAAAGTGCTTCTCATAGGGAGTAAGTACACGTTGAGTCATCACGCCTGGATCTTGTCACTTTGTATGCTATCAGTAGAAACAGTATGCTGATTTCTTTTTACTTTTTCTAGCTACTAAATTAATCAAAAGCACTCTAGTTTTACTTTAATTAATGTTAACTAATTAAATAAGTAATGCAATGCAATGAAAATTGTTGTATAATTGTCTCATAATGCAGAGTTACTAAAAATATGTAAGATACAAGAAACCAGTGTTCAATCTAATGGTAGAAAATTCCATTTTCACCATTCTTCCCTCTCTTCTATCAAGGAAGGAATTATTTACTTGTAAATAAATAATAGAATTACTAATATCTTGTTAAACTTTATAGATTCTCTCTCTGAGAAGCTATAGAGCAAACAAAATATTATGTGTATCCCAAAGGACTACTACTTTACAAACAGGAGAAAACAAAAAAGTTATTCTACTTTAACCTTAAGATTATTTCAGGTTGCTATTGGACACTAAAGGATTGTTCTTGTTGTCATCCTTTACAGACTCTTTGCACCTCTAGTAGAAACCTAAAAATAAACTCACTACCAAAACCCAAATGCTGTTTCATGTATTAGAGATGACTGAAACTGATTGAATTTTTGTAAACTTCTTGACTTAAAGATCTAAAATAAACTTTAAAAAGAATGCTGTATCCCTCCAGCTCAGTTCAGTTTGAATCTCAGTCACCATTTTCCTTTGATAGTGTTTGTAAGTTGCAGGCACAGCCTCAAGCGAAGACAATTCCAAAAGAAAAATCATATAAGGATGTATATTCCATGCCAAGAAGCAAGTGAGAAGTTTAAACTCATGTGCCTGCCATGCAAGATATATAATCATACTTGGAAAAATAAGAACATATAACTCATTTAAATATTTTCATTCTAATTATTAGATATCATTTCATTATAAAAATATTGACATAATTTCATTGCTATATTCTGTACTGGATAGGGAACTACTGGATAGAGATTTTAGATATGTAATACCTCTAAATATGTAGTGTAAACTTCTATCACCATTGTATCACAAACTTCAGGGATTTTTTTTCCCCACCACGGAAAACTTCTATTTAAAATCTTAAGAATTAAACAAAGCTGAACTAGATAAGTTCTATTTAGAAGTTTGCAACAGTTAGAGATAGTTACTTATATCAGAGAAGGTTGAGAAAGTATTTGGAAACAAACCACAACCCTACATTAATATATTGTTATGATGGAATGCCTTGAAATGATAATAATATGTAAATGCTAAAGATTTTAAATCCCAAGGGCAACTGTAACACGAATATATTATATGTACCAAGCATTATATTTTTCTGGATATATTTCCTACTTAAAACCATAAAACAAAGGATAAGGTTTGTGGCTTTTTTTTTTCTTTTTGAGGAGCAGAAACCCTACTCAAAAGACAACTATTTCAGATGGTTCACACAAATCACAGAACATCTTAAAAGCCTGGTTCACATTTCACCGACACTTTGTAAGATTTGCCCAATCAACTAAAAAAATACCGTTAGTATTGACAGCTCTTCAGAAATTCTCAAAGAAGTCTGCTCACCAACAGTCTGTAGGTTTTACTAAACACAAAAATGAAGGAAAATAATCCTTTCTGCCTGAGAAATGCTTAGGGTTTGGCTTGAATTTCAAGTCAGTTTCCTTCCCACCACTCTTATAAATTTCTTCTTTCCTTCAGTACCTGTATAAGCAGTGAATTATGTTTTCTCCTGCCTGTCTTCAGTTTTTAATACCAATTCCATTGTGCTCCATTTAGTGTGTCCATTACAAAAACTTTGTAAAAATACCAACACCGGAGACCCCACAACTGCAAACAGCTGACAAGTACTCAACTACATGCAAACAGAGCTTATAAAATTGGTTTTAGGGTTAAAAAATAAAAACAAAGGACTAGCATATAATAGCGGTAAAAGGGATTATACATAGTACATTTGGAGATAATGCAGAGTTAGAGACCCTATACCATAAGCAAAGAAGTGTAAATGCATTGTATTAAAGGTGTAAAAATGATTCAAAGTGGATGCCAGAATGAGGAATAAAGAACGATCAACATGAACATCACATTCCTCCTTGTTAAAAGGATTTGGATGGTGACAATTCACTACTGAGATTGCCACCCAACACCAGGGTAAAAAGCACCAACCTCAAGACCCATAGGAACAGGTAGAAAGAAGCAAGATGTGTGGATAGGAATGAAATGTGAATGTAATGGCATTAAACCATATTATTCATCTTTATTTTCCTTTAAGAACCAGTAAGAACCAATATGAACCAATACATTGTTTTGTTTCATTTTAAGTTGTGCTTTATTGGCCCATAAAAAAAGATCTGAACATACATGCAAATAAATTCCATGCAACTTAAAATATACGCTTAACTACTTCAAAGGAAAACAGGTTAAAAAAAAAGGGACCAATGATGAATCTAATTTAAAGAAGTAATTCCTGCTTTTGTCAGGCCAAATGCATGTTTGAACTAAAGTGAAGAAATTGTGGCTAGAATGAATTGTGATTACAAACGAATTGTATCTCTAATTTTATTTTGTTGTGTTTGCACAATGTTTGGATAACCTGGACACGGACAACAGAAAAGCACTTGGGAACAGATGCTTATACATTGCCAATATTCACTACAACATTTACCCATCAAACAGAAAGCATATCCCTTGGTCCTCCCTAAGCAGAGATAAGGCTGCCTTATCTCCACACATTTCTGCACAGCTCTCTCAGGTCTAGCATCCATCCATCTCTGAGAATGAAGGTTTATAAACAGATGTTGCCTTTCTTGTGAAGACTTGTACAGAAAGCATCAGAGCCAGTCTTCCAATGTTTTTGAAAGAAAAATTTGCCCTTGAGGTAATTCTGGGGAATAGCAGATCTTCCCTTTGTTGTTTTTTTTTTCCTTACCATTTCCCTTGAGTAAACACATTGATTGGTGTGCTGTCACTTCTTCAAATCCAAAATAACTGCACTTCAGTAAAAAGATCTGGACTATTGAGTACAGCCTTTTGTACTTAGTAAAATCATCCTGATGACCAAACCAATAGGTAAGTGAGTAGATGAACACAGCAGTGGAGGTTGTACTGATCAAAGACTTCTATGGAAAGAGTCCTTAAGTTTCAATATTCCAGTTTCATTTATCATTCCAAGCAAACATCGAATGCATTGATTATCTGCCGACCACTAAACAGGAGGTAGTGAATTAATTTCTTGTTTGCTTTTCTTTCCATGTGCAGCTTTGCTTGACCTTTTTTTGCTGGACTGGTCAGAAGGGGTGAAAATTTGTCTGTATGCAGCGTTGATGTGGCCTCACATTGAGCACTGTGTGCAGCTGCTGGCCCCACCATTCAAGGATGTGAAGATCCTTGAATGTGTCCAGAGAAAGGCAAGAAAGGTGGTGAAAGAGCTGGAAGGAAAGTCATGAGAAGAGCAGCTAAGGAGTTTGTGCTTGCTGTCTTGGAGAAAAGGGGGCTGAGGGATGACCTCATGTTCTCTACAGCTTCTTGAGGAAGGGATGTGGAGAGGGAGGTGCTGATCTCCCTGCTGTCCAGTGACAGGGCACGTGGGAATGGTTCAAAGCTGCACCACAAGAAGTTTAGACTGCTCATCAGGAAGCAATTCTTCGCTGAGAAGTTGTTCCAACACTGAAGCAGGTTTCCTAGGGAGGTGGTCAATGCCCCAAACCTGTTGATGCTTAAAAGTACTTTGAATAATGCCCTTAATAAAATGTTTTAACTCTTGGTTAGTCCTGAATTTGTCAGGCAGTTGGACTAGTTTTAGTCCAGCCTTAAAGCTGAAATGTTCTCTCTTCACCTCTGATGGTCCTAGGGAGTAGGCCACTGAGCGTGCTCCATTCTCATAGTGATTAGGTACCTACCGTTACCATTGCTCCTAAGTATCAGTGCTTAGATGGTCAGTCCTAACCTCACAAACACAGCTAATAGGTAGACCTGCCTCCTAACTAGGTGTAGCAGTCTATAACACATTCCACAAATCATGTAAGCTTTCCTTTTCTTTCCAGCCTCATATATAGGCATATAGGTGACATCCTCTGCTGCAGCACTCCGTATGTCTGCCATCACTAAACCTGTTTGCCCTGCTACCCTGCCCCCGGAGCTTGGTTGTGGTCTGGTAGGTTAATACTGCTGTCTAAGCAAGATGCAAAACGGGAAAGCAGATTAGAGAAGATGTATTCACAAATGGCATTTTCAGCCCAATGTTCTTATTGCTGTTTTCGTCCTCTGGTAGCCTCTGATGTAACGCTGGTATTTTATAATGAGCTTATCTGCATTTTCTACTGACTTCTGAAATAGAACATGCAAGGATCAATGAAAAGCTAAGCCAAACAGTTGCCTCCTGATAGGTTAGCATCATGGGGCTAAGAAGATGGCATACATCATTAGTGACAGATTCAGCTGCAGATTTTTATCATTGGCAGAATGATGTAACCCTCATTACAAAAGAACATTGTTTAATTGATCCATTTGCTCCCAGCAGTGCTTTTTTTTTTTCCTTACAACATAAAGGCCAAATTGCAGTTCAGCTTCAATCAAGTGAAAACATTATATTGCAGAAGGAATAAGAAATCGTCTCTGTACATTTTAATTACCATGACTTACATATGAGAAAATCATTATACAATTAATGTAACAAATGCTGCCAAAGGACATTTTAAATAATAGTTAAATTAGTGCGGAGAAAGCATGACAGGACTCTTCAGTTTTATTGTCTAATATGCTGGCCCCCAACCTTTTCCAAAGCCTTTTTTTAAGTTTGCCAGAGTTCACTTTGCTTGGCGTGCAAGCCTTGTCATTACTGCCTCAAACACATATGAACAAGAGAAGTGTTATTCTCAGTTATAGTCAAGGTCTTAAAGCACCATGTGTTCTAATTAAGTCAGGTAACCAATGGATGGTACACAAGTAATTATAGCCCTCACGGTTTCTTGCTAAAGGCTGCACAGATTTCAAACAAAATGCCTGTAGCTTGTAAACGGCTTTAAAAAGGCAACAGTTTTAGAAAAGGGAGCTAATAACTTCTTTCACCACATGGAAAAAAAAACAAACCAAAACAAACCCATTTAGATCTACAGAAGGAAATTGTAAAGAAACAAAAAGTACCTCCTCTGTAACTGACCAGACGCCAAACCGAGAACAAGCTCTTCCAAGGGCCTAATGAGGGATTGTCAAGAATGAAGTGGTTTCTACTGTGGCTTATTTCTCATTTCTAACATTTCAAGTAACAGATTCTGTTGGCTTAAAACCTGAATCTCCTTAAGCAGCTCAATTTTTCTTTGCACCAAGCTCTACTGTATTACCTCTGCCCAGAACAATACTCACCTAGAAAGTAATTAATTTTGTCCCTTGTGCAGATCAAGCCAAATCAAGCAGAGTGTACAAGAATATATTGAAGAGGCTTGTTACAGTTCCTATTCATTTTTAGAGGGGCATGTGCAGTATTCATATCTTTCATAAATGCTCTTAATCCTATTTGGAATGCCAACACATTCTTGCAATCAAAACCAAGTTTTTTCATTCTGAAGAAGAATATTTTACTTTCCTTTTCTTCTTCTCTCCTCTTTCCTCCTCTTTTCTCACTTGGTTTTGTTTATGTCAAGCTTCTTAAAGGCAGGGCCGCAAGCTCAGAAGTTAAACAAATGGTTTAGAGTGAGAGGATCTACCTATAGCAGCTTCAGTTCTGTCTGAAATTATTCTATAAATCTTTAGTTCCTGGGATGAATAGCTTGTCTCCAGACACATGCAAAAATTTTGGAGGCATGATGGCAGACAGGAGAAACTCAGTAACATGCTCATTGTCTTTTGGTTTGTCTTCTTCCTGATTTTGGGGGTCTTTTGACTTTCACCCCTCGGTTTTTTTTCCCTCTATGTTTACAGAATGAAAATAACTCCATCATCTTATAAAACGCTCATATAAAATGTGTCTGCTGGAAGTTGATGCTTTGTAGTTTTCTGCCTGTCAACCAGCACAAGTTATGACTTAGCTACATTAATGTGTTTGTATAACGGTATTTCAATGCTCTGCAGAGCAATACAGATGCCTCAGGATGAAAGGAAAGTAACTTAAACAAATAATTTAAAAATAAAACAATAAAAACCCACATTTGCCCAGATAACAATGAAAGAGGTTCAGTAAGGAAGGATAAACATAGTCCTGCAAGGTACTGATGGAACTGAGAAATCTGGAAGCAGCTCTGACCTCTCCCAGTATGTTATTGGTTAGAACCCCACTGCAGTGCATACTACATGTGATTTATTCTTTCCCTTATCTTCTTCTGAGGACTAAACTGCACAGTACTTTTGATATCTTGTTTTATGGCTATTTTTCCCCCTATTGATTCCCCAGTCTTTCAAGTTTTCTTTCCCTTTTCTTATTTTTATGAAACTTTTTACCCTTAAAGTGGGTTCAGACAACTTCTGAAAAAACATTCTAAATCACTTGATTTCACTGGGTGATTCAGGGGGAAACATTAGCTGTGTGTTACCTGTGACCATGGCCACTAGTTACTTGTACAGTTCAATAATATTAGATATTAATTTAACAAGAGTCAAATATTTACAAGATTAATTTACAAGAGTTGTAAGAATGAAGTAATGGAATCTTGGTCCTTCCTTTCTCTGTTGGAGACCTGACTGAATCAGGATAGGGAATGACAGAACTGTGCGGTACTGAACGGCATTGACTACAAATTACAGAGCTGACATTTCCCCGTTTCAGTGACCTGCCAAGCACATAGTATTGTGCACGGGTTTTGAAAGTGCATCTTACTCTTAGCGTTCAGTTATGACGTTACTGGCTACCTGCCTTTGCAAATCCGATGCAAAGTGCACAGGTAAGATCAAAACATGTCAGAAAAGAATAGCGTTGGGGTTTTGCCTAAGTAAATTAAAATTGTGGAAATTCAATCTGCGTGAAATGTAATCTTCATGGAGATTTAAACACATGTTTAAAAAAAGCAAACTTAGCTTACCAGAGGCTGTTGCAGCTTAAAAAAAGCTATAGCTCTTCTGAAGCTGGAGATCTGGTCCAGTAGGATTTTAAAACAGCATGTTTTAAAAGAAGACTTCTTGCATCACATCTTGCAAAGTGTAGAAGCACATCAGTAACTGCATTTTTGAAAGCCTCAACAGCCAGTAAGAATGACACACATTTAAAAACCATACAGCAGCTTGTCAGACTTGATTCCCAGTTAAGAAATAATAATAGTCTTTAAAAAAGTGGGATGAAATATGAACACTGTCACCTCTAAGATTTTTCTGACTGCACAGTAGAAGTCAAGGTAGCAACATGAGGTTTCAGATCTCTTTGTTTTTTGCTTGCCTTCACTGGGAAATTGACCTTTCGGGAGCCAATTCCTACTAATTCATCAGTTTTAATTTCTGAAAGACAATATCCAGAAACAAACATGTTGTTTAAATAAAACAAAACCCCAAATATAGGGTTTAAACCATATTTATGAGAAAAACACTACAGTCCCTACAGACTGTTACACAGTTACTAAGTGCTGTCCAAGTCTTTTGGGAAGGCTGGGCAGCTATGTGCATTTCCATATCTGATATGGATACAACTCTAATTGACTACTGATTATTTAATACAAGCTAATACAACATTAATTGTTTTTTTCTAATAGCTCTTGTCATGTGTGTGATGGAAAAAGATGAGAAGTCGTATGACTCTTGAGCGTTCAGCCTGTTCAACTTGGAATTAATTGAGCCCACATGCAAGCATGTTATGATTCACAAGGGTATCATTGAAATTAGCCAAGAAATGAACCTTTTCCCTGGATCAGTCACACAGACGACTATTTGTAAACTGACATGATACTTTGATTTAATCATATACTCTTCCCAGGATTTTATTTTGCTGGTTCAAAATTAAGGAGGAGCTGGAGGCTGCCGTACAACAGGAAAGCTGTGATATGGTGGCTGTCACAGAAACCTGCTGGGATGGCTCCCACAACTGGAGTGCTGCAACTGATGGGTATTAATTTTTCAGAAGGGATAGGTAAGGGAGAAGAGGTGGTGGAGTGGCCCTCTGTGTTAGGGAGGCAAATGAAAGCATTGAAATTCATGAAGATGAGGCTAGGGTTGAGGCCCTATGGGTAAGAATCAGGAGCAAGGCCAGCAAGAGTGTTTTTGTGGGGGGTATCTATTACAGACCACCCAACCAGGATAAAAAAGCAGAAGAAAATTTTTACAAGCAGCTGAAGGAGGTTTCAAAATCGCTGTCCCTTGTGCTCATGGGGGACTTCAGTTTTCCCAGCGTCTGCTGGAAATGCAATACAGCAGAGAGAGAACAGTCCCAGAAGTTCCTGGAGTGTGTGGAAGAGAACTTTCTGACACAACTGGTGGGAGAGCCAACCAGGGAAGGTGCCCTCTTGGACCTGCTTCCTGTGAACAGGGAGGATCTTGTGCAGAATTAAAGGTTGGAGGTCGTCTAGGGCACAGCTATCATGAGATGATTGAGTTTTCAGAGACAGACAAGGAGAGGGGTCAGTAAAACTGCGACCTTAGACTTCTGGAGGGCAAACTTCGGCCTGTTCAGGAGACTGGTTCACAAAGTCCCTTGGGAGGCTGCCCTGAAAGATAAAGGAGTACAGGAAGGTTGGACATACTTCAAGAAGAAAGTTGTAAAGGCACAGGAGCAGGCTGTCCCTGTGTGCTGAAAAATAGGTGGAGAAGACATCCAGCCTGGTTGAGCAGGGAGCTTTAGCAAGAACTCGGGAAAAAAGAAGGAAAGAGGGGCAGATGACTCAGGAAGCATGAAAGGGTATTGCAAGGTCATGTAGAAGAATTAGAGAAGCAAAAGCTCAGTTAGACCTTAATCTGGCCACATCTGTTAAGGATAAAAAGAAATGCTTTTATAAAGACATTAATAACAAAAGGAAGGCCAGGGAAAATCTCCACTGATGAAGGGGGGAACATAGTAACTGGAGACAGGGAAAAGGCTGAGGTAGCGGAGGTACTTACCACATTCTTTGCCTCAGTCTTCAACAGAAGTTTGTTCATCCTCAGGATAACTGGGCTCCTGAGTTGGTAGACAGGAAGAGGGAGCAGAATATTTCTCCTGTAATTCAGGAGGAAGTAATTAGTGACCTGCTGTGGCACTCAGATCCTAACAAGTCTATGGGTCCAGATGGGATTCATCCCAGGAGTTGTCACAAGAGGCCATTCTCCATTATTTATCATCAATCCTGGATAACTGAGGAGGTCCCATATGACTGGAGGTTGGTCAGTGTGGTACCCATCCACAACGGCTGGAAGGAGGATCCAGGGAACTACAGGCCTGTCAGCCCAATCTCAGGGCCTGGCAAGATGGAGCAGATCAACCTGAGTGCCATCGAGCAGCAGGTACAAGGTAATCAGGGGATCAGGCCCAGCCAGCATGGGTTTATGAAAGGAATGTCCTACCTAACCAACGTGATCTCATTCTACAACTGGGTGAGCTGCCAGGTGGATGAGAGGGAGTTTATGAATGTGGTCTACCTAGACTTCAGCGAAGCCTTTGACATGGTCTCCCACAGCATCCTCCTGGAAAAGCTGGCAGCCCTGGGCTTGGATGGGTGCAGCCTCCACTGAGTTAAAAACTGGCTGGATGACCAAGCACAGAGAGGGGTTGTGAATGGTGCCCCATCCAGTTGGTGCCCAGGTGGCATGAACAGCCAATAGCTTGGCCAGCAGCACCAGGGACATAATTCTCCCCCTGTACTGGGCACTGGTGAGACCTCACATTGAGTACTGGGGGCAGTTCCGGGCCCTTCATGTCAAGAAAGATATTGAGATACTGGAGCAGATCCATAGGAGCAACGAGGCTGAGGAAGGGACTGGAGAGAAAGTCTTAAGCAGAGAGGCTGAGGGAGCTGGGGTTGTTGGAGAAGAGGAGACTCAGGGGGGACATCAGCACTCTCTATGACTACCTGAAGGGACATGAGCTCTTCTCTCAGGCAACTAGTGATAGGATGAGAGGGCAAGGCCTACAGCTGTGCCAGGGAAGTTTAGGTTAGATGTTAGGAAGCTCTTCCTCATGGAAAGGGTGGTTAGACACTGGAACAGACTGCCCCGGGAGGTGAATGACTCCCCTTCCCTGCAGGTGTTTTTTATGGACAGACTGCCTGTGGCACTTGGTGCCCTGGTCTAGCTGATGTGGTGATGTTAGTTCATAGGCTGGGCTGGATGATCTCAGAGGTCTTTTCCAGCCTCAATAATTCTTGTTCTGTGAAAACATATTGATGTCATTTACAACCAGTTCTACTTACAGTTTTTGGGTTGTGGGGGATAGATTTTTTGCTATGTTCTGTAAAGGCTTAGCTGTGAAAAGGATATCTAGGGCTTGCATAGAAAACAAATTAGTATTTAAACTCTGGCATCTTCAAGGGAAAAGACTGCATAAAGAGTACATTATTCCTCACAGATTTTTGCCAGACATTATGTCACTTGGGTTTCCCAGTGTAGGAAACACAGAGAAAAAGAGAACAAAGTTAAGGACACACTGCACTAATAGCTATGTTTGCATATTAAGTCTCTTTGAACAATAATGATATAATGATTTCTTTTTCTTTTCCCATTTTATGGAAAATATGCACTGGTATCAAACCACTCTCCTAATATGTACCCACTGATCTGTGTGATTAGAATGTATTTTCCCACCAGTGATGCTGTTCTCTGTATGTGCACGTGACATTCCCTTTATTCATTTTTGGGTTCAGTTCCTTTTCTTCTACAAACCACATCCTGCCCATTTATGTTACAGAAGACTATATCCAGAAAGCAATTTGTGCAAAGCACAAGCTTTGTGGCTCATTTTTTCATAAGGAGGATAAATAGGAGAAAAGACCAACCCCCACCTCTCTACAACCTCCTTTTAGGTATAGATGGTAATAGTGTCACCCCTCAGCCTGCTTTTCTTCAGGCTAACCAACCCCAGCTCCTTTAGCTGCTCCCCACAAGACCCTAAACCAACCTTATTGTCCTTCCCTGGACCTGCTCCAGCATCTCAGTATCTGTCTTGTCTTGAGGTGCCCAGAACTGAACCCAATGCTTGAGGTGTGGCCTCAGTGGTACCAGTACAGAGGAACAATCACTTCCCTCCTCCTCCTAGCCACACCATTTCTGCACAAGCCAGGATGATACTGATCTTGTTAGCCAACTGAGCTCATATTTAGATGATGATCAATCAATGCTCTCAAGTCCCTTTCTCTTGAACAGTTTTCCCCAAGCCTGTAGCTTTGCATGGGGTTGTTGTGACCCCATGTAAGACCTAGGACTTAGCCTTGTGTAAACTCATACAATTGACCCTGATTCATAGATCCAACCTATCTAGATCTGTCTGTAGAGCCTCTCAACCCTCAAGCTGAATGATATTTCCATCCAACTTGGTGTTGTCAGCAAATTTAACCTGATGAAAGTATTTTCTGTAAAGAAATGTCATCTTCTCAGGAAATATTAATATATATAGTCCCTCTAAACATACAGGATGTAATGTAAAGACACCAATGTATTTGAGTGGCAAAGACCATCAGGAAGGTCACAAAATGTATTGATCATTTTGCTAGACTGTTCTAGAGATTGTACCGTGCTCTAGTCATAAAACCTCATAGTTATGACCCCAATTTTTTACAATTACATAATTTCAATACTATTTTTCAGCTTTATTAGAAACGCAGAATGGTTTAGAATCATCAGGGATTGTAAGGGACCTCAAAAGATCATGTAGTCCAATCCCCCTGCCACAGCAGGACACCTAGACCTAGTCACAGAACAGAACATCACGGATTGGAAGCGACCTGGATTTGAAGGGACCTCAGAGATCATTTAGTTCCAACCCCTTTGCTATAGGCAAGGGCACTTCTCATTAAATCAGGGTGCCCAGAGCCCCAGAACACTTCCAAGTAGGGAGCACCCACAACCTGAGTGAGCAACTTGTTCCAGTGCCTCACCACCCTCATAGTGAGGAATTTCTTAAGATCTAATCTACATCTGCCCTCTTTTAGTTTGAAACCATACCCCTTGTCCTATCACTAGAGTCCCTCATGTAAGGCCTCTATCTTTCCCACAGACCCCTTCAGGTACTGGAAGGCTGCTATAATCATCCTTCAGGTTACTAAAAGAGTACTGTAAAGTGGAAGACCTTACTCAGTGTAATACTGAAAGTCCACTGTAAACCAAGGCATTGCTTCTCAGATACCCAAGGTGATTCCCTGTTTTAAGCATTCAGATATTTTGGGTGAGTATTTCATTAGCCTGGAAACTATTTTATCCTATTTAAATTTACTTGTTCTTCAGAAGTGCTCGTTTAGAGAATGATCACTTCACATTATAGTCTCAGACACATAGGAAACATAAGTCTTTTATAAGGACTTCTTTGTTTCAGAATCTATCCTAATTTCTCTAACTTTATCCATACAGAGTTTCAGTCAGGGATTTCTGATCCAGACGGTTTTTGCTTTGCATAAACGTAGTGACAGTGCAGTGTCATGCAGAAAGCAACAGAAATCAGTATTACAGGTATAAAACAGTGAAGAACTAACCCTGACCTTGGACAAAAGATGCAATTTGGGTTTACATCAACACAAATTTCTCAAAGTCAGCCTTCAAAACTTCAACAGTGATTGGGAAAGTTTGACATTAATGTAATTGTAGAAGAAGTCTTTATATCATTACTCGTTATTTAAGTAATAATCCCTGCACTTGTCATTCTCAGTTTATTAACCATAAAAACCTTTAAAGTGAATCAATATAAAAATCAGTCAGGTTGCTGATACTGCCCATCATAAGCAATTTTCTTTTTTCAGGACTTTATTCCTTTTGCAGGTTACATTTAGTTTATTGGTGATTGGAGATGGCTCTGAACAATCATCTCCATATAGCAGGCAATTACTGAAAGAAGAAAATGCGTCAGTTAATTTCCTCTAGAGCTTTTTTATCTCCTATCAGTAGCCTTCATCATTGACTGGAGTCATAAGTCAATGGGATAATGCAGTTGATATTGGTCATCTACATGAAGCATGTGTCTGGCTTGGGGTTTCCACAAAAATAGAGGGGTTTTATATATTATAATTAAAGGCAGACTCCATACATGAGCACTTCAGCACTGCTGTGATCTTGATATTGACATGATGCCTTAGTCTTCCCTTCCAAAACTGAAGAGTACCTTAGTTGTAGGGCATAATCCACTCACTAATTTGTCCCTTCTTATAGAAAAACTTATAATTTTTCTTGGTTATCTCAAATAACTGAGAAATTTACTGAAATACATGTTCCTCTCTCTGAACCAGATCAGAAAGTGTACAACCTCACAAGCATGATCTGTATTTGAAGGGAGTCTAATTATCAATATAGCATTATCATTCCAAATCTTGTTGATAGCAATCGTTCATTCTCCTCTGAACACACATTCTTGATTCAGGGTGGACCTTGTACTTAAAATAAACACTAAAAGAAGCTGTGAACAATTTCTCTAACCTCTGAGGTATGCTCTTCAACATAAACTAAACACAAACAACTAAACTCTTCATCCTGGAACAGAGGAGGTTCCATATAAATATTAGAAGAAACTTCTTCCCAGTGAGGGTAACGGAGCACTGGAACAGGCTGCCCAGGGAGGTTGTGGAGTCTCCTTCTCTGGAGACATTCAAGACCCACCTGGATGTGTTACTGTGTGACTTGGTCTAGGTGATCCTGCTATGGCAGGGGGATTGGACTAGATGATCTTTTGAGGTCCCTTCCTATCCTTAATGATTCCATTCTATGACCATGAGGAAAAGGACAACCTCCAAGTTGCCTAGCATTGATTTGACCATTCATAGGGAGTGATATTAGTGTCTTAGCATCTGTTGATCTATCAACATCAGGCTGGTTTCTGTGCAGCAGATGACAACTGCTACACAGTGTATACATGTTTGAAGAATTTTTCATTCCTGCCTTTGGAGCCACATGTGAAGACTCTCATCTGTAAATACATACATCTGAATAAGATGAATGGAATATATATGCACAATATATACTTTTCTTCTTCAGGTTTAAAAATTAACACTGATTACAATTTAATATATAGTGTAGGATTAATCAGTCCCACATATTATCTACATACATACTAGAGTGGCGATCCTTTTGCCAGTCATGGTCAAGTTAAAATAAATGCTGTTCAAATTCAAAATGTCAAGACAAAATTTGCCCTTCATGCTAGCAGAAAAGTCCTTGAATAATTACGTTCTGTCAACCAGTTCCTAATATTTACTCAAAGAATTAGAGAATGCAGCTGAAGGATCATGATGTTTATCCACACAATCATCAACAGCAGCATTACTAGATGGCAAATCTTTAATAAAATATAAATTAAAGGCAATAAATTATTTGCTTTGTGGTTTCTCCTCTTTTCTTCCCCATGGATTTGCCACTGTCACTTGTATTTTATCTCTCCCAAAGGAAAAGATTAATATTACTTATTATTTGTGATTCACTGGAGAAGGTCACCAAATCCTTCAAAATTGATTTGCTTTAAAATAAACATTACATTTTATTGCAGAATTCCATTTCCTCTAGTTTTGCTGCAGCTGCTGTCTACACTTGTTTCTTAAAAGCTGAATGATAATAGAATACACAGATCGCTAATTTCTCTAAATATCACGTAATAAGCAATACGATCAAATTATATCCCTGGAGATTAATAACATTAATGAAATACTCCTTAAAACCTAATGAAAAAAAGCCTATTCAGATGATTTTAATACGATATTATTTCATATTGAGATACAAGTCACTGAAGAAAACTATTCTTTTCAAAATACAGATTGTCAAAGCAGTGATAACTTAGCTTTCCATATTTATGCCCTTCTAGTGAATGCCATACAAATTATGGTTCATTTTCTAGTGAAAGGGAAGCTTTTCTGATCAGCTGTGCTTTTAGATTTCTGAAAGGCAGAATTCTTTTTCAAAACCACAGGTGCCAGAATCAGAAATTTCCTGGCAATTTGTGAATGAATAAATAAATTTCCAATTTCTCCAGCAGTTTTAAAGCTTCTTTAAAAAGGAAAACAACACATGAAATGTAATACATACAATAGAGATCACAGAATCTTAAGAATTGTTAGGGATCGGAAGGGACCTCAAAAGATCATCTAATCCAATCCCCCTGCCACAGCAGGGCCACCTAGACCACCTAGACACATGATATACATGCATATGCATGCATATATATGTATATATATACACACACACACACACATTGAAAATCCTAAAAGCATTTAATTTGGGGTTTTTTTTATGGGTGTTTTTATTTCCCCTCCAAGTAATCTTCACCCTTTGCCTCCTTAGGCATGAGAACAGAAATTTCTTTCTTACTCATACCTCAAAGCAGCTTTTAGGTCATACATACAGTTGATCTAAAATCAATGCAGAAATCTATATGGATATGAAAATGATAATTTTGTCTCAAGTCAGTTAATCTGAATCTCTGTTAAGTTTCTGTGTGCAGTTTTCCATAGAAACAGCTCAGCTAGAAAGAGCACACAGAACCAGAAAAATATAGAGTGATGTAACAACTTCAGTGATAAATTAAGGTGAAATACTTAAAGGGCAAATGCAGGGACAGGAGAAGGGCAGCCAAACCCCTTACATCATTTCATGCATTACCCACATTATTCCTGGAGCCTAGAGCTTGAACCTTCAAGACAGCTGTGGCTCATGTAACCACTCTGCACTGTATTGGACACTGCTCCTTACCTGGAAGTTGTACCTGTGTTAACAGATGCAGTAACATGAAGCATTTTCTCTGCTTTTCTCAGCAATGGCAAGACTGACATATTTTATAATCCTGCTCTACAGAGGAGCAGATGGTACCTTCCCTTTCTCATCTTGTACAAGACTTGGTATTTCTTCTCTGTCAGTCATTAAGGCAAGTTTTTGATCTTTGCTGGCTGCACAAGCCATGGAATTTCATACACCAGTAGTTACTTTCCCTGCCAATCTCATTTCTCTTGAGGCTCAGATTTAGCAAGTCCTTGACTCTCGGTACAACTTTTATGCCAGATGCAGTAATCCCAGAGTGATCACTGACTAACACTTTACTTTAGAAGAACTGACTCATGCGTGTGTGCAGATTAAAGCCAGAGGCATGCCATAACAATTCAGCATAAAGATTAATCACTCTCTTTACCACCAAGAAAATGCATCTATTAGTGGAAGTCCTGTTAACACCACAGAGAAACATGAGAAGATGCCTACTTGGTCACCCTCCCTTTCTGCTTCACCTGGATGAGAGATGACAGCCACATAGAAATTAGAGCACTACGACAAACCAGTACACCTAATGGAGCACATTCATTTATATTCAAAACTATGCTCAAAGTTATGCTCACTGTAACTGCTTCTTCCCAGCTCTGTGTGCAGGGAGATTGTGCCCAAGCAGCTGCATATTGCTGTGAGATCCTATCCTTTATTTGTCTGAGGGGTACAGTCTCACTGACTCATCCACTTAGAAGAAACATAAGGAAATTCGCCAGGGATCTTTACCAAGCAGCTCACCACACCAGAGCTGCTGACCTTTGGTGATTGCAATGCAGTCTGCAGAAAAAAGGCAGAAATGGATATCTCAAAGAGCGAAACCACTCAGGGGCTGAAAAGTCTAACCATTCATGCCTTAACTTGCCCATCCAGGACGAATGAGACAAAGCATAGGAGTGATAGAATACAGGGGGAAGGTACCAGTATGGATAAATGTGCCACAGAACTGCATTTGGCTTTAGCAGCAGCAGGTTCTACTCTTCCTTTTTGCTGTATTTTTGATAAGTGTATTTTTTAGAACACAAGGATTCTCTTCTTTAATTCTAACCACCAGACTGAAAAGTTAAAAATGAAGAACCAAAAGTAGATTTTGACCTTTGAGTTTATACAATAAAACTCAAATAACTCAAAGTTCACCAATTCTTCAGACTGTTTAGGTCTATGCACTTGAAAAGGGCAGTAAAAGACTGTGAAAAGAGCATTTTTAATTTACACTGAAATAATTTGTTCAACTACTGAACTAATAGTCTTGATTTGGGAGAGATTTCCCAATACATGCTAGGAAGAAGAACCAAAAATAGAACACAGAGACCTAGAAAGCCACTGGCTGAACGAGGGGCTTTGGCAATGTTATTTATCGTGGTTACAGATTACTTACTCACCTGTTCCCTTTCAAGTGCCAATCTCATGTTTTCAGCTCCTACTAGATTTTGGTAGTGGTTTCTCTGAAACATTCCCACTCCTTTCCAATGCCTGCCAAAACTTAAGTTTTTAACACCTTGGACACAACAGGGTTTTTTTGTGAATCACATGGGAAGTGGGTGACATCTACATTTAGAAATACAAGCGTTATTCTCAAAATACATTAATTTCTTGAAAGATGAGTCCTGCTTGCCATTTTACTCCTGCCAATCTCATTCTTCTATTGCAGTAACAGCCTTATAGCAAATACACAGCACTTAGAAGCAATTCCATGACAACGAGCACCACCTTTTGCAATCAGTTTAAAAAAGTTGTTAAAAGTCTTGCATATCTTATAAGATTGAGCTGTCTCACTACTGAAGAGTACACAATGAAGTGTGAGCATAAAATTGTCCAATGGACTGTGGCAACAAAAGAATTAGAGTTATTGCCAAGTTTGTTAGCTATAGCATCAAGAAATAACGCAAATCAATACATGAACTTTACATTAAATACAATGTCATGTAATGAAAGACTATAAATGATTGAAAATAAGTGTTATTTTGAATTTAAAAAAGGACAAGCACCTTTAAATTTGCTCCTCTGTCACTACACATTTTGTTATTTTTTTAGTAACCCAATAAGATACTGAAGAACCTGAAAATAAAACAATCTCAAACAAGAGGAGGTTGTCTTCAAGTGTGCCAAAGTTTAAGTTGGCTATCAGAAATCAATCATAGAATCATTAGGGATCAGAAGAGACCTCGGAAGATCATCTAGTCCAATATTCTGAAAGGCTGAGTTTGTGCTTAATGGCTGAGTGTTGATTAGGCAATTGCAAGTGAGGTAACTGTTAGGGAAGGGACACCTCTCATCTTTGAAGCCCAGGAAAGTAACTGGAAGGCATTCAAAGACTTCTGCATTTAACACAGGAAGAAATGAGACTGGATTGTTTCCATCCAAACCTTTCCTGATGAATAACTGTGGCTTTGATAAGGTTATTTTCTGTGGAAACTATTTGCCTTTCTTGAAATAGGTTTCTCAGCAGAAACCTGGGATCTAACATGAAGGAAAATACTGGGTTTGTAAATTTCACCTCTTCTCATCTGGCAAAAATTAAGAGTTCTTACAATAGAAGGGAGAAAAACCATTCAGAGCAGCACTTATCAAACCAGCCATTTCCCAAACACCCACTAACATGGAAATACATAATGCTTTTGAAAATTTGTTGTCTATCTAAAACATACTAAGTGCAGAAGGGACAAAGCAAACAAGCTACAGGGATTCAAAAGCACACCAGGATTTTTCTTTTCAAGAAAATGCTAAAAAGGATATTTTTTTTACATTAAGCAAATAGAAAGTTAGGACTGAGTAAAGAACAGACCTGCTGAGTGGAGTGCTCTCTTTTGCCTTGAAGCATATCAATATCCAGCACATCATAAGAACTGGATAGTCTGCTTTAATTTTCTGACAGCATTTAGCTGATGGCCCTATAGGTTTACATTTCAGAGGCAGTTTAGTTGTCATTAAGCTGTTTGCCTTCAGCAATTTTTAAAAATGGATGTGTGCATTAGAGGTTATAACCAGTTGTGTTCATTTATCCAACTTCTTTCCTCCTCTGGCCACTGCACAGTGATTATCTTATAACTAAGCAATGAACCACAAGCTGCACGGCAGCTATTCTTGTGGGAGTCAGTCTGAAAGAAGCTGCCCAAATAGCACCCGTCAGTCCATCTGCGCTGTGATGCCTTGGAACAGGGACTCAGGAAAAGTGTCTTATTCATGTGACTGGAAGAAGCAAAGCTGGGATCTGAGCAGTAAATGTCACCAAAATTCACTTGGCATGTTCAGATTTACCAGTCTGAAAACAACTTCAGTGCCTCTGCTGTCAGCAGAAATGATGTTCTGCAAGTATTTTCAGGTCACATGGCAACGGGTTTTCTTGTCCCTCTCTTGCACAGGAGATCTGCTCTTTGTCACCTTCCATTTGACATTTTATAGGGATTAGGAACATAAATCAGGAAGAAAAGAGCATAATGCATTGTTTTCTCCCTGTTGCTAATCTTAAGTCAACAAATGTCAGATTTCAGTTTTACTGAATTGCTGCATCTCAGACTGCAAAAATCAATCGTGGTGGGTTTTATTGTCCTAATCCTTTNACCTGCCTGACACTTGCTTGTGGTAATGATTTGATCACTGAAGCAATCTGAATTGCCAAAATATCCTGGCTAACATATATTTTCTTCATTTCTTTTTTCATAATTCCATTTTTAAGGAAGGAAGATCTATCATGACTTCAGGCATTTTCTCTCTATAGAAAAGGCAAAAGACTGCTCTAAAAACTGACCCTATATCACTGAAAGAAATGAATGTCCTAGGAAATATTTTATTATGCTGGAACTTTCCCATGGATACTGATGTGACCATAAGCAAAACCTAATGACTTTAAGGATATCTGTATTTCAAAGTTATTTAGGAATTACTCTAACAGGAAAAGGACAATGAAATCTGTCTTTTGTGAATTAAGATTTTTGTCTTTAATGTTGAGTAATTTTACTTGCCATACTTTATAGACACTGTCCTGTATAATAAGAAAATGGCTACTAAATCATGATGAGCATTAATTAAGTGCATCGCTATTCAACACAATCTGAGCAGTGCTAAGCAGCTTTCATGCTGAACTCCACTACTTAGATGTGCTGGTAGTGTTACCACCCTCATTATTGTGGATTACACTGATGCTGCTCCTCCTCAAAATGTTTGAGGATACTTCCCGACAAACTTCACAGGCATCTCCACAGCTTTTCTTGACCTAAAGAGCTCTAAAATCTAGGATGAACCTAAAAATCCCTGAACCAGACTAATTTAATTGTTTTAATTGTTTTTCCTACACCCTGCAGTGGATCTACAAAGTTAGCATAGGAGGAGAAGTTAGATTGTCAGAGTCAATTCCCAGAACATATTCTTACAGCCTTTACAAACCCCTGTATCTTTGCAGCTAATTTTGTAAGGATACATATAAGTGTTGAATGTGTCTCTTAAAGCAAAGCAAACACAAAGAAGGAATTAGTGCTGGAAGCAGGTAGTGAACTTGAGGCTGAGAGTGGGTGGCTGCTTCAGACAACAGATGAGAGAACAGCAACAGCCACGGTGCAAACACCACCTGCACTCACAGCAAACATTGGAAAAGCTGGGCTATTGCTGCTGGTGATCCTGCTGAGGCTGAGGCGAGGTCAGGTTGTGTCCTATGGCACCTACTCCCAGCTCCACCGGATGGAAACTAGCCCTCCCAGCTGCTGAGTCAGCACCCTTCTCCCTTTTACACCTTTCTCAGGGCAGCAGGAGCAGCACCGCCAGTGTTCTCTAATTTTTCCTTGCTCTCTAAGCAGCTTTCCTATTCCTCTCCCCTTCTTATACCAAGAGAACCTTCAGTTCAACCTCACTTTCACTTCTCACCTTTAGGCTGGCAAAATGACTTTCTCACGTACACAGTGGAGGAGCCTGGAGTCAAGGGGGGAAGGTGTTTATACTGGAGCCACTTCAGACTGATTCTGAAATTATGGGTTAACACATACGAACCTTTCACATTTACACCTAGTAGAATCTGTCATCAAACAAACACACACCACCACAGTATTTATTGAGTAGCTAGGCATGAAATAAGGTTAAAGAGGTTAGCCAGAATTTGTAGGCAATAAAATTTCAGGGGATTGTTAGGTTCACACTTGGTCAGACAACGTGACTCGCATCTTAAGCCAGAACCTTGTACAGCAATTCCAGGGCTTACTCCAAGTGTTTAGAAGACCATGTAATAGACTTTCACACAGCAGATCAATATCTGCTTCACCTTTTGAAACAAACTCCACTAGTTCTAACTAGATAATGAGACTGGATGCTTCTTTTCAGCTCCTAATCCAAAGCCCATGGAAGCCCACATGAATACTCCCAGCAAATTCTAGAGGCTTTGATGGAGCCTTGAATGTTGAAACATGATGAAGTTGTTCTAAAGAGCAATCCTTATGATTTCTCTGAAGAAGAATTCACAGGATCAGGCTCTATTTTTCCAGGCCAGGATGATGGACTACACAAAAGCAGCACATCTGTGTTTGACTGAAAGCATCTGCCTGCAGCTGCTCTATTTCCTACTTGTAGCAAACCAAATGCAATGGCAATGCTTTGTAAACATCCTAAAAATCTGGTAATAAATAAAAGTTGTGAGCTGTAAATTCACCACTGCCTCAGTAGAACCTCATCAGAAGTCACTATAACATTCTGCATATGCAGTACTAACCTCCTTATAGCAGAAATTCCTTATAGGTTTCGAGAGCTCCCAAGAGCTTGTTGTTTGGGTTTGTTTTAGGGGGGGGTTGTAGTTTGCTTTGGGTGTTTACCACATGATAACATGTAGTATTACTTGTTCCAATCTAAAGCACTGTGATCCCATGAAATTATATGCACAAGAGGGATATTGTATCACTATAATGATATTCAATAGCTGACTTGAAAACGGGTTTTTCATTCTGATGGAAAATCCATGAAAAAGAATGAAGGGAAAAAACCGTGGAGAGAGCACTCCAAAGCTGACAGAAGCATGACGTTATAAAGCCATTTTATCTTGTACTGTAGAACATTTAAATAATTCTAAGAATCACTCTGCTGAAAAATAAAACATTCCATTTGGAAATGTTCCAAAAGTTCCATTTCTACTTTAGCAGGATATCCTTTCCTTGTCTTAAATGATGTCAAATTGATGTTTCTAAAAATACTTTGCTTTTGTCAAAAGGCCATTTTCTCATCTACAAACCATCCCTGACCTGTTCCATGGCACAGGTCAAGTAATAGAGCCCTTCTGAACAGATGAGGCATAGTGACCTTGCGTGCCTTACACAGGGCATGACAAGACAGTTCTGCTAACAGTCCTAAATCTTTTATAGCTTTTACTCTTTTGCCTAAATTGTTACTGTGCAAATGAAAGAATTATAAGCTTAAGTGATACACCTCATGCTATCATAAACTCCCTTCTTGCTGGTTTTTATTTCATAATATATTTATGTACAAGTTCTTCCTGGCTAGATGGAGCCAGGCTCTTCTCAAGGCCATCTGGTGATAGGACAAGGGGCAATGGGTGCAAGCTGGAACAAAGGAGGTTCCATATCAATATCAGAAGGAACTTCTTCCCATGAGGGTAATGGAGCATTGAAACAGGTTGCCCAGGGGGGTTGTGGAGTCTCCTCTGGAAACTTTCCAGACCCACCTGGATGTGTTCCTGTGCAGCTTGGTCTAGGTGATCCTGCTGTGGCAGGGAGATTGGACTAGATAATCTTTTGAGGTCCCTTCCGATCCCTGATGATTCTATGAACCACCATTCCATGGCAAACATTCTGAATTTCCCTGATGAACAAAAACTCTGCGACTGTTAAAGTATTTCTAATACTATTTCTCTAGAAGGTACTTTGGTGATACTGAACTACAACTACCCTTTACAACAGCTAGTTCTCATAATGAATGGAAACGTACTGAACACCAAATCAACAATGAAAGGATTCTGGACTTGAGTCCACAAGTAGTGATTGCTGGTCTTTTGACCCACATATATTTTACATAAAATAAAGGATTTTGTTGATTAGATTTTTTTCCTGGAAAGGAAAAGGTTTGTGTACACCAGTTTTAAATACACTTTTTTGTTTTTTAAAGCAAGATAAAAAAAACCCTGAAAGTGAAAGTGAAGGACAATTTGGAGAGGACAATATTGAAGTGATAAAAATATATCTAGTTCAATCTTAAAACCAAGTTTATTATGGCAATATGGCTGCTATCATGTTATTTTGAACATTTCTTGGACAGCATTTCTCTGTCATAAGGGATTCGTATTCTACATGACCTGCCGACCTAGAAAGCAGAGCAAAGCTAACAAAAATATCTCATTTACCCTTAATTTTCTTTCTGCAACAAAAGCTGTACTTTCAGCCTCCCTTCGCCCCGTGTCATTAAAACTGAAACTCCTGTAAGTACTGGGAAAAAAATAACTGATCTGGCTGCGTGCATATATGTTTTCCCCAGTCTTGCATTAATTAATGAGCGTGTGAAATCTCAGCAGCCATGAACCTGAGCTGTAGCAGAGCAGGATCTCAGGAAGGGCAGAGGCTGGGATCACTGCCAACCATCTAAAGTGCAGCACGCAGCACACATTGATAGCAAAGGCAGTCAAGTGCCCATCTGCTTGCTTCAGAAGTATTTTTCTTGCAGAGAGGAAGAGAAGCACTCTAGTTGAGCTCAGTAATGAACTGATTAGGCTGCTTGTGAAGCCAATAGGAATGAACAGCCTCTACATGAACAGTCAGCTCAGATGATGAAGCAAACCCATCTGGTCACAATAAGGATAACTTCTTTGGTCTTTAAGAAGTGATTTGAAGTGAAGAATAGGTTCGTTTCTTGAGAGCTCCTGAGCTACTGTAGCAAGTGCACAGAGAAATAAAATCACCAAAGAGAAAATGAAGCAAGACAAGAAGTGAATCACCTCCTCTCCTCCCTTCAATGATAAACTAAATGCTCTGCTGCTGCTGCTCTGAGACAGGGCTGGCAGACAGCACCAGCACAAGGCCAACATCCAGAGAAATAAACAAATGGTACTGAAGATTTCAGAAAATCACAGTAGACCAGGTTGGAAGGGACCCCAAGGATTAAGTACAAACCATTACATTGAAGAAATACAGTTTAAATGAGATGGCTCAGCACCCCTTAAAGCTGCCTATAGTTGCGGAATCCACCGATGTCTAATTAATCAATGTCTAATTAATCTGACAGTGAAAAACTTTCCTCTGGAGTCCAATCAGAATCTCCACAGGAACAGCTCATATCCATCACCCCTTGTGTTTTCTATGAAATTCCTTGTGAAAAGGGAGTCACCTCACAGTTTAACACAGTGAAAAAAGAACAAAACCAATCATTCTCCAAGCCTCCCTCTCAAAGCCACAGGATGTAATCAGAGCAAGGATGATGACAGGCACTGTTCTGAATGAGAGATGGAGGCAGAGCTGGGCCTACGAAACATAACAGATTTCTACCACCTAGACTTCAGTTATGAGACAAAACCTAAACAGATCAAATATCTCAAAAATCAAGTACTTGGGTTCCACCAAAGCAGCTCAGCACACACGTGGCTATGTGAGCAAGCTCTATTTGCTCCACGAGGGAGGGTGACCTCAACCCTCCTTTCCGTGAGCTCCATCAGGTGTTGTTCAATTTTCTGTCTACATGTCTGCCACCACCACCTCTGGATGACACACTGATGGATGCTGAAATTGCTAAAAATTATGTAAGTCACATTTCATTAAGTTGTGCACTGTGAAACATCTGATACGCTTTAATCTGCGTTAGCACTAATAGCTTTTGATCTGCGTTAGCATATCAGACAGAAGCAGTTTGCTGAAACATATTGACAAGAAAAGCATTATAAAAATGCAAACCTTTATAAGGGAAGGTAAATTAAAAAAATAAATCGATAGTAACAGCTTCCTATTAAACACATAATGCTGAATATATTGATTTTCTGGGGTTTTTTACTATTTTCCACCTGCTGGTCAGGTATTTTATTGCCTCTGTTTACATCTCTTTTTGTGTGAGGTACATGCAAAATAAGAATTGATTTGGATGCATAATTGCCTGCAAAACGAACAGCAATCTGGCTGCTGGAAAACCCAGGACAACTGCCTTCTGAATTACTGGGCTGACCACTGCTCAACTGGCAATTTTCAGCCGCAGTTCCCAGTTTACTGCGAAGTTAACAGCGTGTTTCTTTATTCTTTCAAATAAACCGAATTGTCAGCTCACAAAATTAAATATAAATCACTCACACAGACTCCCTAAACTGCCCAAAGCCTTTCTACTGGTAAAAAACACTATAGCAATTGGGTAGGTTTTTTTTTTTCCTCAGGACAGCACAAGAAATAGAAAAACCCTAAAGGCAAGGATATGAGAGTGGGACTTTGGGTTACGGTTTTCCTTTACAAGAGAGAAGGGAAACTTCCAGCATCACTGACAAACCTCCACTCTAAGTTTGCCTGCCCCCCTCCTTTCATTGCAATGTTTGTGTTTCAAGGAATTTAAGCAGAATTTACTCACCTGTAGGCTGCGAATGGAAGTGTTCTTAACTGGAAATGCTAATTTGATAGATAGATAGATTAGATAGATAGATAGATAGATAGATAGATAGATAGATAGATACCTATTGGTGAGACAACATCTCAGGATGAGGATTGCAAGGGAGTACCTGTGAAGTTCTGAGATTTCAGTATTAACACCAGCTCCTTATCTCTGCACTTCCCATCACTAGTCCATGTCAAATTGGGCAATGAGCAAACAGTGGCTTCTGCCAACTCCTTGCTCACTCTTCTGCCTCACCCTGTTTGAAAAAAGCTCATCTCTCCCAATGCACTGTCCAAAAACCCTCATATATCTTTTTTTTTATGTCCCTACAATTCTGTACTTACCTCTCCTGACAATTTCTTTGCTGTTAGGATGAGGAGCTACTGATATGTGTTCTATCTTCAGTTTTTCACTCTGACACAAACTTTCTGACAGACCTTGGGAATCCACAACATCTTTTAAATCTATCATTCATACTTATATATTTTTAGGTAGCATGAGACATCTTTCTTGATTTCTTTGTTCTAATGTGCTTGTGACAAACTCTGAAGACAACCACTTCACCCTGAGTTGGGCTAGAGTCTTCCTAACATAAAAATGAATCATTTTCTGCCCATTCTGATACACACTCTAGCCCTTCCAGCACTAATATAATGTCAGATATGCACAAGTGAATGGCATCTACTCTTCACTCCAGCAAAACACACTTTTGCTGCTCAATTGGAAGCCTAAAACTGCTCAAAAATGGGTCTTCTATCCAGCACTCTGCATGTATATACACACATGAACATGGAAATATCCAGATACTACAGCATGAAAACTTTAATCAGACTAAATAAACTCAAAAAAGGATGGATTTAATTGCTATGGCTAGCAAGTTGGCTAGGAATTTTCAATACAATTTTGGATGTTATAGAAGCCCTGATCCCTTCCAATCTCTAATGATTCTATGATTCTAAAAAAGTCTAGGCAGCACATCACCTCCCTGTCTACACTTCCACTAATAGCTGCCAGCCATCATACCTCTAACTCAAATGAGCAGCAGCATAACAGATTTAAAGATAAGCAAGAAAACACTAGCCATTGCCGACCACCCAAGGTCTTGATATCTACATTTTCATAGAAACATCAGGCATCAGAAGGGACCTTGAAAGATCATCTAGTCTAATCCCCCTGCCACAGCAGGACACTCCAACAGGTCCAGGCGGGTCTGGAATGTCTCCAGAGAAGGAGACTCCACAAACCCCCTGGGCAGCCCCCTCCAGTGCCCCGTCACCCTCATTGGGAAGAAGTTACAGAATCACAGAATCAGTCAGGGTTGGAAGGGACCACAGGATCATCCAGTTCCAACTCTCCTGCCATGGGCAGGGACACCCCACCCTAGAGCAGGCTGGCCAGAGCCTCAAGCTTTAGCACAGTATGGATTTGCACATGTCCTTCAAGGAACCAACTTCTTGAACCAACTCCAAACAAAAACTGCTGGTTTTTGTTTTCTTGCTGTGGTGACTTCTGCAGAATGGCAACAAAAGCACCACACCTGACCTAACATCATAAATTACTCTGAAACTTGTGTTACCACTAATACTTCTTTTTATTCATACGATATCCATCGCATTAAACTAGCAATTGCAATGACCTTCTATTCAATTAATTGTTCTGTGTTTAATTACTACCTAAAGCGATGACTAAAATGGAACCTGGGCAAACAGCAAGTAGAACCCACATAATGTGTTTTTTTAATAAAAAATACTTCTAGCAAGTATTTATGTCAGGAAAGCAAGTTAGCTCAACTTTATTTATAGCTCTTCGCTCCTATGTAACTGATCATTCACAAGCAAATACTCCGATTATTGCAATGCTTTTTACACACTCATATTCTAAGCTTTTCCTAATTTTCCTACTAAGCTTTTGCATTAATTTCTTATTTCAACATTTTATTTCTGTCTTGAGCCATAAAAACATAATTGTTACCACTGAAATCGCAGCTCTTCTATTCCCAAAAGGCCAATTTATTTTATGAAGCACATACACTGTACAGCTTATTGGCCTTCATTTTCTGTCATCAAATGTTAACGCTACTTGGAGGAAACTTTAAGTTAGGAAAATGCCAATGAATAATGAAGATGGTTCCTATAATAAGGATTTGCTGCCCAGCATAACAAAATGGATCTTTTATTGGAACCCATTTCCCAGAGTTGAGCTATTTGATCTACCGCTGGTATAGGAGAGTTAATTTCCATACCAAATAAGACAAGGTGAAGTAGACTGCCTAATGCAAATTGTACTCCAGCCAGTGAGAACTTGTTATTACATGTTCTCAGTATTTCAAAACCTGGATCCATTACAAAAATTATCAAGGTAAAGAAACAGTTTCTAATTAATTATTTGTTTGAAAGCATATGTGAATTGAGGTTGCATATATAACATAAGATTGACTCAAATTTATTGGGAGGGGGAGGAAATTAGGATAATTCATTAATCTTATATTTCAATAATTTCTATTTCTTTACCCTTACAGACTTAAACTTGCATAACACAGGTGACTCCACAGGTCCTAGAGGCCCTGGGATTCTGAGGAGACACATGTGTTTACGAAAGTGACACGTAAGATTTACAGGGAAAGAAGAGGCTAAGACAGTGTTTTCTCACAACATTTCATAGCCTTGCAGTCACAAAACACAGGTAAAGAATCTCGTCTTCAAGACACACTGTGGTCGCCAGTTGTTCAAAAATAGTCTTCACAAGTCATGTCAAAAGGAACAAGGAATTATGTAAAAACAGGAGAGAAAGACTGGAGAAGGGTAAAAGGCATAGAAAAAGAACAAATGGCAGTGGATATCTGAAGCTAACCATGAGGCACAAAGCTCTTCCAGTGACTTTAAAGTTTCTGACAAACAGCTCTGAGGGAAAACTGAAATGGACAATCTGAATATTAAGGTGAACGTGATAGACTAATGCGAAGTTTAAAAATTACTTTCCCCTCAGGGGAAATTTGGACAAACTAAGATTTAGTTAATGATCTGTGTAAGTCAGTGATACATGATATATTTCACCAAACACAAGTTGCAAGGTTCATGCTTTAGTTAGATACAATTTTGTCCATGCAACAACCCCACGTTCAGGCATAAGAAAGTATAAGTCAAGTGCTTTCCTTGAAGAAATGGTATAATTTATCATATGGCAATTAAAAATAAAAAACCCACGTTTAAAAAAAAAAAATTGGTTACTTAAAAATAGATTTTGAAGCTTTTCTAGCTTTTTATCCCAGTGTTCACTAAAACCAACAGTGCTCTTGTAATATCCCACCATACCTACTTAATGCATTTGAATAACAAGAATTTTAAATAATTGCAATATACTGGTTTTCCATTAAATTTGACTTATTATATGCTTGCTTATTTACTTTGCACCAGTACATCACCAGTATCAAGGAAAGAAGCATAAGTTGTATAACGTTGTAAGAACTTTCTTCACTGTGATGTAAGTTCAACGAATCCTACAGTTAATGTGGCCCTAGAAACTGATCAAGAAGCAATTTTCTTTATTTTACTCAGTCACTCTAAATCTTTTAATATATTGAGCTATTTCCTAAATGATTTGCATAAAGTAAAAACTATTTTCTCATGACTGTTTAGAAGAAAATATGGGAAATTAAGGGGAGGAGTAGCTGATACAACTTGATAAATTTAATATGAATTTGTGAAATATGATCAAACCACGGTTTGGACCTTTTAAAAAATATAAACTATTCTTCTTCCATCAGATTCTGGCTCTACTCCCTGAACGATCTACCTATTAGCTACTTTGTGATTCATTAAAAAAATACAAATTCATCATTGTCTCATTACACACATTTTGTGAAACCCCAAAGACTACACCAGTGTCATACTTTTCCTTCTATGTTATCCAAGATCTTTCCAGGTTAATTTTCTAAGCTCTAGGTCAAAATTTATCCAAGGCAATGTTCTTTCTCTCCCTTCTGTGTCTAAGAAGCATAAGATACGCTTGAAGTAAATAGCTGACCCAGTATGTTCTGGGTCTTTTTTCAGAATCCTTGAAAAATGCATGCAGGTGGGCAATACTGAACACAGAAAAGAGAAATGTCAAATGTCTTTATAAACACAAAATTAAGGAGCACTGCAAAAAAAACCCATTATGGAACCATAAGTGAGGGCAGTATCTATAGCCAGTTACAGACAATAACTTCTTCAGTAGAATCATAGAATCATTAGGGATTGGAAG
>VZRI01000441.1:172876-199454 GCA_013397515.1 Upupa epops
TCACTAGTGCAGAGTAGATGGGGAGAAGAACCTCTCTTGATCTGCTAACCAACCCCCTTCTGATCCCCTCCCTCAGGATGCTGTTGGCTCCATTGGCCACAAGAGCACATTGCTGGCTCATAGTCATCCTGCTGTCCACTAGGACCCCCAGGTCTCTTTCCCCTACACTGCTCTCCAACAGGTCACTCCTCAACCTATACAGTACTATGTATCAGTTATTTATAGAATAATTTTATGCCAAGATTTCCTCCTGTTTTCCTGATGCTGCAGGTTAGTACATAACCACAGGGGATTTTCTCTTAACTCTGGACACTTTATATTTAATACTGTATGTACATAGGTTTATATAGATAGGAAAAGAGATGGATAGTGATAGAAATGCAGCTAAATTATTTAAAAGGTCAGATTTCATTTTCTTCCACATGTAGAGCCATTTCAGCCCCCTCTGTTCATGAGCTGGTTTGATAAGAGCTTTCCCTGATGTTTGGAATTGAACCATTTCTTTCTATGCAATTATATCAACCACCATCACTTACACATAAGCCATCGTAAAATTTACTATTATTTCTAATTGCCCGATGCACTTATTTGTCTGGCATGTTTATTATCCAAACTAGAAAGCCCATGCAACAGAGTTGTCATGCGTTGGAAGGTCTATTAACCCATGGTTTAAATAGTATTGTTCCCATTTTCTCGGACAAATCTTTTGCTACTTTTAAAGCTTTTTTTATACTTCTGCTATCTTGCATTGTATTTTTTCTTCTTCTGGGTTTTCCACTAGGGAATAAAAGCATCCCACAGACTTTTACAGCAATTCTTTTCTGCATGCCATCTACTATTAAACCATTGTAGTTCCCCTTCTTTTAGGGTATAAACACTTTTCTGACTTCCATTGCCAACCTGGCTACACTCAAATCCTTAATGTAGCAAACATCCTTTAATTTCAACTGTTCATAGCCCTGCTGATGGACTTATTTTGGGACCTTTTTGTTTCTTGTTAAAAAAATATGATGAGCAAATATAAAATGTAAATCCTTCATAAAGCTCCACTAATGTATCCAGCAAAGTGCAGGAAGACTAAACACACTACAAACACTGTTCCCATTACAAAAGCAGTCAGGAATGAAAACTTGAACAATTATAATCCCAACTCAATTAAACAAAGCAGATAAGCAAACACTTATTTTCCCCATTAAGAATACACACACTAGCTTTCCCAGCAGTGTTTTTTACTTCCTACCCAAATCACCCTTATGTTGCATATAAAATCAGGCAGATCTGAACTCTTCCAGTAGCTCCATTCAAGTTCCTAGGAAAGACTGATTAAACTCTTTTAACTCTAGGTCTTTGAGCTCAGTCAAGAAGGCATGATTAACAAAATTAACACAAATATATCACAAAGTAGTGGCCATTAAGTCTGTTTCATGTTTGCTAATAGGAGAAGAAGAGGTCCATTTAAATCAAGAGGCTTTGCCAGTTGAGAAACACCAATTTAGTTATTCAGTTATCACAGTAAAATTATCTGTGGTGATTCTCTGCGCACAGTGTGTGCTGCAAGAGACTTTCCTTAAAGAGCTTCGGTTCAGAAATTAATGCTACCTAAACCATATGTGCATTTTGTGAGTTCTTAAGACTGTATTTTCTAGAAAGACTAACAGTCTTTCTAAAATTTAACACCATCTTTGCAATATTAGTAAGATAGTTATCATACATCTTATAGATATATCTATACTACTTGAATATATTCTGCAAAAGCTGTTGTATAAAACCATGTTTAACATTTACATCTACCCAATTTGTATAGAACCGTATTTCTGCTGTAAAATTTTCTCAGAGCTTGTTTCCATCCACCAGTCCATCTGTAAAGGAGGCACACGCTATTTCTTGTTCAAATCAGCACTCTGAAATCACCAGAAAAGGAGGCAGCTTCAATACTATGGTGAATAATCTATGCTAAAAATCAGCAGCTACTGTTCAGCAAGGGAATAACTTACATCCTGCTTTCAATCTGCATAACTTAAAAAAATTTTGAAAGATAAAAGAAGAATGCAGCAAATTGGCTCTGAGCAAGACATTAAATTTCCTTTTCTTCTTTCTGCACAGTTTAGGATGCAAACCGTTTCAGACCTAAAAATAATGCACCGAACGTCTTAGGAATTTTAATTTTCTGAAACGAATCAAACAGGAGCAGTCATGAAATGCACATAATGCGGTAGAGAAGCGGCAGTTCTCAGCTGTAAGATTACTGGTAATATTTTGCAAGCATTAGCATAAAGTAAAAATTATTATTCTTTTTCTCCTAATGCTGATTTCAGCTCACTAAACTAATTACTGTAATTGGGCATTAGTAGGTCACCTCAAATTGTTACGCTGTGAAAATTAGGCTCCTACTGTGGCCTCTATTTTTTAAAGAGCTTGCTGTTAAAATTTAAAGCATAACAAGACCAACCTGGGGGTTGACTTAGTAACGCTGAGAAATGTTGTAGGTAGATAACATTAACAAATTCAAACTGTCATGTCTTCATCAAAGGCTGCTTAGTCACAAAGCAACTTTGAAGGAGCACACCCTGTCTGCATAACCTTCTCCTTCCTAGGGACAATCATACAGCTTTGTGTTCAGAAACCAGACCTATTTCTTGACTTCTTGATTTAAGAAGATCCAGATGGTCATGTAGGAAAAAAACATGGAGAGCTCTAGCTCTAAGCAAATTGTATTCCTTCACAGAGCACATTCAGAGAAAGACATGCTGGCACAGACAAGGTGCCTTGTAGGAAGTTTTGAGTCTAAGGAAAAAAATAAACTTGATGTTCATTAATTTTCACTGGAGCATTTATTTGGCCACTCTTCTTTGTAAACAGTGGCACTGCTTTGTAGATCAGTTCCTGAAGCTTTCTGCTGTGACTTGTAAACACTCAATTGAAGATGGCCATGAGCTCTTTATTAACACTTTTGTGCTTATGTACAAACTTTAACATCTCTGTCAGTGTTAAAGTTACAGGAAACGGGAAACAGCTTTCAAATGTTAAAAGGCAACTCCTGCCTTCACCACCAAAGGCAAACTCAACTTGGAGTCATAATTTTACCACCTATATTCGCATGTACACACATCTTCGATATGATGGGCAGCTCTTGTTCCCCCAGGAAAGATAATAACAAAAAAAAATCAGATAAGGGAAGCAAAGATGATTATGGGAGTGGGACGATTTCAGGCAAAGAATGAGTAGGTAAACAAGGGGTTTTCAGCTTGGAAAGGAGCTGACAGGAGCCAGGGTGAAAACAAACACTAAAAGATGGTACTTAAAGTAAGAAATAACAGCTTTGTTGAAGTCCTTGACAGAGGACATAATAGATTCTAAATTTTACATGGGCTCAAGGGAAGCCTGAAAAAAAACTAATGGAAAAGAAACCTATTTAGATTTTCTAAATACATTTAGCTCAGTCCTAAGCTGGGAAAACGATCAGAGAATGAATCCTATTTTTACCCTGCTTTTACTCTTCCCTAAATGTTTATGTAGGGCCACTACTGGAAACAGCACAGTGAGCTGAACAGTCCTTTGCTCCGACCAAGTACAGCTCTTTTATTTTGTTAGAATCTTAAACTGACTCTCCTTCCCTTTGTTAGTTGAAAACCCATTTTGTCTTGACTGAGTTACCTTAAGTGCTTAAACAAACTAATATCTTCATAACACTTGAAAACGTCTTTCTTCCTAACTCATGTCCCAATGGGGCAATTTCATTCTGACAGAGAAGTCACTGACAGAAAGTCGCACGTTTCTTCTTAATTCCTCTTTTTATTCCTTTTTTACCCCTTCTCCAAGCTATTAATTTTCAGGAAATGTGCCAGCAGAAATGTGGTAGCTATGGGGCTCCAAAATGCCCAGCCCTAATTCATCCGTGTTGGGCTATGTGCTTGAGGGAAAATGGGCTGAGATCCATGTCCCTCAGACCTGTAATCTCCACTCTGTTTATCAAATGGGATAGAATTTATAACTGCAGGGATCTCCAGAGTGCTTTTCTCCTACCCTTCCTTGCTGCTGGCCCATCTTCAGCCTCAGAATGCTGGAGGCAAGAGAGTGATAAGCTGGCTTATACACATTAAAACAGGCATACATCAGCTTTAAGAGTCAGAGTGAAACTCTACTGACTTTAAAAAATCACTTATTCATTGAATCTCTAGAGACTCAGTTCTAATAAACCAGTATCAAATTTGGGCAGAATAGCAGAGCACCTGTAATTCTGGTGCAATACAATCTCTGTACCACCTGCTACAGGAAACCTGCTAAGAATAAGTAAATTCGGCTTAGGAGCTCTGTCTTGCAAGATGCAGCTCAGAATCCTTGTTATCAGGTGATTCTATGATAAAGAAGGCCTGTGACGAAAACCAATGAGGCGCTATGGCTGACATGGTTACAGATACACATTCAAAGGAATACACAAGAGGTGCCTCTGGGACAACATCTCAGCCCTTGTTAAGGAGTAAATCTATTCTGTGTAGGGTTTACGCAAGAATATGCTTTGCAGTTCCACTCAAAGATTGGGCTCATTACTCCCTTCTTTTGTATAGCTTCAAAGATCATTGCAAAGTCACTTCAGGAATTTTGTATTCACGTTATTTTTGTCTGCCTGGTTTCCTTGGCTGGTCTTTCTATGATGTTTTCTAAATAACTTCTATTTCATTGCTGATCTTATATAACTGAATTGTCTATTCAGCTGGCCAGTAATGAAAGACAACCAGCGCTGTGTGCTCATGCAGCATAAAAGGCAGCCAGGACCTCTCATGCTATTTGAAAGAAAGAAGGAAATGAACCAATTAATAAAAACAACAAACTGTTCCTACTCGTCAAGCTACTTTGCCTTTAATTTATAACACATGGAATGACAACGTCCAGGATGTCCAATCTAAGACTTTCATTTTGCATGCATTGGTTTCAAATTCTAGGACATTATTTTCAATTCTGAGCTTTAATTCATAATCTTTAGATGAAACTGAGCTGCAAATGCTGGGGGGGCTAAGGCTTCACCATTTGAAAGCGCTGCTGGTACCATCCTTTCTTACTGTGCCCTGTAAAACAAAGCATATCCACTGCTGGCAAGCCTCTGCAGGGTATGACTACACTACCAGATCTGGGACACTCACCAAGTTCCAGGATTTGGGAGCAGGATGCAGCCAGGAGATAAACCATGCCATGTGGATTCAGAACTCACCTACAAACGCACTGAACACAAACCAGCCTCAGGAGCCTACTACCAGGTGGTTCTGCACACAGACACCGACATAGATGGAGACATCTGATTTTTCACAAAACCATAGCAGGCACGCTAGGCAAAAACCCCTTTGTCATTATGATTTCAGTCAGGTCTTCAAAGAGAGCTGTAAATCTAAAGCTTAGCAACCACTTGGCCTATCTTTCAATCTTTTAAACCTCTTTTGATCCATTTTGTCATCGATAGTTTTTTCACCCAAAGCGCAGAAATAGGTACACAGATAGTTCTTGCTCGGCTTTTAGATAAAGATCCAATATCCTTCTTTATTTATTACCAGAACAGGGACTGCCAAGCTGCCTTGTAAGAGAACAAAGTGCTATGTGCCAGTCAGTTTTTTCCCTTTGTGCTTCTGAATGTGGGGTGATTACACAACACTAATGAGGGCTTTTATTTATTTATCTGAGTGAACAGAAGCCAAACACAGAAAACAAAAGAGATTAAATCTCTAGAGAGATCACTTTTAATAGGGCTGTGGACAGGGCTCTTTTTTCAACTACAGAAGGAAAGTAGGAGCAGGGGATTTAGTGGGGGGACATTGCCCATTGCACAGGCTGAGTTTTGCAGCAGCTATCTTCTGGCTCACCTCCCACATCATAGAATCATAGAATTATTGAATCATTAGAGATTGAAAGGGACCTCGAAAGATCATTGAACAATTCGAGGGATGGTGCCTCCAGCCCTTCCCTGCACAGCTTGTTCCAAGGCCTCCCCACAATTTGGGAATTACATCCTAATGTCCAACCTAGACCTCCCTTGATGCAATTTGACCCCATTTCCTCTTGTCCTGTCACTAGGAAAAGAGGCCAACACCTGCCTCATTACAACCTCCTTTCAAGTACTTGAACAGAGCAGTAAGGTCTCCCCTCAGCCTCTTTTTCCCCAGGATGAACAGCCCCAGCTCCTGTCCTTAAGATGAAATATCTATCTCACACTGACATTTCCTCTGGCTACCTAATCTCAATTGTTGTAGCCTTTGCTCAGTTTCACTATCTTCCTCGGTACCTGTTCATGTAAAGAGGTCGAGAGGCTGATGCTCTTTGCTCTTGGAGCTTCTGTTTTTTAAGGCTATGTATCTATAGCTACTCGGTGCTTATCCCTAGAAAAATAAATAAAAGCCCAAACTAGTAGAAGTTAGATGATAAAACTGAAAGCAAAAATTCAAGTGATGAGACACAGTAGAAATTTGCCACAATATTTTGCTACCATCTAATTCCATAATACCAAAGGGAGGAGATCTGGAGATTTTGCAAATTACATCCCAGTTTTAAAGCATTTTGCTTGAAATGCTTGGAATTAGCAAAGCTCTCATCATCCTCAACCTCCCATACTATTTTTAGTAGTTCATGGACATGCATACTTTATTCAGCTACTCCTAATGGAAACCTGTGATTTAAAAAAGTTAAAATCCAAATGAACTTTCAAGATATTACATTCTGAGATCTAATTTGACATTAAATAAAGAACATATGATGCCAATCATTTCCATTCTTTCACACAGTGCTTAATTATAAAATTAAATGAGGCTTCTTCACAGAATGAATCATGCTGTTCTCCTTCACCTGAAACAAAAGCCACACTGCACAGCAGCTAACATGGAGAAGTGGGATCATTACAAGCACTACAGCAGCTGCTTGTTAACATGCCATGCTTGTGCTTCCTTGCAGATGGCTGGAATCTTCAGTCCTTTACAGATTATTCATGTCTCATACCTTTGCCTTTCTGTTGTTCATCTCAAGCTGAACACTTCCATCTCTCATCCCCTCTGTCAGCATAACTCATGAACTTGGTCTTGTCCATGCCATACCTCGTACCCCCATTGGCATGTTGAACCAATGCATTAAAGACCTACAATAGCATCTTTTACCAGCATTGGAAATTAAGGGATTGGAGCCTACACTCTACTCAACAGACCTGAATGAGGCCAAATAACATCATTTGTTCAGATCAATATAATCAGCCTTTGTGATGATTCCAGCCACAATCATTAGTCTGAATCAGCACCAGAAGCTGTGCAGAGGTCCATTTTGTCAACTTATTTGTCTACTTTTGAGCTGTGCTATGTCATGTACTTCTGGCCTGAAGAGCCTGAGGAACACTGTTCTTCTTACATTCCAGAAAATTAACTTTTCTGCTACATAACCATACTACACATCTGGGCATTTTCAATCTCCCAAGAGCATCAGTCAAGGTCACAGAAGATGTGTGATTACCTCATATATCATGAGATTAAAAGTACTTTTAAGGGTTGCATTTTAGATGCCTCTTCATTTCTGAGTCTGTAGGATGCTCACAGAAGAGATTTCCAAGGCAAGAGGGCTTGCTCTCATTTATATTTATGGCTCCAAAGCAGAGGTGAAACTCCTGAGGGTCATCACATTGCATGCACATTCTGGCATATATCTTCTCCAGCTATGTCTATTTTGCTCTACTGTGCTGGCAGGGGGGAAAGAGATAGCAGAAACTCCCCTCTGTTAAGCCTTCTGATGGAGGAAGAGATCACTCTTTCCGCAGCCTGTAGTGTGCCCTGAGACCACAATAAAAATAATGTATATACACAGTGTGTTTTCTGGCAATAGTATAATGCAACTGATGAAAAATTCTAGGCTATAGTCTACTCTGTGTTGACTGCCTCTTCTGTCAATGCATAAAATGAGCAAGCACATCATCGCATTTTCCTAGCGCCAGCAGATACTGACCTTAGTTGGAAGCATACACACCAATACAGTGTGATCCTGTACAAATTCAGGCAAGAGGTGTAGTTATTTGTAAAGCCCCCTATATATTACTGTGTATTTAATTAAAACTACTGCTTTGTTGTTCTTCAGGCAGCTTTTGTGTTACTGTCAGGACATCAAAGAACATATTATTACTTCATCCTAACAAGACGACTATGTAAGTGCAGTATAAGAAGTCATATTGCGCCTTGATGTTCATGGTCTGAGAGTTCTCACTCTGCTGTGAAAAGCGTCTGGTTTTGATATGCTAATCTCCTGGCTAAAGATCTTATGCCACTTTTACAATCATTTTGCAATAAGAACTGAATAGCCCATTGTTGTTAAACAAACATATATTATCTCTTGGTAGTGCAGGCAAAACATAATGAGTACTCTTGAGTCCAGGAGTAATGTTTGATGGGATGTACAAATGTAAAACACATTAGCATTTTCTACAGGATGTCTAGAATCCCCATCTCCCAGGAAATGCTGCTATTTAAGAAGAATATAATGAGATGGATTTGAGGTATCACTGAGGATTTATTTGTGGAGTACACTTGTAACTCAAAGTCAAAACAGATGTAACAAGTACAGACCATATGCCAAAGACATTTAAAATCCTTTAACTCCTGTTTATTTAAATTCAATACCCTCTGCACAATTAATGAAGTTTAAACTTTCTGAAAGAAGAAAAGAGTAGCCCTATTAGAAATCTGTCTGTGAATTTTGGATGGGTACAGATAAAATCATTTACAAGTGAACTTACTTAGATTAATGCATTTTTTAGATCGAAATGAAAGCAGAGTATTCAGCCTTCACTCGGAAATAAGACCTGCAAGAATAATATCTGATATAATATTGATAAATTATTCTTTATATGTGTTTGGCAGTGCTTTAAGTGCTGCAAACAGATTTTGCCTTAGAGCAAGAAACCCATCAAGCTGTTGCCCACTCTTGTCACAGTTCAAATCTCAAAGGGCACAAGAGAGATTGCAAATAATTGCTCTACCACAGAATTCCAGCTAGGAGATAATAAATAGTATTAATTATTAATAATAAATGACATGTATTGATTTGGTTAAGGTGTATTTAAAAATAAATGAATTTCAACATAAATGATACAAGTATATCAACAAAGTTGCCCGGATTAATTCTCATGCTTCCTGTTTGTAGCATTTGTTGCAGTTTGCAACCACCTTTCAAATTCGGACTACTTTCTTTAATTTATGACTTGAAGAAGTTATGGTAGATACCTTCACAAACTGTCTAAAAGTATGATTTCTGTTTTTAAAAAAACAGGGAAAAAGTAATGCAACAGTTCAAATTCAGTCTTGATAAACAAATATACCTTATCAAATAGATAAATAAAGATCTTATAGAGGAACCACACAGCATAAGGAAAAAAGAGGAAGAAACGATGGCCAGTGTCTGAACATTTTCATCTGAAAAGCCACACTAGCAAATAAAGAAGTGCTTCATCTGCAAGGAAATCATAAGCCTCAACCTAAACGTTTCTCACTAAGCTTCATATATCAGTCTATTTTAAGTTCTGAACTCAAAGCAAATTCAGTGTATTTGCCAAGAGCCTTCACCAGCTTAAAATCTCTCTGTACTTCACTGCATATATTTTCTGTGTAAGACAGTTTCACACCGCAGACTGCTTTACAGCATTTTAACTCTTTCTCAAAGTTGGCAGGATTTTATGTATTTGATGACATGCCCAATGATGTATTACACCACATCTTAACCAAAAGGTTGAGAAGCCATTCACTACAGGAAAGACACTGAGGTGCTGAGGTGCATCCAGAGAAGGGCAACGAGGCTGGTGAAGGATCTAAAGTAGAAGTCCTATGAAAAGCAGCTGAAGGAAGTGGGGTTGTTTAGTCTGGAGAGAACCAGGCTGAAGGGAGACCTTATTGATGTTTACAATGACTTGAAAGGAGGCTGGAGAGAGGTGGGAGTTGGTCTCTTCCCCCAAGAAACAGCACAAGAAGAAACGACCTGAAGTAACGCCATGGGAGGTTTAGATTGGACATTAGGAAAAGCTTTGTTGAAAGGGTTGTCAAGCATTGCAGTAGACTGCCTGGGGCAGTGGATGAGTCACCCACCGAGGAGAGATTGAAATGGTATGTGGATGGGGCACTTGGGGACATGGTTCAGTGGTAACTTGACAAAGCTGGTTAACTGTTGGACAAGATGATCTTAAATGTCTTTTTCCATATAAACTATTGCATGATTACATACTGCATAAGACTATGTTTATGTTTCACATGATTCACAGAGGCAGACAGATTTGAGCTACTTAAATATTCATGACACCCATGACACCTATAAACCTTATGTAAGTTATAGGACATTTAATCTCTAAAATAGAGGTGCTAGAGTTGTTTACCTGTTCAATTTTTTAATCTTATAGACTACATAGCAATAAAAAAAACAAAAATCAAGGCACCAAATCTTCAGTGACAATATAAAATAAAGCAAATAAGTACAAGCTATCAAAGAGACTATCTTTTCATGAGGTTTTTTTACACATGCTTTCATTAAAACATTGGTTCTGTATATAACTGGATCTGTTTCAGAAGTCAGAAAAACCAAAGTGGTCATATTTATACCTAGTTTGCAAGATACCATAGGCTGCATGACTAGGAATAATTTCATAACACACTAAAATATATTTCTGGTACAATAACCCTACACATTTTATTTTCTAAAACTTATCTTTATGTTACAACTTATTTATTTAGATTTAATTTCAAAGGGAATTGAATAACTTTTTTATCCCTTTTCATAGAATTATAGAATCATTAGGGATCACAACGGACCTCAAAAGATCATCCAGTCCAATCCCCCTGCCACAGCAGCATCACCTAGACCAAGTCACACAGGAACACATCCAGATGGGTCTGGAATGTCTCCAGAGAAGGAGACTCCACAACGTGCCTGGGCAGCCTGTTCAAATGCTCCATTACCTTCACTGGGAAAAAGTTCCTTCTAATACTTAGATGGAACCTCCTGTTTTCCAGCTTGCACCCATTGCCCCTTGTCCTATCACCAGATGACCTTGAGAAGAACCTGGCTGCAGCCTCCTAACACCATCCCTCACATATTTATAGACATGAATGAGGTCACCCCTCAGCCTCCTCTTCTTCAAGCTCAAGAGACGTGGCTTTTGTTTTCCTTGCACCTTTAAATCAAAAAGAAATCGCATCTAGATTAATTTAAAAGGCACTAAAATGATTATATACGTGTATATCCGCTGTTTAAAACTGTACCTTTTAGTTACAAACTTCTCAAGGGAGATTCTGTTGCTAAGCACAGTCAACTGAACTAAATGCAGATGAAGCAGATTGCTGGCAAACACTTTCCACAATCTGTGAACAATGAATATCAGAGCTCTTTGTTTATGGTCTAGCCTAGCTCTAGTAAAAATCATTCCATTAACTTGGTGTGTTAAAGGCATTAAGGCGTGGCTCTTGTCAGAGAAAGATGGAATGCTAACAGGTAAAGTGTATACACCACAGTCAACAGGATCGTTCATTACCTAAGATTTGCAAATGCGCCCTGGAGCAGTTTAGAAGCACAGGCATACATTCGTGTCACAGCATCTTAAAAATGTCCTAGTATATCAACTGAGCCAGTGTATCCTCGTGTGGGCTTGCTTTTTTCTTCCATCAGGTGGAAGAAGGTTTATCTTAACCTGCCCTACATTTAGAGGGTCTTGAAGGTTAACAGTGGCGCTGATGTACGGATGAGAGCTACACTCATACCTTAAAAACCTGATTATGGGACTGGCTGATGACCATGACTAACCGACAGTATTCTGTCTGTCTTATGCATATTAGCACAACATAGTTGTTGTTATTTTGTTCAGCAACACTGTAATCCATCCTTTAACATGAAACTATTACAGAAGTAAACTTTTCTTTCAAATGCATCATTAAAGGATGCTGGCAGTCGAGAAACCATCAATAACGAATCTATTACCCAGCACCCTGTCATTGACAAGCATCCTTTGGTGCCAGCAATGCTGTTACACAGCTATTCTGGGTAACGGCTATCTAGTTACAAATTAAAAGACCTTCGTAGGACAGAAGAAAAGCACTGCTTTGAACAAAATAAAAATACACCCAGATAAAAGCTCCTTCTAACTTATCTTTCCATTAGGACTCTTAGTGGCAATTTGCAGCAGACTATGTTCAGCTGATCAGTTAAAAGGAATGATGCAGTCTATTTCTCAGGCATTCACAGTGCATGATATGGCAGCTCATTAAGACCTAAATATTCCAACACACGCGTTCAAGTCTGTTGTCTTCAACAGCGTAACGTTTCCTTTCTCCTCGTAGTTCATGTCTGTGTACCTATCACAGTCCTCGCCAGGTGTGAGGTTGTGTTTGTTGAAGTGGCATCTATGAGATGTGGTTTTTGAAGAGAACATTCTGATGCACAAGAGAAGGGTCGAGGAGATGTAACAAAATTAACATTTCAAACCAGATAACAAAACGTAGGATAAAATCTATTTCTAGACAAGCTGCAGGATGGAAACACAAAAAGGTCTAAAAAACACCTAAGACAGTGTAAGCAACTCCTCTCTTCAAAAAGCAATTAAGAGTGAAAATATCAATGGCTTTCACAAAACAAGTGCGCTTTTATTCTCTCCAACAGCCTGCCTTTTATCATGTTCTCATTATTAGCTTTGTCTGAGCTTTGTACATCAGATTTATTTACTCTGAACAACCTTTCAGAAAATAGTTTGAGACAAATATTGTCAAAGGCAATAGGCAGCAACATTTGTTTGCACCACACCCTAATGCTCCTTCCACAATAGACACTTTCCACCTAACTCTCCCAGAAGGCGAAGCTGGGTTGAGGATTCAGCAGGCTAGAAAACCTCCACAATATTTACTTGTGAGAATGATGTGACAAACCTATGATAGGCCACGAACGATAAGCACACCCCAGCCACCAACGCAAAATAATTCAGCAGCCATTAGCAGAGAAAGCACAAGGCTAACACCCTTCAGAAAAAAACCTCAACGTTAAAACTATTTCACAGCTAAATGAAATGTCAAGACTTAAAAGCATGCAAACCTTCACTGTACAACATGGTGAACTTCGGAGGAAAAGCAGAATCAGCTCTTCCTCTTGCTCCTATGTTTGAGGTATACTCCAAGCACCTCCAGCTAAACTTAACTAACTAAATCAGTTTAACCTGCAAAACTGCTACAGGAAACTATCTGCAGCTCGGGAGCACCTGTAGTAGGTTACAGACCTTTGCAGCAATAATGGTGTTGATCTGCTTGTGACTCTGAATGTAATGAATACTGTCTGCACCATCCCACATCCAGCAGGAGAGATCCAGAAAGCTGCATTAATTTGCCCATTAATGTGATTATGTGTCTTTTAAAAAAAAATACCACACAAGAGAGCATTCATAGCTGCTGAATGGTGCTTACCTACACGGTTTTATTGTTAGAAAGGTCTCTGGGCCAGATACCAAAAGAACTCCTGGGTATAGTTTAGGAATTAGGAGAGGCACTATTAGAAATATACGGTTTGCATATAGCTGCAGTGCTAACAGACTAAGCAACTTCACAATTACAGACTGCACCAGTTGTCCAGCTCCTGAGAACACAGCAGGAAATCATCCTTTATGTTCTAGGAATGTAGTCTTTAATTTAAGACCAAACATACTTACTGTGCATCCAAGGGCAGACAGAACCTGCTCTTGTCATCAATACTTCCTGAATGAAATCAGTGGCTCCCATATGAAAACCAAGCAGAAATAGCAATACTAAAACAAAGACCCCACACTCTTCACCACATCACTAAATGTTGTTATGTCCTAAATTGTGAGATCATTTAAGAAAACAACCCCAAAACACAATGAAAAAGAACACTAAATTACTACTTTACTGACAATAGTTTTATTTTATGCAGGATGTTTCATAAAATTTTGTTTGGGCAGTGTATGTACCAGAACCGCTGAGACACAGGAGTCCCCTTAGATGTCAGACCATGCACATGTAAAGCTGAATTCTTCCCACTTAATTGAGGCCTTTCAACGGGCCTCTAAGGTAAGCGTTTCATAGAATCATAGAATCATTAAGGATTGGAAGGGACCTCGAAAGATCATCTAGTCCAATCCCCCTGCCACAGCAGGATCACCTAGACCAAGTCGCACAGGAACACATCCAGGTGGGTCTGGAACGTCTCCAGAGAAGGATACTCCACAACCCCCCTGGGCAGCCTGTTCCAGTGCTCCAGTACCCTCACTGAGAAGAAGTTCCCTCTGATATTTATATGGAACTTTCTATGTTCCAGCTTACACCCATTGCCCATCCCCAGATGACCTTGAGAAGAGCCTGGCTCCATCCTCCTGACACCCACCCCTCCTCCAAGCTAAACAGATCCAGCTCCCTCAGCCTCTCCTCATAAGGGAGGTAATCTACTTCCTTCATCATCTTTGTTGTTCTATGCTGGACACCCTTCAGGTCCTTCTGGAACTGAGGGGCCCAGAACTGGACACAATACTGCAGATGCGGTCTCACTAGTGCAGAGTAGAGGGGGAGAAGAACCTCCCTCGATCTGCTAACCACTCCCCTTCTGATGCACCCCAGGATGCTGTTGGCCCTCTTGGCCACAAGAGCACATTGCTGACTCATAGTTATCCTGCTGTCCACTAGGACCCCCAGGTCCCTTTCTCCTACACTGCTCTCCAACAGGTCAGTCCCCAACCTATACTGGTATCTGGGGTTGTTAGTTACTCCTGGCTTTTGAAGTTTTATAAAAATCTAAGCAATGTCTGATTTACCTTTGAGGTGACACTTTACACTGACTCTGGAGTGATAATGTTCCTTACTTAGGTGTGAAACTTGAATTTCCTAATGTGAGATGGATTCATTCAAGTCATGTTCTTAGATGCCACAATATCTTCTCAGTAAAGACAGTGATCTAAATATTGAGTTTATTCCAGTATAAATGAAGAACCTTTCAGAAATTATTCTGTTGGAGACAGGTGTGAATGACATCAGACTGGCTGTTCTACATCACATAAATCTCTTAGCGTATAGTCAACTCAAGAGATGCCTAGTTTAATTAAAACAGTATCATGTAGGTAATTTTCCTATTATTAAGCAGTTTCTGAGACAGCATAAGATTACCCATTCACCTCCTTTATGAGAGTAGTGTAGACTGTCTATAAGCAAATTTCACCTGACTAAAGAAAATCAAAATCCTCACACTTGAAACTGCTTTGTATTTTGCATGTTGAGTATCTGCTTGTTCCTGTGCCTCCTTTTATGAATTTATAAATTTATCAGACAGCCAACAAGTAGCTTTTGTTAGGGTTATAGAGCAATTTGTATTTTTATTATTAAAAATATGTCCTTTTTCATCAAATAAGAGGAACAGTAATTGTTCATGATGATTTATTTACTTCCTGTAATTCCTGCTGGTTTGGAATGTTCTGGCTAAATAGATGATAATAGTTCTACAGACGATAGCATTTTGTCCCTGTTGAACTCAATGGTACAGCACACATTGAGGAGTCAGCAAGGCATCATTCCGCTTATGGCCCAATTCTGAACAGCTCATGCTTTAGGGATTTTATCCATGACTCGTAGTCCATGCTATTTCACACTGATATGCAATGAAACAGAATTTGAGACTGTAGGAGTCTCCATACAAGCTACTCACTAGGAAAATAGCCAATTCATGATGAAACTTAAACAAAGGTTTGAGTCTGAACCAAAGCTAAAAAGGATGTTCAGAGGAAGGAATGATCTGGGCAAGAACAATCCAGGTACCAGGGTAGGTTGGGGACTGACCTGTTGGAGAGCAGTGTAGGAGAAAGGGACCTGGGGGTCCTAGTGGACAACAGGATGACTATGAGCCAGCACTGTGCTCTTGTGGCCAAGAGAGCCAACAGCATCCTGGAGTGCATCAGAAGGGGAGTGGTTAGCAGATGGAGGGAGGTTTTCTCCCCCTCTACTCGGCACTAGTGAGACCGCATCTGCAGTATTGTGTCCAGTTCTGGGTCCCTCAGTTCAAGAAGGACACAGAGCTGCTGCAGGGTGTCCAGCATAGAGCAACAAAGATGATGAAGGAAGTAGAGCACCTCCTTATGAGGAAAGGCTGAGGGAGCTGGGTCTCTTGAGCTTGGAGAAGAGGAGGCTGAGGGGTGACCTCATTTATGTCTATAAATATGTGAGGGGTGGGTGTCAGGAGGATGGAGCCAGGCTCTTCTCAAGGTCATCTGGTGATAGGACAAGGGGCAATGGATGCAAGCTGGAAAATAGGAGGTTTCATATAAATATCAGAAGGAACTTCTTCCCAGTGAGGGTACCAGAGCATTGGAACAGGCTGCTCAGGGGCGTTGTGGAGTCTCCTTCTCTGCAGACATTCAAGACCCACCTGGATTTGTTCCTGTGTGACTTGGTCTAGGTGATCCTGCTGTGGCAGGAGGATTGGACTAGATGATCTTTCGAAGTCCCTTCCAATCCCTAATGATTCTATGATCCAATGAAAGCCTAGGAACACCTGACCATAGATGTGTTCAGAAGCAGCACCACGCCTCTTGAAGAAAATAATTTTATGTGCAATGGAAAACAACAAAAAAATATGATAAATTACTTCTAAGTGACCTGAATAAATACTGCAGTTTCTAATTATAAAATATTCCAACACATGGAACTGAACATATGTGCCACTTGCAAAAGGGCTAATTTTTGTAACTTACAGAAATAGTCAGGTAACCAATGTTTCTCCTTAATCTGGAACCATGCACTTCAAATGTTTTCAGCAAATGCAGTATTACTTTCCTGATTATGTATGTTCATGCTCATTAAATCACGCTTCTAAGACTAACAATAGAAATAATTGACCATCAGGTGATGCCAGGACTCCCTTGGCAGTCACATCATTAAGCGTCCACTGTAAAGGATAGTTTTTATGGTTAAATAAAATAATCTGATGCCTGTCTGCAGCTTTACAGTTACCAGTAACTTTGTATAACCTGAAGTGCACTTGTTGTTTTATTTGCATTCTGACACTATCAGAATAAGATTACACTGTCAGATGAATTGTGTTGTATATGGCACATATAAGTGAGGATCTTATGCAAAGATCAACTCAGGATGTGGCAAATGAACTGTTCAAACAAACCTGACAAGGACTTCACGTCAACCATGTGCTAAGAGGGAGAAAGGAACTAGTCTGAAAATGATGCCGAGGCTCATCTCCTTAGACACTGCTCTTGGAAAAAGCTGACTGGGATCAATAGAGCGTTTAAGTATGCTCAGACTATAGATCCATGCGATCTGATAGAGCTCTGAATGCCAAGACCCATGTGCATTTTCCTAGGGCCAATGTCACTTGGTTACCAAGCAAATAGCAGATTTTTCCCTTGGCATTTATTTTTCTTAGGCTTCCAAAAATGATTCAGAGATATAAGCATTGAAGTAAAGCCCACCTTTTAAAAGTACCTCAAAATCCTCATAATTAGACAGTTCCAACTACAATACAGCACAATTAATTACCAACATTTAACATAGGCAGAAAAAGGAATCAAACTAGTTTTCCTGAGCATCTCTATGGCAGTGCAACTGAAAGTGTATGAAAAATATCTAAGACTCTGACAGGTCTAAGTTCTCAAATTTTGCTGACACTTTTAAGAATCACTTATATGGAGAAAAGGGAGGTTAATATCTGTGTAGTGACCATTCTTCCTCTGAATGCTAGTGATGGAAGAGAATTTTGAAGCTAACTCTATACACCCACAAAATTGCTTCGTATTATTAAACTGCACTCATATTCTTCGTATATGGAACTATTCTAGTCTCAATAGGAACATTTGTATATGGAAAAAGAAATCTACGTAATGACCAACTTAAGATCAGCACAGACATAAAACTGGAATTTATCCTTTAACACAGAAATGCCAGTTTCTTTTCCATTTGTTTTAGCACCACAGCAGTTCTTTTTCTCCATATTACAACTGTCATTTTATGCATGGTGCCACTGAAATCTATTCTGCAAAGTCCCAGATCTGCCTTTTTTAGAGGGCAGATCTCTCATTAACTACATGCAGGTTTATTCAGCTTTCTGCTGTGTTTTTGATTGCTATTCATACAGGTGTAAGCCCACAACTTCAGCATAAAGTCATTCAGCTTCATAGCTAGGATACGTCCTGTCTAGTACTAACTTGGATCAAATGGTGATGTAACTTGTTGTCTAAAACTGAACAAAACAAGTATTTGATAGAAAACTGGAAACTTGCCACACCTGGGGCACTCCTACTTGCTTATTTTCAGAAATACTACTTTTCTTCTGACATAATTTTAGCGTAATTATAATGCATCTGCCCTCACAACGAGATCTAAAAATAAAGAAGAGAGTTCTCTCTGCATTCCTTGAACTGGGAAGGTGCAATGCAGAAAAGAAAGTTCCTAAACCTTACATAGAACCAATGGCAGCAATGATGCTGTTTTGAGCTTAAGTGCATGGGATAACCACTGTTCCAAAAGCAGCAGAGATGATGCTCCTGACAGATGCTTCTGTCCATCCTAACTCCTCAGAAACAAGCAAACAAAAAAGGAGTGTAGAGATGATCGTGGCACTCCATATGGCATTTCCAGGAAGAGATTTACAGGTTTCCTTCTATTACCACAAATGCACAGTCAGTCTTAATTCTTACCTTCAGCTTCCCCTAAACACCTGACAGAGAAAAGCTTTTTCATTAGTTTTGACTCTAGAGTGTAAATCCTGGAAGCAGAAGGCAAAAGCTGAAACTTAGTCTGTCAAGTACAGACTGTACAGACATCAATACTTTTATTTTTTTTAAGCAATCAAAAAATGGCTTCAGAGAGAAGCCAGTTTGAGAGAATGACACTTGGAAACTGAAGTTTCACTAACATGTCAGTGTACATTAACTTGTTTATATTTCTTTTGGTATTCCACATAGCCAGGGTGAGAGCTAGGGCTGAAGAGGGTAAAAACCAAGTACTGTAAGTAAATTACAGGTAAGTCATGGTTTGTGAGACTGCAAAATATCAATAGCTTTATCATGCTAGAGACCTATTTTGACATAGTAATGACTGTCTGAGAAAGAGCTAGGTGATAATGAGGCATTATAACATGCTCCAAAGGATGTGAAAAGTGTGTATGGGAAGGACACGACAGCAGGGTGAGACTGGGACATGCAAGTGAGATTGGAAGGGAAAGCCAGAACACCGTTATATTCAAACACAGCAAAGATACCTGCTCTCTGTAGGAAGCAACTCACCAGACTTCTGACACCGTCTAATGCTTCACACGCGAATAAACAGTAATTACACACATATTTCAATATAATAAGCCAAACTGATCCCAGCTTGTACGAACCAATGGAAGCACATTTTAGGTCAATTCCATTTGAAATAAAAAAAAAACAGATGGTAAAGGGAACAGATGTCTCTTCTGCGATCTGATTTACACATCTGCAGATATTGACAGCAGTCGCGCCTTTCCAAGGAATGCTGAGCAAGTTAAATTGGAAAAAGGGAACGATTGTATTTCTTAATGGGCATGCGCAAAGACTGTGACTCCAGAGGAAAACAAGTTGTGGCACATCTATCCCACAACACCTCTCTGTTTCCAAACCACTACCCTATTAAAGTGCCACCAATCATGACAAAAAAGACTCCTCTGGACATACTTTACTGTAGGGAAACATCCCTCAATCGTGAAGTAGATAAGGGATGGGTGACTTTCACATGTCTCCCCTGAGCTGAGGTTAGTGGCGGTTGTCCTTCAGAAATTCATGAAACAGAAAAGCAAAACATCCCTCAGCAACACAGATCTGGAGATTTATTTAAGATCTTCTAAATCTCAGATTGCCATTTTATGCAGACATCAACAATAAACCATCGACAGTGACATCAAATACTTGCACTGGTTTCAGTGAAATTATACACAAGAATCAGCAGAGAAATGTGTTACAACAAAGAAGGGTGGGAAAGTCTCACTCAAAAATTCTTGCAGAACCTCTTTAGAGAAGAGGCACAGGATAAAACAGTGCAAGGAGCCAAACATTAGCAACTTTCAAAATTAAGTTAGGTTGAGGCAGGTCAAAACTACACTACAGAAATCTCCAATTTTAACTGCTCGTTTGGGAGACACGGGTGGTTTCTTAGATTTTGTCCCATTTCGTTTTGCACAGGTTCACAAAGGGTACCACCTTGTCAGACATGGAGAGAGAAGTAATCTCTTTCATCAAAGCACAAAACAGGTGCCACACCTCTGAGGTGAAGGGATCATCTCCTGTAATGATAATCAAGATCCATGGCCACTCCAGTCCAGGGCCTGTCTGACGAGGCTGTATGTAAGAAACTAGCATCACTCAAACCTTCTGTTTCCTTCTGATGAACAAACACCCTTAAATCTCAGCTGATTTTGCACCACTACAGTGACCAGTGAGTGAGACACAGACCAAATGCCTGTCCAAGGGGGCCAATTATCACCATTGGGAACTGGGCCAGTTTAACCAGTTTAGTTACATGTAATCTATTGTGCAATCACCAGATGGTAAGTACTTTCAGGAACTAACCACATGGGCTGGAGTCAAACTGGTGAGCTGGAAATGAAAAGCTCCATATTCTATTAGTAATCCCCTGAGCTATAGAGTCCCCAGCTGGCAGTTCTTTGAAGGTTCACACAGCTTTGTTTGAAAGGAGGCAGAAGTAGTTACAGGGTTGGCTTTTTTAAAAAAGGAACAAAACAGAGCAAACCCAAAAACACCACAGTCGCAGGAACAACAATTATTCTTTTTCTTTAAAATAATCTCTCTTGAAGTAGCAGACTGTACACATTTTACAAGAATAAACCAACTTCTCTAGTATTTGTCCACAAATTGGAAATCAGAGATCATTAGTGCAAACTTCTGCTGACCAGCAGCATTTATTCTATAAACTTTGGGTACCCTAAGCGGTCCATTAGAGAACAACAGATCTCCTCAATCCGTCTAATTTCTTCACTGGGCATGTTTTCTTTCCAGGCATGAATGCTACTCGTTGAAATTTCCCCTTCATAAGGAAGATAGAAAAGACTGGTGGAGGTGGCAAATAATATTTGGTTTAAGCTAGCAGGAGGAAGAGGAATGCCCAGAAAGGCAAAAATTGATTCAGCCATCTTCTGAGGAAAGTTCACAATATCTTCAAACTTGATCAGCTGATAATTTGTTGGCAGCAAGTCCCCATTTACTCTCAGCGCTGCTGCTGTGTTTGCCAGCCATAAATAAGACAACACAGAAACTGCATTCGAATTAGGATTTGAAAGTTCTCTTCTTAAGGATTCATATTCAAAGGCATAGCCTTCATTTATATTACATTTTCCTTTACCATCCTCTCCTTTAAACATTGCAGCCAAGTGTTGAGGAACATTTTTCAAGGAGTAAAGGTTCGGCTTATTTTTGTACAGCATTGAATAGATCCATGCCCGCGGGTCCCTTACTATATACACTGCTCTCATTGATGGCCCTAGGAGTCCCTGAAAGAAGGGAAGCTTTAAAGTCCAGCTCCCACTACTTAAACTAAGCACAGGTCGTGCATTAGGGTAATAGACAAGATGTCTTCTTAATTCCCTAATATATTCAGCATCTTTATCTTGGTTTCCTCTTGCTCTGCTTCTTTGCTCTGACAGAGATTCTCTCTTTTTGGATCTTCTCCTTTTGTCTTTGCTTATGGCAGGATGCTGAGCAATTTTACTTCGGCTGGCTTCATGTAAGTGAATGTTTTGTAAGTGTACCTTTGTGTCTCGAACTAGGGACTGGAGCCACCCTTGGATAAGACGAAAATGGCCATTCTGGACATCAGAAACCTTCCACTCACATGGATCTACAAAGGAATCAATTTCAAACTCCGTCTCAGGAATTTCAAGATAGGGTGTAGGTATCCTGATGTATAAGAAATCACTGGTATTGAAAAACAGCTGCTTCAAAATTTCTGCACCAGAAGCAGGAAGTGAAGTCACGATAACATCTGGCAGAACAATGGGGTTTCCTTCCAATTGTTTGGCTTTATTGCCTTTATCACTCTCTAGCCTTGTCATGTCACTGCTCCATCTCGCACAGATGGGCTGAGTACATATGCTCCACACATCCACCAGTTCAATAAGCCACAGAGTGACAACCAGTATCAGGATCCAACGCAACATTTTACCGAAGGATACGTAAAACCGCCACTGAAAAGCCAGTATGACCAAGCTAACACCCAAAATCAACCCTGCAATTATGTTCACTTTGAATCCAAATGGGAAAACTACCCCATTACTTTTAATCTGTTTTTTCACAGATTCAGTACCCAGACCAAACTTGGTCACTCTGTTTTCATGGACTACTTTGGCGAAACCACCAAATCCCAAGTAATCGAACCTTGTCTTTAAGTTCTGATAATCAGTCACAACGTAGACAGTATGTTCAGTGTTGTTGACACTGAGCAAAACCTGAAATCCAGACTTTGCATTATCTATGAGTTGACAGTCAGAAACGTTGGCATACGGGCCGTAGAAGAGGTACACGAGCCTCGTAAGCGTGCTCTTCATTGGAAAAGTAACATTTACGAACTGAGTCCATCGCTTTTTGAATTCAGCAGCTTGTTCTGCCTCCTGTATCCTAGCAACAGGACTACTCCCATGATGATCAAACCAAAACATCTTGTAGTGGGCATCCCACACATCCATCATAGCTCCATTGTATTTGTTCTTAAATTTATAGGGTATGTATTTAAAATCAATGTCAAGATTATGAAAGAAGGCACTGACAGAATCAAGAGGAGAGTCTTCCTCCTTCTCAATGTGGTCTACCACAAGCAACGTCTGCGAATTTAAGAGCAGCAGAACGCGATACACGCTTTTCAGTTTCATGGCCGATGTGTAAGCAGATACTGCCTCACCACTCACAAACATCATGTCTCCAGCCTGGGAGGCCGTTATAATTTCCCCAGCTGCATCTCCAACCTCATCACCAATCCACTTCAGCCACTGGGCACACTCACCAAGCTGTCCCTCCCAAGGCTGGTTGCACTGGCTCGTAGGAGATGGAGCGAAGACCAAGACATTGTTCAGGTGGCTGAGTTTAGGTCCATAAAGAGCCTCAGATACAAACACCTGTCCATTGGGAGCAAAAGTGAAAGAGTTCTGATCAGGGTGTTCATGCCCTGGATTGAAACTTCTCCACCCATCAATCCAGGTATATGGTTCGAAGTGAACGATATCATAGACAGCACGTCCACCTAGTTTTCCAGACTTAAAGGACACAAAGGTGTTTGTCTGGCTGTTTGGTAACCCAGCCCCGTAAGTAACAACTCCCCAGTTAGGAAACACATGCATTTTAGCAGTGCCATAGTCAGGAGGTGGTTGAGGGGTGATTTCAGCAGCATACCATATAAACTCAGTGTGCAGTGTGCTCCACCTCTGTGCAGTGGATGGCACCATCGGCCCGTCCTTGGGTCTGTGTTTTCTAATCTGCTGTGCCAGCCAGTTGCCAGCTCCATTCTTCATGATAAACTTATCCAGGAAAACCAGTTGGCTCTCGGGACCATAAAACCAGTTATAATTAGAATCTGCTACGCCCACAGTCCTCTGAAAGCCTGGTAAAAGGGTAGCATAGTAAAACCAAAAGTGCATTTTGAGCCAGTTATTCCCCAAGTTGTTAATACCAAAGTGGCGCTGGGCTAGGAAAACATACTGGGTCACCGACTTGGCTGTGTAACTGCCATAAGCTACTCCCTCATCCAGAGACCCATCTACAATATGGTTGAGCAGAAACATTGTCTTCTCCATCGCATCAACAACAGTGTGTTTCCAAATGTTTGCCTGTGATCCCTTGTCCACCCCAGCAACTAACGCCCCAATAAGCAGAGCAAGCATATTGGTGGCCTGGTGATTATGGAGAAGCTGCTTTCCCCAGGAGCGAACCTTGGAGTACTCGTACATTTCCTCGCTAACAGACCATATCTTCTCCAGGTACTTTTGCCGCCTCTCACTCTCCAGTGAATTATACAGGAAGTCAAAAGCAGTGGCAAATCCTGTTAGGGAGTGACCGAGTGGCACTTCATCTCCAGGTGCGTTCTCAACCAGCCAGTTCTTGTAGCCAGCCATTCTATCCATATATTCTAGGGCAAAATCAAATGCAACTTTATCGTCAGGGCACAGCAAACAATAAAACGCTAGAGGCGGCAGATTGTTACCGTAAATCTCATTCCACTTTGCAGCAAAATCAACATGCTTGGGTGGAGGTAGGTAGTATAAAGGGTTGGACAGCATGACCGTCACCGCGCTTCGGATGGCTCTGAAGAGATGGGAATGGCTGCTACGAGCCTTCTGCCTCAGGGCCTGAACATCTTCAGAACCAAAATACAAACTTGGATGAAGAGTTGTTTTCTTCGGCTTCTGCTCAGTATGAAGAGCTTCAAGCTGCTGTTTTTCATATCGATCTACATTTTCTATGAAAGTCACCCAGTCAGAGTAGTTGCTTACAGATTCTTCTAAAGTGAAAACAGTAAACATCATTAATGCTAGAAGTAAGGTATGCCCCGTGAACATCAGAGCCATGATCCATTAGGCAGCTCCTCTTCCCCAGGCATGCATTTCCTAACAAAACACAATTGTCCAGATATCAAACTTGGATCCAGTTAGTACAAAACCAAACATCTTAAGGCATATTTTCAGGAGAAAAGTGTCAACTGCACATCCTAAGAGATACTCAGATTACTTGTAATCCGAAACTACAGCACTGAAAGAAAAAGGCCTTGGAAAAGGTAATAATTCTCTGCTGACTTGTCTGTTCACACTTTTCTCAAACACAACACTACAGCATAAATACTAAAATCAGAGGCAAACCTAAATCTCTAAGATATAAATATAAAACACCACTTGACAACGCAGAGTAAGAAACTGAAACACTCTCTCTCGATAAGCTGAAAAATTTGACTTGAAAAATCAAGACTCAGAGTCATACTTTTACTTCTAAAAAAGCTTTCAAGCAGGTCAAATTCCACCGTTAGAGCTGACAAAAACTCCACTGAGCACAACAGGATATCATTTATTCAAAACATGGGGTTGAATTTGATGAAATGGGGAATTTACAGCACTTGGAAAACAGACTCCAAAAAGGAAGTTATTGTCTTCAGCCTGCCCTTTATCTCAATTTCCACACACACTCTTTCCATCTTTCCCTTTTCGGACTCATGGGAAAGTGGGAAGGAGAAAAAGTAATTAAAAATGAAAAATCAACATAGATCCGCAGCGCCTTTAACTACTCCTCCCCTTCGCATGTGCAAGGTGCATCGGAATTAATCGTCACGGAGTACTGACGTGCTTTCAAGTTGTCTTGCATCTTCTCCTCAGCCCAAAGTCTGCCTCAGTAGTGCAGATAATCCTGCTCTTCCCGTTACGAAGCAAGAAGAAAATATGTGAAGGAGGCAGAAAGCCCAGACTTTTTGGTTAAAAGAGCAGTTTCAGGTTTCCTTCCCCTCTGCATGCTGGTTCTTTCTGTGGGAACACAAACAAAAGTTCTCTGAAGCTGTACTGGTGTCAGGACACAAAGTACTTGAGATAACAAAGCACTGCTGACTTCCTCAGAAAGATGAGTTAATTCATCGTCCCTTTTAAAGAAATAAAAAGGGAGTATTTTCACTCAATTTCTCTTTGGCAAAGTAAAACTCCTGCCTGGCTCCATAAGGGAATTTTTACCAGAGCATCTAGTGGTAGGACTGGTAGGGATGGTTTCAAGCTAAAAGAGGAGAGATTTAGATTAGATCTTGGGGAGATATTCCTTTCTGTGAGGGTGCTGAGGCACTGGAACAGGCTGCCCAGGGAGGTTGTGGCTGCTCCATCCCTGGAAGTTTTCAAGGCCAGCTTGGATGGGGCTCTGGGCAACCTGGTCTGGTGAGAGGCGTCACTGCCCAGGGGGTTTGGGACCGAATGATATTAAAAACCCCTTCTAACACAAACCATTCTGTGATTCTAAGCTCGCTTCAATTAACTTAATTAATTATTAATTAATTATTAATTAATAATTCTCCGGAGGACTACGAGGTCTCAGGACGTGTTTCCCCTTACTCTACCCCCCAAAAATTCCCGACTCAGACTGGCGAAATTAAATGGAGCTCCAAATGAAATAATTACAAATTCCACAGAAATACCCGGTTTTATACGTGCCCATGTACGCGGCACGCTCGGTTCTACCGGCGGAACGAAGGGGTGACGAGAAACCGCGGACAAACCGCCCGCTCCGCAACGACACGGCTCCCCGTCCACGCGACGCGGATGGAAGGTGCGGATCCGTCCGCGACCAGCAGAGGGAGCCCTCCACCGCTCCCGCCGCCGCTCGCACCGCCCCGGGGCCGCACAACTTGAGTTTCAAGTTTCGGCGGCGGCCCCGAGCGCGCCCCCGCGCTCCCCTGAGCGCGCCCCCGCCTTACCCCACTCAACCCTACCCTGCCGAGTCCCCCGCACCCCTCAGTGTCACCACACAGCGTCTTACCGCAGCGAGTCCGGAGCCGCCAGCAGCTGCTGCGGGGCCGCACCGTTCTGCCCTGATCGGTGCAGAACAAGTCCCCGG
>VZRI01000441.1:199732-226210 GCA_013397515.1 Upupa epops
TGCGGACGGAGCAGGGCAGTGGCAGAACTCAGGATGCGTCGGGAAGGGATGGGATGGGATGGAATGGAATGGACAAGGACGGGCAGGGTGGCAGGAACCGTTTCCCGAGCGGACAGCAACTTTGTGAGCGCGGGATAAATCCATCACCGTGCCCGTGACTCAGGAACCGCGGGGATAACGCAGCCCCCGCCTCGTTGGAGCGGTCCCGCGTTTTCCACGGGCAGTTTGCTTTATGCGGTGCATTAAAATGGTTCTCATCCGGCTTTAGCTGGAGGCTTCTGAAGCTTCTGGAGTAAAATATAAAACCGTAATGAGGTGTAGAAACCTTCTGCCCCTTAACTCAGTTACGGTCCGTGGGGCAGTGAAGGGCCGAGAGGAGATGCTGGCTGGTCTCTGCTTGATGCCTGCGGTCCGCCCATGAAATTCCAGAGGTGTATTGCCAGTCGGGGCTTTGAATCGCAGTTTGGGTTGCCGGTGGTGACTTTCAGCCTGGTTTTGCTGCTTGCCTGATGTGATACCGAACTACTGTTTGGGAGTAGGTGCACTTCAGGAAAGGGAAGGGTGTGAGATTTTAGGGGTGGGTGACCAGTTAAGGTGTTTGTAAACTATACTTCAAAGGATGTGGATTTTAATAATCTCACTACCATACTCTCCACTCTTTCCTAGACATAGCCCATATTCTCCTTAACTTTTTTCCCCCATTATCTTTGAAAATACAGTTGCATATTGAAGTATTTTTAAAGCTACCTAATGTATAACAATAATGGAATGAATATATGAATACATAAAAGCCATCCATTATGGATACTGATCCTGTTTCCTTGTGCTGTGGAGAGTACCTTAGAAGGATTAAATTATTAAATTATGCACATTTCCATCAATGATGAACTATGTCTGGAACCATCCTAATCTTTCAGATGTGCCCTGTGGACTTGGTTTAAGAGGGAAAAACACTGATTATTGCCTGGATCATATCTTCCCATCAGAAGAAATTTGCATAATGACCAAAGATCAGCACATAATTCCCTGACCTTGAGTCTGTTAAAATTCTGCCTTTTCAAGCTACTGGGGAAGTTATTCTGGGAGGAGAGCAAAGGGAAATGTAAAGGAACAATGGAGGCCACATTCCTCTTTAATAAAGTCGGTAGAAACTGAGTGGAATATGCTACAAATGAAAACCTCCCAACTCTTTTTCTCTGTATTCCCATTGTGCCCTGCATTGTACCCGTTACACTTTTTTCCCCAGGCTGACCCATTCTGGAATATATTCAATCTCGTAGAATGACTTCTCCTATAAATTGTCAGGCAATTTGAATGAGCATAACGTGTGGAGGACTTGCATTAGGTTAAAAACAAGAGTAAAGCTCTCCCAGGAGCCCTTCTCACTCTCTGGGACCAGTGGTGAAGGCATTGCAAATACAGTGTTCAGTTGCAGAGAAGCATGAAAGCGAATTATTGACTGGCTTCATATATTCACAAACGATACCATTTTGACGAAACCTTATTTATAAGGCAGTGAATGAATTAGTTAGGCATTTTGCTTTTTCTGTGGAAGCCCTTTCACATTATCAAAGAGGCACCAGCAGAATCCTTAAGGCTCATTTTCTGCCAAGCCAATTGCAAAGCATGAGTATATTCAGTCATGTATGATTTTGTCTAATGTAGGCTCCTTACTTTCCACCATTTTCAAGTTACTTTGCTTTAAAAAAGCCCACCCAAACCCCAAACCAAATAGCAATAGTGGTAGAAGTAGTATTGAATTATTTTCTGTTAGTAATTTTCAGCATTTAGTTGACACCCATAGTTACACAACTGTAAACCAAAAATAAAGCCTCATGGTTTCGACTGGCATCCATGAGAAACAATTAAGTGAAGCAAACTTCAAAGGAGTTGGATTAAGGCAATTAGAAATAGTGACCCTGGGTTGTAACAAACCCTTTTGCATAAAATGAGCTTGAATTGCACTGGCATTCCGCCTTACTTGATTGCATAATGCTCTTTAAAGGGTGGTCAGTAAAGTCAAGGTCACTTTCAGAACTGTTAATTAGGAGAGCAACTGTTAAAAGCTACCATATATGTTTTATTTGTAGAAACCCTGACCATCTGGCTAAAAATTGCTCTATACTGTTAAACTATTCTTCATAACTATGAATAGCTGAAAAGGTTGGTGGGCTATCAGCAGGAAAAAGATGTTGTAAAATATCTACCAAGAATATGAGTGCTGACCCGTGGGAAAGTGACCTCACTGTCACTTTATGTTCTTCATATAAGAAATTGTGTCGTTGTTGGTGATAGGCTCTGGGGCGCCACTTCAGAGACAGCATTCTGCACTGATACCAGATTCAGCCATCTGAATGATCTTGAAAACACTATCAGAGCTAGCCTGCTTGAGTACAGGCCAAGTGCTAACAGATGGGAGTGAAGAGCGGGATAATCAGCTGGACTGCAACAAAGTATTTGCCAGTGTCAAAAAGGATAATAATTCAAAAGTTCATAAATTAATGAGGTGCTGCCATCGAATATGAAACATTGATGCAGATACACAACAAAGAGAGAGGTTTAGGTTGGATAAGGACTAAGTTAACTAGGGGTCCACTAATGATGGACTCCTGAAACGTCTGCCTACTCTTCAAGTAGCAAAAGTTCAAAGTTATCCTTTGAACTTATCCTAAGTTCAAAGTGTAGGTTGTATTGCAGAGACATCAGAAGTTCAGGGGAAGAGTTCTATTTCTCCATATTGGCAGGGCTCAGTGCTTTTTTCATGACTAAACTTAACAGTGGTCTGACAGAAAAACTTAACATAAACCCACGGTTAGATCTAATTAATTGTGAATTGTTGGAATACCTCTCATGCACAACTCCTTCATTTACCACAAAAATATATGTATTGGTCATGAGAATCCTCTTTAATGCAATAACCTGTTGGTTAGAAGCACCCACCTTTCACAGGGAAGATATGGATGCTAACGGGCTTTTCTCCTTTGAAGGATGCTAACCAAAACCTCTCAAATACCCTAATCCCTTGTCTTTTTCAGCACACAACACCTTTTAGTTCCCGAATTAGGGTCATCCTGTGAGATAAGACCCTCTACCTTCCCAGAATATCTCACACATGTTGCAACAAGCTGATACTGGAATGAAGCATATAGCACATTACCTGAGAAGTCTCAAGTCTCCCACTGCCTGTGACACTGACTTCTGCGATATCCATGTTCTCATCTACAATGTGTAACCTCACCTGAAAGAGCACAGACAAAACGCACTAGTCACCTAATTCTAGAGGGAGAAGTCTGATAGTGCAGATAAATATTTGACCAATAAAGGGAGTGAAATATAAAAACAGTTGGTATGACAACTCCTGTGTTTTGGGGATTGAATTGAGGGGTACTATATGTACTGTAGAGCACACAGAAAACAGCATAACAACATGTGATTATGCTGTTCTTACTGGCATTTAAAATTATGTATTTTTTAATTTCTATTTATTTATTTACTTAATAATATTTGGTTTTAAATTTAGTAATGATAAAGGCTAGTTTAAAGAAACAGCAACAAAATACAAATGAGCAATTAAATCAGGCAATTATTAAAATGAAAAATCAACATGATAAAGTTTAGCACACTGCCCAAGCCAAGTCAAAAAGGAAGTGACTTNTAGTGAAGTTCTCCAGCACTCCAAGACTGGAGCACTCACAGACTGATGAGTGCCTGGTGGCTCATCAGCAGAGGGACTCAGGACAGAGCAACTGCCAAAAGCTACAGTGCTTCACTGTCTCAGCCGTGTGCTTTTGCCAGCCCCTTTGTGTTGGAGCAGTTGGCAGTCTCATCGCTGCAGAATTGCCTGTGTAGACACAACAGGGCAGCACAGTGTTGGCCCAGCTTAAATGAATTGTGAAACTGCACCTTAAAAATGCCAGCTGCACACAGGGGTAATTTTCAGCCCATTCATAACTATCTCAGACACTGTGTGTGAAGCGAATGGGACTATCTGTAGTTTGGTCCCACTTTTATTGGTTTTCACTGAAGGTGGTTTAGAAACATCAGAGATGGCATTGTGTACAGCAGTGGGACCTCCGGAACATCCTCAGCAGTGCAACACCAAGTTCTTAGAATAGCAAATTCATTGGGTAATGTCTGTGCAGATCTACATTAGTGCACATTTTTTTCACCATGGAAACCCATCACCAATTGAAAAAAGACAACTAATGCTACAAGTGTTATGTTTATGGAAGTATTTAAGTATTCAGGGCTTGCTGATTGTGTTTTGGCTACTTTGCAACCTACTCCTAGATGTTGCCATGCTAAATACAATATGTTGGAAAATTACATGTAAGATAAACCCAGAAGGAGTCTTCTTTTCCTTGCCCCGTTGTCTTGGTTGTGTAAGAAATTCTTGACATTGCTCTTCCCTATCCTCCAAAAGTAAACACCCCACATAACCATACCATCAAAAAAATGCAGCAGTAGGCTCACCAGGCTTTCAACACTTCTGGTGTTGAACCAGAATACGATACGCTCACTGGAAATATGAATGAGTGAATATATGCTGCAGTTTGAGCCAGAGAAGAATAGCAGAGTCTTGTAAGGTAGATAAACTTTGTATGATATTGCTGTAAACAGGATTTTACCCTTAGACTACAATAAAGATCATACATGAAGAATCAAAGCATGGACCTGCACCTATCATTTGATTTTGGTAAAGCCAACCCCAAGTTTTTTCATTTTATCACATATATTTCTGCTGTATCTTTCCAATCCCGCTGTGATTTCAGTGAAGCGCCTGCCTTTCTGTTCACAAGGTTTGGATCTGGGCCTAAATCCCAGCACTCCATCACTGGTGACCTTCCACCAGCAGATATTAATACAGTATCCTTATTTGCTAGCAACCATAAATTAGAATTAGCTTGAAGATATTTTAAAATATATCGCCCAGCCCGTGAGGAATGTAAATGAAAAATGTTCTTACCAGGCAAGCAGAACCTACAGAGGTAGCAATTAAATCCTAAGACTGAAAATAAAAACTGTTATGATCTACACCATTGTCTCCAAATTATATGATTAAGGAGATAGTAAATTAGACATCACACTGAAAGAGTGCAACTGCAAATCTTAACTAAGCGTATTTTTTGTAGTTCTATTCATTATCCTAATGTACAGGCTTATATTTAGCAGCTTTAGAAGCATTAGAAAACTGAAAAGCTACAGATTACAACCCATGTGGGTATGGCCAGGTTGGCAGCAGTGATTAACAGTATCTCCTGGTTCTGCTTTTTATAAACCGAACAATATTTAAGACAGATATTAAGATGATTTACATCACAAAGAAGTCAAACACGGTACTTTCTTGAACAAAGTGTGCTGCATTAAAAGGCGTGTGGGCCGCAGTAACGTGTTTTACTTCACTCATTATCACGGGGAAACAGGCAAGTTCTCAGGTTAAAATGGAAATTCTCAGTTTGCAGCACAGTACTCAGAATTTACATAATAGGCAACTCATTCTGCTCAGAAGTCCCAAGTGATTTTCCATCAACAAAAGCCACATTCATCCAGCTTGGTGGGGTATCTTACTTTGCAGAGTCCTATTAGATTTAATAAAACGTCTATGAAGTAGACATACTTCTGTGGATATACTGGGGCTGTCTGCCTGGAGAAGAGGAGGCTGAAGGGAGACCTCATTGCTCTCTACAGCTACCCGAAGGAACATTGTAGTGAGGTGGGTATTGGCCTCTTCTCCCTAGTGACTGGCAACAGAACAAGAGGAAATGGGGTAAAATTGTACCAGCAGAGGTTCAGACTGGACATTAGGAAAAACTTCACAGAAAGAGTGGGGAGGCCTTGGAACAGGCTGTCCAGGGGTAGGTACAGGCACCATCCCTAGAGGTACTGAAAAAACAGGTACACATAGTGTTTCATGAGATGGTTTGGTGGTTCGGGGTTGTAGGGTAGATGGTTGGACTTGAAGATCTTTTCCAACCTTGATGATTCTATGATTAATGGAAAGGGGTAGTTCTGCAAGTACTTTAACACTGATGAGAACTCCCAGGAAAGGACTGATCTACCACTCTTGTCATAACTTATTACCCACTCCTCCTTTGTTGAGGGTGATATAGCTGTGATGAGCCAGGTAAGGGGACAGACTTCGCAAAAAATGTCACTTTAAAAAATAAGAGAGGTTTCCATCTAGATAGTTTCCCTCAGTTTAATTCATAGAATCACTTGGGATTGGAAGGAACCTTGAAAGACCATCCAGTCCAGTCCCCCTGACACAGCACGATTACCCAGACCAAGTCCAGGCAGATTTCAAACATCTCCAGGAAAAGGAGACTCCACAAACCCCCCAGGCAGTGCCCCGTCACCCTCCCTGGGAAGAAGTTATAGAATCAGTCAGGGTTGAAAGGGACTATAGGATCATCCAGTTCCAACCTCCCTGCCATGGGCAGGGACACCCCACCCTAGATCAGGCTGGCCAGAGCCTTGTCCAGCCTGGCTTCAAACACCTCCAGGGATGGGGCTCCAACCACCTCCCTGGGCAACCCATTCCAGGCTCTCCCCACTCTCACAATGAAGAACTTCCTCCTCACGTCAAGCCTAAATCTCCCCATCCCCAGCTTTGCTCCATTCCCCCTAGTGCTGTTGCTATCTGAGATCCTAAAAAGCACCTCCCCAGCTTTTTTGTAGCCCCCTTCAGATACTGGAAAGGCCATAATAAGGTCACCTCGGCATAAAGCATTCATCTGACATAAGACAACAATATGTATGTGGACATGGGGAGTAGTAAAAAGCACCTTTTTGAAGACTCATTTAAGGTAGACAGCCTTTATGAAGCTGTTTGAATCCTACCACATCTGATTCTGACTGTTTTACAGCAGGAGAGGTCTAGAATGCCAACTAATCATCTAAGTAAGCCTTGAAAGTTCGAGAATTTTGTGTGTAAAAATGTTGGGAGTGTCCACTCTCTTGCTTTTTCAAGGAAGAGCTCACTGTTGCAAATATTTTTCAGTGGTATTGTAAAAAAATGCATTCCCAGGCTCCTAGAATTGGTGGTCAATTTTAACATTTACTTTGCTAAATGTTAAGTAGATCGCCATTGGCCTCCTCTAATCCGCGTGAGGAAAGTGTTGTGGAAATGTAAAGGTCATAACGATATTCCGGTAAATGGTGATTGACTTAGGCTGGATTACAGACAGCACAGCAACCTGTGCGCTCTCTCAACCTTAAATAGGGGGTCTGTAGTAATTTTGTTTGGATTTAACCCAGATCTTTCGAGGCTAATTTCTGGGAAGATTCTACTTCTGTGACAGGGTTTTTTTTTCGCTAATGTGTTTTGTCCTGCAGATGTTTCTTAAATTATTTTCTCCATCTGTACTCTGATATTCCAAGTACTTTTAGTGTCAGTGTTTTTAACTTGTAAATGCTGCCAGAGACACTGGTTATGTCTACATGACACAGGTTAGATCTGCACACACATACCCAAGCTAGTTCTAACAAGCTTAGTTAACTGGAATAAGTAACATAGTCTATTAGTGAAGCTGTTCCTACTGGGATCTCTGCTGATATATTAAAAATTAGCCCGAATATTGCTCTAGGGCAGTGGATGGTTCTTAGCTGACCCACGCTAAAGAGAAGACTCTATTTAAATATTGGAGTATAAAGTTATGATGCAGGCTGATCAGTCTATAGATCACTACACAGAGAAGGTCACGCAGGAGGATTCATAAATTAACAGCAAGAGGTATGAAATGATCAAATAGCTGGAACCTGAAGCTCAAACTTTAATGATGTGTAAGTTGTACATTATTAACAGTGGTTGTAATTAAGACTGGAAGAGCTTTTCAAAGAATGTGATGGATTCTCTGTAATTTGAGGTCTTTAATTAAGACCGGATGTACCTCTCTGAAGATATTGTCGAATTTGATAATGAAAGAACTATCAGGAGAAATTCAAAGGTCTTAAACTCAATGAATTTTTCATCACATCAGACTTTATTTTATGGCATTCATTCATCTAGAAAAGTGGAAAAATACAATGGACATTTATAAAGGTCATATAAATAGGTTTCTTATAATGGCAATTGAATTGCTTTCTGTTCTGCTAACATAACTGCTTTTGGAACCAGCTTGAGACCTCCCAGCAACATAGGCTAAAATGAGTTTTGCCACTCTAAGTGCAGGGAGTAAAGTCTGGTCCTCCAGTCTAAAAGAAGACAGGGAGAAGAACTAGAGCTGCAATGGGATGGCAGTATTTTATGTCACACTTACTGCCTCTTTTCTCCTGCCCTGGTTCCACACAGCAGTAACTCCTAGCCCACACTGCCTGATCTTTCTGGCAAGATGAGCCAATCACGGTGACTTGCCAGACTCAGAGCATAGCTAGGGGAAGACAATAAAGCTACGGATAATTTCCTTTCTGTTCCAGTTTGCTGTCTACACAGTTGCCTCTTCTGCCAATACCTAGAGTTGCCCTGATTATTCATTAGAATCATAAGGGATCAGACAGGACCTCAAAAGATCATCTAGTCCAATCCTCCTGCCACAGCAGGATCACCTAGACCAAGTTCCACAGGAACACATCCAGGCGGGTCTTAAACATCTCCAGAGAAGGAGACTCCACAACCCCCCTGGGCATCCTGTTCCAATGCTCTGTTACCCTCACTAGGAAGAAGCTCCTTCTGATATTTAGATGGAGCCTCCTCTGTTCCAGCTGGCACCCATTGCCCCTTGTCCTATCACTGGGTGACCTTAAGAAGAGCCTGGCTCCATCCTCCTGACACCCACCTCTCACATATTTATAGACATGAATGAGGTCACCCCTCAGACTGGTGGTCTCTTTCTGAATCCCACCTTAATAACTATTACAAGGCTGTCTCTCAAAGTCTTTTTATATCTTATAAAACTTTTAAATCAACAATTCATACATGGCATGTTTTTTTGCGAGGCTTTAAGACGATACAAACATCTACACAGAGATGCTGTGTATCGACAGATAAATATTTTTTCCATATACACAGCCACACAATGGATATCCTTGGCACATGTGAACAGCATTCCCGTGATTCACAGGAATGATGTATTCACAGAGAGATAAATTCACTCAAGTGTGCTTTCTAAATAGTGCTACTGAAAGGCAGTAGATGTAAGAACAAAAATATTCTTCTGTTTGACATGAGATACTTGCCATCACAAATGCTTCAGAGAACACTTCAGCAGTTAGCACATTTCTGACATTTTTTCACTTCCAGAAAACACGGCAATTGATAGATCACTTCTCTATCTAATTGTCAACAAATGTGGAGCCTTCAGTTTCAAATATTTTTTCTCTTTGCTTTTCTACAGCACAAAAAAATGAACCTATCTCCATCTCCAGATCTTTTGTAATATATTTACAATCACAACCCCAGCAAGGAAATGAATACACAGAGAAAGACTGTCAAAAACTGAGTTCAATTGCCTATGCTGAACCGAGCCAGTCCTTCAAACTCAGGATTGCCTCTGCCTGCTAGGAAGGCAGCAGGGTATTTCTGCAAGTTCTGAACTCTTACTTTCTCCTCCCAAATCCATGTGGCTTTGCACTGTGCCCAGAAAACCACGCAGGTTCCAGCTACTTTGGCCCAGAGCAATTTAGAGTTGCAGCAGACATACACTGTGGCTGCCTAGAGTTGCAAAGAAATTATTGAGACTATTCAGAACACTCCTGACAGTTCTCGTAAAGGATTTATTGATATTGCTGATTGGTGGGATCAAAACGTTCAAGAAGAACACATGAAAGCTCTTGAAATTCTGACAATAACTGGGAAAATTTCTAGTCATCTTACCCACTTGCATCCCTGTATTCCTCCTTCTGTTGGCAGATCATTTGTCAGGGGCAGGGTACCCAACTTGCTCTAGGACTCTGAGACCTTAGCAGTGTAATGAATAAGAAGCTAAGCATTTTCAGTCTGCTGCTAAATTAGCATGAGTGTTTTGAATAGAGTAAAAAATAGCACAAACCTGTTCAAGCAGTAGTTCTTTGTTCTACCACAGAGTAAACCTTCTCTTTAGGCAAAGAAGCTTCAACACATTACGTTGCCTAAGAATATGAAGCAGGAGAAATTAAATAAAAAGAAGCTTTATCTCCACAATTAGAGCACCTATTATTAAGAATATTAGAAACCAAAAGACTTGCCTTCATGATATAAATCACAAAACAGAGAACAAAGTTTAAAGTATCACTAATTACAAATTTAAATATTTCAATCATTAAACAATTTAAAAATTTCAAAGGAATTCATCCTATGATTTAAACAGGACAACTTACCCCAGTACCTTAAAATTTTCTTCTGGGTCCATAGGACCTCAGTCAACTGTCTTAGAATACAATGAAGTAATCACCTCTTTGCCTCTGAGCTATGGAATAGGAGTTGATAACCAGTCAAGATACAGGTGACCAGTTTAGATATATCAGTGTAGGTAAAGATGAAACCAGTGTCTGGTATCCAGTCCAGCACTATCTCAAATCAAAAAGAATCTATTGTCTATTTCTCAGAGATTAAATTACCCTCTTGGTCATTATCAGCAAAGCAAATCAATGTCCATTTCATTCCTGTGATATTACAGTTTGAGATGTACAACATATCCTTGAAGAAAACCTGTGTAAAAGACACAAGCAGCAGGGCTTGAACAGCATCAGAGATTTGGTGAAATGAGGAAAGGCTGAGGGAGCTGGGTCTCTTGAGCTTGGAGAGGAGGAGGCTGAGGGGTGATCTCATTAATGTCTGTAAATATGTGAGGGGTGAGTGTCAGGAGGATGGAGCCAGGCTCTTCTTAAGGTCATCTGGGGATAGGACAAGGGGCAATGGATGCAAGCTGGAACAGAGGAGGTTCCATATCAATATCAGAAGGAACTTCTTCCCAGTGAGAGTAACAGAGCATTGGAACAGGCTACCCAGGGGGGTTGTGGAGTCTCCTTCTCTGGAGATGTTCCAGACCCACCTGGATTTGTTCCTGTGCAACTTGGTCTAGGTGATCCTGCTGTGGTGGGAGATTGGACTGGATGATCTTTCGAGGTCCCTTCCAATCCCTAATTATTCTATTATTCTATGATTCTATGAAATTCCACTTGTCCGTGCATGCAGCAGCAAATGTATTTAAAAATAGAACATTACAAGAAATATCCTGCTGTAAGAGTAGATTATTTTCATCAACAATAACTCAAGGCTGTATTTAAAGAGTAAATATTGTGATGAGGTAACGTGTGACTATCATAATGTTTCTCTTTCAAAAGCAGATTTATTTGGGCCTGTGAAATTTACTGTCTGCCTGTCACCGATGATCTTACGAGAACATAAGAGGAAGAGGCAGGAAATGGAGGAGGGAAAGGGAAAAGTTTTTAATTAATATAAATGCTGAACTGTAGGAGGGAATACATTAAAAATCAGTTTCAACTTAAACAACAAAGCTGCATGCAGCTAAATGGATCAGTTGATTGCTTTAAATATAGAACGTGGTCATGTTCGTGATTGTGTAGGTGGCAAATCTGCATTATCTGTGGATTTGGTTTAATTCAAATTGAGGAGCAAGGGTAAATCTTAGCAAAAAAACCACCCAGCCTTCTTCATACTTAGTTTTCCATCAAGATGGCTTTTCAAGTTGAGTGCCACCGAGTGAAGGAAAAGTGAGATAGCATCTTCTGGAATGGGAGTGAACAGAATCCCAGAGTCAGCAAAATATTATCATTAATTACAGCCACTTTTCCAATCAGCTCTCTGAATAGTACTTTTCCATTTCATGCTTGGAAACATTAAGTAAAAATTAAAACCAGACAGTGTTTGCTGTGAAGTCATAAAGGTAAATTGCAGTGGTCTTCTTGAAGAGTAGCTGGTTTCCACTTGTGATCTCCACTTAGGTGGAACTTTGTCTCAGTGAGTATTTATGGACTACACTGCCATTGCACAGCGGACTTTGAAGGCTGCTAATCTAACACAAAAATGAAACAAATTGGGTCTGTTACTGAAACTACGAGTGGATTTCCAGAGAGCTTGCACTGCGTGTGATTAAGAGCACAAAGCCAAGTTCCTTCAGTCTGAAGGGGTATATTGTTGAGAGAAAGTCTTCTGCTCTCCCCCATAGCAAACCAAACAATAGACGTATCAAAGGATTTGGCAGGGGGGATTGGACTAGATGATCTTTCTAGGTCCCTTCTGATCCTGATGATTCTATGATCTTGCAGCAATTTGATAAATATTTCTACCTACAGCTGTTTTCTATTGCTATCAGAATATTGAAGGATGTGTCCAAAGATATCAAATGTATTCTAACATTTATATATTTATACATTTATTATAAAATTCAAGATTTTTTTTATTCTAGCCTTCTTTTTATCATAGTTGCATTTTCCTTCCTACATTTTACTTTCAGCCCCAAATGTGCTTTGCTGTTCCAAACTGACATTTGAAGTATTCTAGATAAGCAATGGTCATACAGCAAAACGAAGAGACACTAATAATCACTTCCAGGATTACATCAACAATAAAGCGGTCACTGTATGCATATAAATATATATGTTATTATTTTTAAATGATCATGTCACCAAAATGTAAACTACCACTCCTTTTCCTGCCATATGCTCTCTCTGCCAGAGCCTTAGAAATTTCCTCATCTGGTTTATGTATTTGGTAATAGATGCCTGGAATGTTCTCCATAGTGCTGTACTCTGGAGACAGGGTACCTCAGAGCTGCCAGCCTAACCATTAGGATCTGCATTAAAGCAAAAATAAGAACAAGAACAGAACAGTAGCATTAAGAAGCATAAGGAAGATGATATGAGATGTTGACAGCTAAAATGTTTCATTTAAAGGAGAATTTATTTTAGGCATCCCTACAGTTTAGAAATGGGCTTTTTTTCCTCCCATGGCACTAGAGAGAAAAACTACCATGGCATGGTGAGGAGATAAAGTAGTTTTCATTCCAATTTCATAGCCCTTACCTAACCTTCTTGTCTCCTGTTTCTCAAGGGTCCTATTTTCCAACATCATAACATCTGCTTTGTGTGTCTTGACCTTGCACTTTCCCTCTTTCCCTCTTTGCCTCCAGGCTATTCACTTATTTCCATTTCACTTCCTCCTCCTCACCAGGACATCAGCAGGGGGAAGTGCAGGTTAAGCAGAAGACACAAACTCCCTGCTCATAGTCTTTATTTTTACTTGACATAGCAGACAAACTTCTCTGCATCACCTTCCGTGTCTCCAGGAACACCAAGTTACAAGCAACTTAAGACGGAAGCCATGTGCTTTACATTTTCAACTGAATGTGTGAAAACATAATTTTTTGACAGTGCTTTTTTTGCTCTCCTGTCTTTCTTCTGTCTCTGTAATCTTGGTCCAACCTTGTAATTCCCACGTGAAATGGCACACTCTTCATACTAGGTAGACAGCACCATCTCAGCCGCCATGAATTCCTCTAAAAGGAAAGTGCTGGAGTTTTGCAGTGGAATTCTGTAGCACTAACTTCTTTTTATAAGCCTAAAATTCACCCAAAATACTCAGTCTGAGGCAGAAAACACAGCTTTTCAGTGCAGTGGTTTGAGTTTAGCAGTTATAGACAAGTTCTGGTAGCTCTATAGAGGCTGTAACCTCTCAACAGTTAAATACAGTGGAGATGCAACTGCACTACTTTAATGAATTAACTTCAACGTTTCCTTGTTTTTCATGAAATTACAAGTTAATTTAGGTTGCTCCAACCTCAATAGCTGTAAGGATACAGTTGGGACCTGTTTGATTTATTTATTTATTTTTTAAAATGTGGATGCACGATAAGCTGGTTTGTCATTTATAGGGCAAATACAAGTTTATGGGAAAGTCATTGCAATAAAGTCCCGTTTTCTTTGAAGAGACAAAACACAGAAAACAAATTGCACCCAATCAGTAGTTACAGAACAACTTTTACTCATTATAAGGCCATTATTTTCTAGTTTAAACCATCTAATGGAAGAGTAAGTGTAATTTATTTCAGCTTGTTGTGCACAGTATAGGTGTTAGTGACAATAATGTGTACTCTAGTATACTCTATCAAATTCTCATGTAATTTTTGCCTCTATAAGGGCAAATTAAAGGAATGTATTTAATAGATTATTTAGCAAATATGTGGAATAAGGCAGAAAATTGCAAGATAAATCAGATAAAGGCAAAAGTAAACATTTAATTAGCTGTCTTCCTCCTAAATTAGCTTTCTTCCTTCCATTAAAAGTGTTGAATAAATACATATCTGATAAAGCAACATTTTCAGAATTCTTGTTTAAATGTGTTCTTGAACGAAAGGATGATGATAAACATAAAATGAATTATTAATCAATGTTTTTATGACAAAAGAAAGTAGCTTTTTTCTAGTAAATTTGGAACTGCTTCGAAGTCCTTTTCTGTTTATGAAGAAAATATTTCATATCTGAGAATTTATGACTGAAGTAGTCATAGAATCATAATGATCAGAAGGGACCTCAAAAGATTATCTAGTCCAATCTCCCTGCCACAGCACAATCACCTAGACCAAGTCACACAGGAACAAATCCAGGTGGGTCTTGAACGTCTCCAGAGAAGGAGACTCCACAAACCCCCAGGCAGCCTGTTCCAATGCTCCGTGTTACCCTCGCTGGGAAGAAGTTCCTTCTGATATTTATATGGAACCTCCTTTGTTCCAGCTTTCACCTATTGCTCCTTGTCTATCACCAGATGACCTTGAGAAGAGCCTGGCTCCATCCTCCTCACACCCACCTCTCACATATTTATAGACATGAATGAGGTCACCCCTCAGCCTCCTCTTCTCCAAGCTCAAGAGACCCAGCTCCCGCAACCTTTCCTCATCAGGGAGGTGTTCTTCTTCCTTCATCATCTTTGTTGCTCTGTGTTGGACACCCTGCAGCAGCTCTGTGTCCTTCTTGAACTGAGTGAACCAGAACTGGATACAATACACCAGATGTGGTCTCATCAGCAAGGAATAGAGGGTGAGAGGAACCTCTGTCAATCTGCTAACCACCCCTCTTCTGATGTAATGATATCTTTTTATGTATTTATTTACCTGGGTTTTTTTTGATTGTTTGCTTTCTAAGGGAAAGGGGAAGTTTTACTTAATATTTAATAGTGGCCAAAATAGAAATATTCTGTATCAAAATAGTGTCTTGTATTTATAATTAAGGAGGTATCTTTACACTTCAAGAGGCAGGTGGATTCTCAAAACACAGTCTAGGTACTCATCTGAATGCCATGAGAATATCTAGACTGAAACAGAGATAGAATGCATACAAAACACCTACAGAGTTTACCTTATCTCTTTAGGAACATAAATACTGCTTTAATAGTTCTGTAGATAGAAGGTGTCTTTGGCCATCGTTTGAATAACACAGCATAATTTGGTACGAGCCAGATAGAAAAATACGGTTTCCAACATCCAGCTAATAAGGAAATCAGGAACTCCCTAATTGAAGGCAAATGTGTACAACCCCTAACCAACTTTAGAATTTGCAAGAGCAGGCTTGTGTTCCAAACAAGTTTAAATTATGAACACTGGCACTGCATCATATTGGCAATGCTGGCAGGAAATTAATGTTTATGACAGTTCTTGTTAACTGCTTCCTTCAAAGCTCTGGAAAGGCAGCATTGTTCCTGCTGTTGTCATTGAGGGAGCTTGTGTCCTAGCACATAAGGAATATCTGCTGTAGGTGGGCGACCGTACCAGTAGCAGCATTTACCACTCTTAAGACAGTCATCAACGATATCCGTGACAGCATTGCTAGAAATCCATTCTCAAGTGGATACAGCAGAAGCAAGCCTGGGTCTCCAGGATCTTTTCCCAGATCTAGAGTCCCATGTCAACCCTAATCCTCTGTCCTTTAGCTTCTCTGTGGCAGAAGCAGCACAGTTCGATTTTGTCTGCCCTGCTGAGAATTCATAGACTGCTCTGTCTGAGTGGTAAACACATTCATGAAGAATAGCACCAAAGTATTGAACCAGTACATAATGAGTCTTTCTAATCATGCCCTTGCCCTTCATTTCCAATAGTCGACAGCTCTCAGCAGTGTGAAATGTACAAACACATCAAGAGCTTTCCATAATTTATTTGTGTTTAGTCTGAAAAAAAGAAATAATGTGGCATCTCCCTGACAAAAATAGATCACCTTTCTTCATTACTAAAATATTCCCAAAACGTTAATTATATGAAAAGGAAATGCTGTGCAGCGTTTAGACACCGTATTAATACATTAATTAATCCTTAATGATCAGGGTCTGGAGCACTTCTGGGGATTAATGACCACCTGGGAGAGTTGGTGGCCCAAGACTTTTCTACAGGTCATTCCTTTAATTTATTTATTCATTTGCTAAGAAATGTTCCCAAGTCGAGGTCGTTATTAATAGGTCACTCATATAAAAATAAATTGTAATAACAACAAACCCCACTCTGTTAGCTTGTATTATTCTGGATATTTATCCAGAGCATAACATATATTCTCTTTAAGCCATGCTACTTGTTGTGCCAGCCAATACTTAAAATGGTAGGAAAGCAATTGCATATCTTTATATTCACTTCTATCATCAGAAACTGAATTTTATATAACTTTGTCCTTATGATAATTTGGAGAAAAAAGAAGGGTGGGAAGTATAAATACTCTTGTTTGTTTTGAAATAAACCCTCTTGAATTTTTTTTTCAGAAGCAATGATCTGAAAAGCTGAAATGTGTTGACTAATTGATGAACCAAATCAAGTCACACGTGAAAACAAAGAAACAAAAATCTACCGACAGATTTGTCCAAATTATTTTTGATTCCAGTTGCCTATCCTGCAGAAAATGAATGAAAAGGAAGAAAAAGCAGTATACATCATCTAATGATAAACACATCCAAAAGCCAATCCCTTGACACCTAATGACACTGCCAGTTTGCAATTTCAGCTCCTTTAGGTACAGAGTTAACACAATTCTTCTTTCCGGGATTAAAATTTCTATAGGAATCCTAGTTTTTGCTGAAATTGTTCACAGTGTTTGAGTCCTACTTGATGGTTCCTTTTTAAATTGAAATGACAATGTGGTTTTATTTTTTCCTTTCGATAACAGAGACCACATTTATTTGCAGATACGAAACTCAAAGTGACACCCCTTAGTAAGATTTTGCTGCCTTTAAAGAAAATAAATCTACTTTAACTTGCGTAATTCTAATAATTACTAATAATTTAGAAATTATTCTAATTATTACATGGTCCTTTGCATTCTCATTTTCCAGTATCAACCTCTTGTTATTTTTTTGTGTGAATTTAAGCAGTTGTTTTCTTCTGTAATTATATGTGACTTGCTGTCCACCAGGGCCCCCAATCTACCGTAGTCCCTGGGATTATCCTTGCCCAGATGCCAGACTCTACATTGACCCTTGTTGTACCTCATTACATTTCTCTCTGCCCAGCTCTCTGGCCTGTCCAGGTCTTGCTGAATGGCAGCACAGTCTTTGAACAACAGTGGAAAGTCGGTAATGTCTCCTGATTGTAGTCACTTTTAGGGCCTTTCAGAGAGCTCAGCTACTTATTCTCTACTTGCTTTCCTTTGTGTTCGTCAAATGGCTTTCCAAGAATATAAAATCAGCTTCCTCCATGCCTACCTGAGAAAGTGAATTATAAAAAGTGAATTGTCAGAGCTCAGACCTTCTCAGAGGTTGGACCCTTCTGGCTTCAGAGAGATGTTAGTAACGGAGGCTGAAATCCAAACGTTCCATTAAAATACTGCGCAGTGTAGCCCAGCTTCACAGGTTTTATTTGTTTTACACACAAGCTTCCTCTGCTGTGGTTCCCAGTCTCTTTGCAGTCACAGCTTTGTTTCTGCAAGATGCTATTATGCTCTGACAAGCTACGGGAAGCTGTCAGATATTCATTCTACTTTGATGTCATCCAGACCTAAACAGAGCAGCTTTTTGTACAAACAAATCATTATCATTTCCTCGCTGCCCTTTGCAGTGATCAGTACTAGCGGAACTATACAACCACAATCTCATTTTTTCCCCTCTTCTGTTTGTTTTAGGTTTTATGGAAACATGATGAGAATGTAGTATCTGTTTACACCTTTGGTCATAAAATTCTTAACGTTATTTTACAGAGCTGGTCTAGCGATGAGTCTTCTAAAGGTCAAATATTATTATATTAATAATTTTCTTAGTCTTTCCTAAATGTTTACAGTATTTTTGCCAAGGATTGTATATTCAACCGATGTTTTGAATCTGAAGTTACAACCAGGCATGTTTCCTTCTGCATTTGGAAGGAGCTGCTGGAGGGTATGCAGCATAGAGCAACAAAGATGATGAAGGAAGTAGAGCACCTCCCTTATGAGGAAAGGCTGAGGGAGCTGGGTCTCTTGAGCTTGGAGAAGAGGAGGCTGAGGGGTGACCATATTCATGTCTATAAATATGTGAGAGGTGGGTGTCAGGAGGATGGAGCCAGGCTCTTCTCAGGGTCATCTGCTGATAGGACAAGGAGCAATGGGCACAAATAGGAACAGAGGAAGTTCCATCTAAATATCAGAAGGAACTTCTTCCCAGTGAGGGTACCAGAGCACTTTGTCAATAACTACCTATCTTCCTACAACCATTTAGAGCCATATGTGTCTATATTCATTATCATAACTGGTATGACTTCTTCCCAGTGAGGGTAACTGAGCATTGGAACAGGCTGCCCTGGAGCGTTGTGGAGTCTCCTTCTCTGGAGACATTCCAGACCTGCCTAGATGTGTTCCTGTGTGACTTGGTCTAGGTGATCCTGCTGTGGCAGGAGGATTGGACTAGATGATCTTTCAAAGTCCCTTCCGCTCCCTAATGATTCTAATTGCTTACTGCCTTGTGTTTAATTTTTATTTTGTGTCCAGGTGTCTAAGATGTCCAGCTGAATGCTGACTCCAGATATGACAACTAATACATTTTGGGTCTTTTAATGATATTTTAACATATGCATATAGCTCAGTATATCTTTGCTACCTAGGGGTTCAATTATATTTCAATTCTTTCCCACAAATTCTCCTTAAAAGTGAAATAATAGGAAGCAACAAAGTTGTGAGAGAGAAAGAATGGAATTAGGGATGATTATCTACTGCCTTGTTTCTTATGTGTTATGGCTTGCTTTCTTGTAACCTACATCAACAGTAGATAAGAAAGAAAACAAACACCACCAACAAAACCAGCATGAAAAGCAGATTGAAAGACCGCGACTTGAGATTTACCACAAATCACAAAGTCGGGAAATGCAGTTTGATGTTTGCTTGTGCTTCTGTATTCAGTGCATATTTGCATCCCATCTTAGATACTTAGTAATTCATAGGTTCCAGTAAAAAAACCCCAACCCTATAGACTGATGTCAATAGAAAGTGCAAACCATATTTACACCCTGAGAAGTGTGCACAGTATTTGTAAAGAATATGAAATCAAATGTTTCTGAATTTTGAGTGCTTCTCTTGCAGCCTCATTTAAAGTGATCAAAGTGGTGCATCATGAGCTGACATAAGCCCATAGGAATCTTCCCCATCTGGCTTTTTCCCACTGAAGGGAAAGTGCCTGTTAAAGAAGATGTAGTGTGCTAAGAGTCAAACGGCCCATCCTACATGTGCTTATAATCCTCCTCAGGGACTGCTGCTTCCATCACACCAGAAGGAATGGTAAAGGCATCTTGGAACTGACAAAACCTCTCTGAGTCACTCAGAGCAGCCCAGTGCTGCTTCTGCCTCTTGGAAGGCAGAATGTAAGAAGGTTGTGTAACTTCCAGAGCACTTCAGGTTGCTCCTGAAGCTGGAAGAAAGACCTGATGTAAATAATATACTCTGTAATAAATAGAATTCGTTTTACTAGCTACTAAGAAAAAATATTACTAGCAGTAAAATCTCCATCATCTCTTAAAAGGATCAAACTGCAAGCTCTTAGGTTTATGGCACAAGATTTTATCATATAAAGATACATGACTAACTACATTAGTTGACACCCAGGTACTGTCACAGGAGGAAAGGATTCTGTGTAAACCACATGCTGCTGTCACAATACTGTCTGGCAAGACAGCCCTGGCTCCAGTGGGTTTGCTTAATTCTTATTTTCATATATGCCAAAATGATAGATGCAAGTGAGAGCAAGGCCATAACACATTTCAACAATTCACACCACAAGAAAAAGCCAAGCAGAACACCTTCAGGTAGAAAAAAGATTCCCTTTGTCCTAGGAAAACTTCTTTTATCAGATGTAATAAATAGACTGAATTCCTCATAAAAGAGGCTTAGATTGCAATTTTATAACTGGAAGGATTTCTTCCTAACCAAAGGAGTTGTTTCTAACTTTCCTTTAATGATGATGATATAAACACAATCAGGATAGAATATCATCTTGTTTACCCTTAAAGGACAGTCTTGTCAAAGGTTTCCATGAAGTTTATTACTTTAGAGATAGCGATGGAGAAACATTTGTTTCCTGGGACAAAAACTGGCATCAAAATTGCCTGTAGGTCCCATTTGTGCCAAATTTTAATGCATCAGGGTAAATAAAACAGCAAGATTAAAGGTCTTAACAATATATCAGCTCTGAATTATTGACAGAAAAGGAATACAAGAGGTTGATACTTTTCTTTAGCTTAGTTTACTATCAGTGAGAAACCTCTAAACTATGAGGTGAGCCCAAGTCTCTCATTAAGATGCTGAAAAGATGATGTACTTTGCCTTTGTGAAAAACATTGGCTGTTTCTCTGGGAAAGAAGAGCTCAGGCTCTGAATCTGCAGTATATAAAACAAGAAATAAATACAACCACATGAAGAAACAAACGAAGATCTGCCTTCTATGTGTTTATCTAATGTGTATGTCTTCTCTAAAACTATTTACCGTAGGAAATACTGTGAGTGCCAAGTCAAACAAGATGCAATTAAACAAAAGAAAACTATGCTCCCTGCAAAATGGAAAACCATACCTCGCTGCAGGCAGCAGCACAGTAAGAACATCTCAGTTGACAACGGACACCAAAACATCTGAACCGCCAAGTTAACCAAAATCTGAACATTTTATAGCCCTTCATGGCCATTCAACTGAAGGGATGAGTGCTGTTTGACCAGATGGGCACACTCATTTGTTTTTTCCCGTTATTATTGGGAGGATGGGTATTGAGATTTGTAGCAGCTTCTTGTCTCAAAGCACTACACATCACAAATTCCTCAGAGTGTAGAGAGGCTATATTAAATATACAGAGCCCAGACAATGCTGTCAGTGGATTCTGGGAAGCAGCCAAATCTCTGACATTGGTGCTGCATTAATAGAACTCTGCGCTGTGTTGAACATATGCTTCTCAACAGGCAGTATAGTACTGTTTACAACAAGAGACGGTACAATTATTTGCAGAACTTCATTTTTTTTTCCCAGAAGAAAATGTTAAGATGAGACCTGGTGCTTCAATTGACAGCCAAAACTATTCTGAGGCTTCATCACTTTGAAAACCAAGCCATTCAACTGCCCTAGTTTAGGACACTATAATACAGATTTAGAATCTTGATTTTAGGTACGCATTAAAGCATCCTGACTTACTTTATTTGTCCCATTCACTCAAGATTTGGAAATGCTTTCTAGAATCTGGCATCCAGTGTTTCTGAAATAGCTAAGCGGTCTATTGCAACAACCTCAAAGCAGATTAAGCCACTTAAAACACAGTAAGCACACAGAAGGAAAAATCTAAGTGAAACTTATAGCTTAATCTATAGAGTAGGTTTAACTCACTTTTACAAGTAAAATACTCTTAATCCTAACTGACTGCTGCTATGAAATCCATATCCCTAAGACAGGCACCTGACTGCCCATATATTATAAAACAACATCAGTGTGGTTTTTGTCATCTGTTTTCTCTCTTAAAAGAGGTTATGGTTTTCTTGTTGCTTTGTTTTGTTGGGAATTAATTTTTAATATTCCCATTACAGCCTGTGGTAGCTGTACCTGCCCTGGAAACAGCTGCAGAAATTAAAATACATCACAACATGCAGCCTGCTGTGCACAGTCTCTGCGGAGAAGTGTTTGTTTTAAATGAAGTCTTTCTTTTCACAATGACAGAGGCGCTTCGCTTCGTGATGTGTCTGAGGATGTGATGCCTCACTGAGGATTTACAGGCTTTATTTGGAATCTGGAATCTTTACTTCCGTTGGCAAGACACAGAGAGTCCTGCTTTCTCTCAAAGTGTCATGGGGCTACGCCTCTTTTCCAAGGATAAAAGTGTGGTAAAACACAGGTTGCAGTACTTTGCCTTGTCTAAATACAATGGATCTGTGGATTTCCCCTCTCAGGAGGGTATCTTCATCACTAAAGGCTCGTTCTGTTCAAGCTTCATGAGGCAACTATAGGAAAGAAAAAGTGAGAGAATACCTCACTAATGTAATAGTTAAAAAATCATGCTCGAAGAGAGAAACCACAGTTTTAGTTCCTGTCCCAAGGTCTGCTAATAGAGGGAACTCTCAGGTACAAACAATCCACAGTTTTTCACAGATCGTAACCAGAACCTTGCCCTAGCTGCTTCTGACTTTCTGCCTCCTAATTGTTAATGCTGGTGCAATTAGCTAAAGCTATTTTTTTTACTTTTCCGTTTCAGCTCACTGCCCTGCCCACAGAAGTCTTCTCCAGAAGACTTTGACAAAATTTAGAGAGAAGCAGAAACTGGCTGTCTAAGAGTTTCAGGAGCTGTTTCATGAATACCCACACGTGACACATGGATATACATATCAAAGGGAAATGCTCATTACATGTTTTTTATTTCCTTAACAGCTAAGTAGCTCATGGCTTCAGCCCATTCCAGTTACTAACAAGTATCAGTAAGAGCATATAATCTTCTAGAGCAAAAGCAAAGCACTGACCTGCTGCATCTAATTTGACATTTGGTCAAAGAAACACTTTCTCATCCTGAAACGTGAACACTGCATCATACAGTCAGTCACCTCAAACACTCCAGATCATGCTCGACAGGGTGGCTATCTCTGGAGTATCCTGCCAAGTTCCCTGCTGATGGTAAATGCTTTCAATCAATCACCTTCACTACAAGTTGACATATCTTCAGGAAAGGGCACTGCAGTAGCATCCCAAATGCTTTCTTCTTTCTTTTCAATGAGATTTTGAATTAGAAGTCACATTCTCCACTGTTTCTCCAGTGCTGGTGCACATTAATTTCTGGACACAGCTATTGTTATTGGGCCAAACTAGATTTGATGTTCCAGGAGTCCAGTTGCTTGACATTTTACAGCCATCTACAAATTTCCTGAAGACATGGGATTAGAGACCAAGTGATTCATCACTTTCAAGTGAGGCAATTCTGAGCGTTCAGGACATTTGTTACACCAGAAGCCTTAATTTAAAGACATGAACTTTGTTTTTAAAAAGAAAAGGGGTAGCAGAGGGTCAAGTGTTACAAGTACTGAAAATCTGGAATCAAGGGAAATGGGACCTTCAGCTTAGCCTATGTTCTTCTGGGTCTGAGTTCTTTTATCTTGACATAGAGCAATGTGTAATTTCAAACTGTAGAAGGTGTTAATATTTTAATCTAGTTTCCAATACATTTTTCTACCTATCTGTAGAAATTCCATTTAAAGCTTTTCCTTTCCTATTCAGCATAATGATGGCAGTAATTAGAATTTAAAAAATAATTTATTATCTCCATTCTTTCTTATCTTTCCATTTAAGCCTTTCTCTATAGTATCTGTGAAGGAAATACACATTGATTTAATACGCTTTATTTTAGTCATCTCTGTTTTTAGCAAGATATTAATAAATTAGCAGTTGGGAAACTCTAAAGAGCTTTCCATCTACTTCACAGTAGCTTCAGCCCTAGTCCTTGGAGAACTGCTGATTACTAGAATTGTATTAACTCCCATAAAGCCCAGATACACAGCTATCATGGATCTCAGCTGCTTGTCCATGTGCACCTTTAAAATTAAAAAAAAGAATGTTATTATCGTATTTCATTCCCAGACTCTGGTCACCAGGTTGTTTATACCTTTGGTGGGTGAATCTGTGCACAGGCTCTCTTTCTGGGGTTCCACTTCATGTAGAAGTACTTCTGGGAAGAGTTTTATTTATGGAGAAATCCTGACAGGTGTTTTAAACATGATCCCACAAGGCATAGCTGTCTACATAGCAAGTCATTATTCAAAATCTCAACAGATGCTTCATGTCACACACTTTCATGCTGTATGTCAGGAAATCCTAAGCTTCATGGATTTATAACATCCCAAACCCTAGGACACCTCTTACAGAAGCAAGAGCACCACCTGTAAGTCCAGACCACTAGCTATGCAGTGAGCTCATAGCTGTCTGCCCCAGGCAGCTATGGCTGTCAAGCAAGGAGCGAGAACATGAGTTGCTTCGTACCACTGAGTCTGGAAGACCAAGGTTCATGCTGGGGGGATACTTCTAGTAGTATTAATGCTGCTCACTATTCATAAACACATTCCTATTCCTAGAAGAAATGGAGAGATCCCTTTACAGGATAATATCTTACAATAATATTTTCTTCTAGTTAACTTAGGTAGTGTGGCACAACTACGTTGCACTGATTTTTTTGTTTGTTTATTAGGTTTGATTTTTATGGGTATTTACAGGATACAGATAATTCATCATGACATAATGGAAGTAGTGTTCCTGTCAACCTTCTATTTCTTTCACCTTGTGATGAAAGGCATCTTCAATGACATCTGGTTTTGTTTAACAATCTTAGCCTATTTTTGCTAAACCTGAAAGACAATAGCAACAGAATATCTCATATCTGTACTCAAATGAGTTAACCAGGATAAAACTTATGAGAGTTCAACATTTAATGGAGAGATACCTAGAATTAAAGTAACTGTTTGCTTAAAAATATTTTAAAGGACTGATTGCTGACAAACACTTATGTCTATCCCTACAGAAGTCACAGAAGCAGAAAAAAACTCCTTGCTTATACAAAGGAATCGAGAATATAGAAGTACTGCTGAGTAAATATGTTGGGTACTGATGACCTGACTTAGCTCAACTTACTGTGAATCATTTTTCCCATGATCACATGCCACAACTTGGTTCTCTTGGGACTCTTCATGTGGTTGGATGCCTAGCAAAATTATTATTTTTTTCAATAAATTCAAGGAAATAATTTTTTTCACCCAATTTATTCTTTTTTCCTCTTTAGTTTCTAAAGGGAATTTTTTTTCCAGAAACTTGCATCAGTTATGCAGAGTTGGTAAGATTGATCATTCAGCCATTCTTTAGGAAAAGGAGAAGGGCCCTTCACGGTATGAACAATTTGCTGAGGCGCATTTAGACTGCAGTTCCCTTGCCGAGACTGCCATCAATATTATCTGTGTCAGCAGATGTATGGGTATTGCTGTGATGCGTGATCAGATTTTGTGATTGGATTTTGGAAGGGGCTACCCACAGAGGTGGTTGGGTCACCATCTCTGGAGGTGTTCAAGGTTAGGCTGGATGAAGTGCTGAGTGGCATGACCTAGATGTTAGATGTTTAGGTTTACTTGGTTGGTTTTAGGTTGGACTGGATGATCTTTAAGGTCTTTTCCAGCCTCATCATTACTGTGATACTCTTTGCTGGATATTGTATTAATGATGTTTCTCTAAGAAGTGGTCTGTGATATCCCGTTTGATGGTTTCAACCTACTTTATTATTGGTGTCTGCTTAAACTTGAAATGAGCATTAATCTGTAAAGGAGATAAAATGGGTGTGAGAATAGGTAATAAAATAGCCCTTTTTGGCTTTCATGTTCTCCCTCTTCCAACTTTCAGGGTAACGTTCATGCTGTATGTGTGTCTTGAAAATAAGGCAAGTAAACACGTTTCTTTTCTCCATTCTTTTTGTGGGTTAGGGGGAAAATTTCAATACAGTACGCGAATGCTTTTTCCTAACTTTTTTCTTCTGCTCTCTCCAGCCTGAAGAGCCTCTTCCACAGAGAGCTCTGAAGAAGAAACAAAAGTTCTTCCAAAGCATAATTAATTTCTTTCAGGAAAGTCATAGGTATCTTTTTCTTACTTAATGGACAATCTTCCTCTGGGCATTCAAGCTTTTACTTGTTCCACTCACCCAAACTAAGTGAGCAACTGGAAAAAACAAACTAAACAAATTCACCCCCAAAACCCCATAACTAGGCAGAAAAGCATTAAGTCACGTGGAAGAACAATTGTTCTAAAAACATGGTTCACTGAGATTTAGGCTTCGAATAAACATTGCCCAGAAGGCAAACCGGATCCTGAGCTGCATCAGGAGAAATGTGGCCAGCAGGTGGAGGGAGGTGATTCTACCCCTCTACTCCACTCTAGTGAGACCCCACATGGAGTACTGCATCCAGTACTGGAGCCCTTATCACAAGAAGGATGTGGATGTGCTGGAGCGAGTCCAGAGGAGGGCCACAAGGATGATCAGAGGGTTGGAGCACCTCTCCTATAACTGAGAGTGTTGGGGCTGTTCAGTCTGGAGAAGAAGAGGCTCCAAGGTGACCTTATTGTGGCCT
>VZRI01000441.1:234117-356111 GCA_013397515.1 Upupa epops
CCCCATATTTTCATCAGTGCCTATGTCCCAAGCCACTGCATTTCACCTGTGTAAGCTGCAGACCATAGTATTTCTTCCCACATTTTAATAAACATAAGTACAAGAGTAATCCTAACTCAGAAAGGCTAGTTTAAGCTTTTCAAACAGAAATGCCTTTGAATTTTGCAAAATGTAAGTGTTGATGATGACTGGTGCCTGCAGTGAGCATCCATTAAGAGCTACCATAGAATCTTTCAGGTTGGAAAAGACCTTTAAGATCATCAAGTCAGACCATTAACCCAACTGTACCAAGGCCACCACTAAACCCTGCCCCTAGGCATCAGATCCCCACAACTTTTCAACGCATCCAGGGGCAGTGATTCAACCTCTTCCCTGAGCAGCCTGTTCCAAGGCCTGAGGACACATTCAATTATGTTTTCCCTAATGTCTGACTTAAAATTCTGTGCAACTTGAGACCATTTCCTCTTGTCCCATCCCACATTACTTATAAGAAGACACCTACCTCTCTCCAACCTCCTCTCAGGTAGCTGTAGACCACAACAGTGTCTCCCCTCAGTCTCATTTTCTTCAGACTAAACAGCCCCAGTTCTCTCAGCTGTTCCTTATAAGGTTTGCTCTCCACACCAAATAGCTTTCCCTATCAGCAGAGAGCTCTTACTGGGTGAGATGTCAGTACATCTCCAGCTGGAGTAACTTCTCTGCATTTACCTGAAGCAGCTATTGAAGATTTTTGTACTCTTTATCAGAGTAACAACAAAACAGCCTTCTGGAAATTTAATAAACAGACTTGGTAATCCAGATGGTCCAAGGCTGATGTTGAAGCTCATTTATCAATTAATTTTATGCCCATGTCCATAAATTTGGGAAGAGTTGAACTGTAAAAATGATTGTAAGATAAAACCTAGGTTTTAGCGATTCTTTTCCCCCCACATTAACCACAGAATGTTTAAGGTTGGAAGAAACCTTAGAGATCATCTATTCCAACTCCTTGCCATGGTCAGAGATGCCTTTCAACTAGACTTGGTTGCATAAGATGTTAACTCAGTCAAGAAAACTGTAGATGTCTTTTCTAATTCTTCATTTTCCCATTCCTTGCTAACAGTAGTCACATTTTCTTCACCAGTTGTTCGAGGAAGCTTTCTGATGTGTGGAAGACCCATTTCTAAGTCTTTCCCTGTGGCCACTCAACATTTAGGATGCCTGTTTTCACAGAGCCAGGTGTCCTACACCAGCTGTAGTGAGCTTTACATGAAGGAACGGTCCTAGGCACAGGGCCCCAAAATGTCAGGTAGCTCAGAGAAAAAAAATACTTTGATTGTTATATTTCCCATCGGAAATGTGTTATTTCTGAGAGAGAAACTGGGACCTTGGGATGTTCTTCCATATATTGAACAAATGAAAACATCACGAGTGAACATACATTTAATTACAAATTACTTAATGTTATTTTATTCCTCTCTGTAATTTAACCAATCCAACATAATACCTGGTTTTAATGAGTTTTTGTTTAATTAATGCTGTCTTTGCCTAAATTAATTCTATTTTCTTCCTTTGGGAAATATAAGGCATCAGAATTGTTATATACAGAAGTTTCTGCAGCACAGTAGGTTTATTAGGCAACTTCTAATAACTTTATTCTACGTTCTCCTGATGTGTTTTATTTTTACCCTATTAAAAGTTAATTCTGTTCTTTGTACAACCTTCCATACCTCACAGCAGACAGGCAGTAAAGTTCTGACCTTTCACCTGAATTCAGGCTGTTGTAGTTTACTGTTACCAAAGTATGCAGAGTCCATATATTTGCATAAAACTTGTTTAACCCCTATAGGATTGTGCAGAGTTGGATATAAAAGTCTATGAAAGTGTATGGGAAGTCAGAGATGGGGTCTCTGCTCCTTGCTTTTGTTTCTAGATGCTGTCTACTTGCTTGGAAGCATGAATGATGGACTGCTGGGAGAGTTAGCATGGGTTTAGATCATATGATCTTGGAACTTAAGCCTACAACTAAAAAAATTAAAAAGGTTATATTTAGTAAAAAGTTAGAGTGAATGAGCAATTAGCAATAGCAAACTGCCATCTGTACAGCCCAGATTAGTCCTAACACAAAATAGCAAGATACATGTGTATTAACCAACCAATATTTTGCAAGATAGAATAATCTTCTGCCAGATCTCATGTTCTAAGGTTAAAATTAAAGTCTCATATCACTGGCCTAATTCAGCTTCGCAGGGACACATGACTACCTTGCCATTTCCACTACGTTTGCTTTTCCTGCCAGAAAAACTCCTGTAGTTGATGAGGAACAGCTGTCTGGTCTCTGTCTCCCACATCCCTACTATTGCCCTGGCTTTTTGTCATTTTGAAGAAAGCTCAAGTGGGAGTTAGAAGAGAGAAAAAGGCAATGGCGAAGGCATTAGACCGCTCAAATCAGTGAAGGCACTGGAGCAGATTGCTGCAATTCTTTCCCTGAACTGAGACTTTAGAATTAGATCAGTGCTAACTATTTTAGCCTATTCTTTAGAATTTCCTAAAGCTCAAACCATGCTTTTAAGTCTGGAGGATATTTCTGACTGTTCAAATATAATCTCTTTACTGAAATATATTTGACTTTTATTGGACATGCAACAACCCTGCTGTTTGAAGACAGGTTTCAGAGTACCACATGAAGTATTTGAATTCATCCTGCCAGTGGCATTTAAGGTGTTCAGTTCACTGGATTTTATGCTCTTGTCATATTAAAAAGTGATTTTTATCTCAATCTCAAAGTGTATTTTTCTTTTTAGGATTGTTTTTGTTACCTGTGAAGTATTCTGTGACACATGAATAGGAATATTCTAGTCAAGACTGGCTGGAATTGTATTGATGACTGCGATGCATGAGTCTGTTCTTGAAGCATTTTATGATCTTTGCAAGACTCACAATTTGTTAGTAGTTTCCAACGAACATTATGGAGCATTTTATCTTAACTGAAAACAACCGTTTTGGTAGTCTTTGTAGAAGACTCTTTTAAACCCTTTGTAGACTGGATTGAGCAAGAAAACAACAGCAAAAGATGAACAAAAACCGTTGAGACAAAGCTCTGTTTTGCCACCGTTTCTGAAAACATTATGAAGTCTTATCATTTTTTTTTTCATTCAATACCCTTCTAGGAGAAGAATCCACACACACAGTTTTGGCTTTTAAGTTCGGCTTTGGTACAAGAAGCTTGCAGAATATGATCACAATTTGAAAACCATTTACAAGGTTTATTTTTATTTTCAATATTGTCCTCAGTCTTAGAGCAGCAGAAATATCAGGATCAGAAAAACACAGCAAAAAAAAAAATCCCAACAGCATAAGTTATCATAAATTCATAGAATCATCAGGGATTGAAGGGACCTTGAAAAATCATCCAGTCCAATCCCTCTGCCACAGCAGGATCACCCAAACTGACTCCAGGTGGGTTTCAAACGTCTCCAGAGAAGGAGACTCCACAAACCCCCCAGGCAGCCCCCTTCAGTGCCCCATCACCCGTTGGTACTGTCAGTTTAACCTAAAAGATAAGTGATACTTTATAGTAATGGCCACAGGTAGGTATTTATTGTGTTAGCCAGAACCTGTGCATTAATATCCCAGGAAAAGTACTTTCTATTTTGGCTGACCCATGTTTAACATCTCTTTTCCCAGCACTGTTAAAGTGCACCTATTTTTATTTGCTAAAACAAATACTCTTTATACTAAAAAAAACCCACACAATTTTTTAAAATGTTGGTGTATAAGTGCCTTCTCACACCAGCACCTAGTCCAGTGTAGTCACCCTTTGATTCTAAACCGCTGTGCAGACCCACAAATTCCATAAATCATAGAATCACAGAAACATCAGGGATCAGAAGGGACCTCGAAAGATTATCCAGTCCAATCCCCCTGCCACAGCAGAATCACCCAGACCAGCTCCAGGTGGGTTTCAAACGTCTCCAGAAAAGGCGACTCCACAAACCCCCCAGGCAGCCCCCTCCAACACCTCATCTTTCTCCCTGGGAAGAGGTTACAGAATTGTTCAGGGTTGGAAGGGACCACAGGATCATCCAGTTCCAACCCCCTGCCATGGGCAGGGACACCGCACCCTAGATCAGGCTGGCCAGAGCCTCATCCAGCCCGGCCTTAAACACCTCCAGGGACAGGTCCTCAACCACCTCCCTGGGCAACCCATTCCAGGCTCTCACCACTCTCACGGTGAAGAACTTCCTCCTCACATCAAGCCTAAATCTGCCCATCTTCAGCTTTGCTCCATTCCCCCTAGTCCTGTCGCTACCTGATAAAGAAACCAAACAAACCCAGCAACAACATAACAAAAAATCCAAAAGAAAAGAAAATCTTGTAGTGATTTTGTCAGCAACAAGTGAAATAAATTCTCGAGTTAATGACCCCATTGAAAACATCCTGACAACACCAGTGTGATCAGCCCTTCAGTACCACTGATCATGAGTATGAATGCCTGGTGTGATGGTAATTGCCATGGTATCTCCTTGCAACAACCAACCTGACAGGCTCAGAGAATAATTGTGTCTATTATATCACTGACTGTGCTCGCCTATAAGTTATGTTAACAAAACCCAGATGTTAATTTTCAACAGCAAAAAAAGTGCAAATCCAGGTCAGGATTTTATGGAGATTACCCAACACCCATAGCAGAAGGTACACAGAAAGGTACTTTATATTACACATAAAAAATGTACTGACTGCGTGTTTAACACAACTCTAAAACTGGAACAAAAGATACCTTAGAATCACCGCATGATTGAGGCTGGAAAAGACCTCTGAGGTTTGGGTTGATTTAAACAGAGAGAGACTGAATGGTGCTAACTTAGGTGGAATCTTTTCCTTAGGTGAGTCACTGACGCTACCAATGTACTGGTTGGAGGAAAGCAAACAAGAAGGAAGAGTTCATCTGACCAAGAGAAAGAGCAAAAAAAAAAAGTCTTATAATCTGTAGTTCGCCTAAGCATTTGACATTTTGCCCCCAGGGACATACAAAGCCTTCCTGTCTGTGATTAAGTGAACAGAAAAGAGTTCATGCTGTAGATATGAACATCATAGTCAAGAAGAAATCTTATGGCTGCAAAAAAAAGGTGTCCAAAGCCTGTTTGGTTGGTATCTTTTTCATAGTGTGAAAGAGTGTGCAGGCAGAGTATGTGTCACTAGGTTTGTTTCAACCTACAGCAATGTGAGACATTAACCACAGAATCATTAGGGATTGGAAGATACCTCAAATGATCATGCAGTCCAATCCCCCTGCCACAACAGGATCACCTAGACCAAGTCACACAGGAACACATCCAGCTGGGTCTTCAATGACTCCAGAGAAGGAGACTCCACAACCCACCCCCCCCAGGCAGCCTGTTCCAATGCTCCATTACCCTCACTGTGAAGAAGTTTCTTTTGCTATTTAGATGGAACCTCCACTGTTCCAGCTTGCACCCATTGTCCCTTGTCCTATCACCAGATGACCTTGAGAAGAGCCTGGCTCCATAACATGGAGACTTGTCTAGTAAACCAGCCTGGAAGGAAATGTTTATGAGAAGACACTGAGGGGCTAGAAGCCATGTCTGTAAGGCACGTGCTGCAGGAAGATTTGACCAAGGATTGCAGAAGAAGACAAAGAGACCCAAAGATATCTAGTCTTCTCTTTAATTATTATATGCTGAAGTGAATATATTAAGATTACATGCCTTTACATAGCAAATGTTTTTACTTGAAGTTGTGTCCTGTCAACTTTGTAAGACTTGCCCATGTCATTGATACAATTACTGATGGTTGCTGTGAGATAGATGCAAAGAGATAGAACTTACAAACTTGCCACTTTTCACACCAGTTTCTCCCTGTAATTGTTTGATATTTCTGTCAAATGTACAAGTGTAGGTGAATGTAAATTCCTTCCTATTTACCATTTCCCCCGAAGCCTTCTGGTTGTGAGACCTTTCCAATGCAGCACGTTCTGCTAAATTTTGGGGGTTGAGAAACACATCTAAAAATATTTTAGAGGGATGCAAAAACAGTTTGGAGCTCTGTGTTCACGAGCTGGCTTACACTTCAGTCAGAGTTTAAACGTCTGTGATGTGATTCAAAGAGGCATAGAAATTATAAAAGCAAAGGTAATGCTTGAGACAAATGGACTGGAGCTTTGTGCATAGAATAAACAACCAGAAATAGCAACAGAAACTAAAAGATGTTTCTAAGTTAAAAACCTAAAAAAAGAGAGAGAGGAGCCAGTCATTGTGTTGTACATAATGTGCACTTTATTGCTTTTACTAAGGTATTTGAAACGTCATTCTGGAGTGCTCAAGGAATAGACAAGCATTCCTATTTCCACATCCTTCCCCTCTTCATCAGAATTTCTTTGTAGACTGTAAACACGCTGTCACCAGCATATGTGCATGTATATAGAAATTTATACAGGCAGATGGCTCTAGCTGCTGCATTCTCTGGGCAGCAGAGATTAAACAAGTGGTCGCAAAATACATTTGGAATTCCCAGTGCATTTTACATTTCCCTGCTTTAAAGATTAATCAACACCTTTGTGTTCTCATAACCTGTTTCTGTCCTAGTAGCTAGAAATATGACTGAAGATTACTTCTGGCTCAGCCAGTCTTAGGAAAATTTGAGGGTCCCAAATTAGCAGTATGATCAGTAGTCAAGCCACTGTATAACAGTGTGCTCAGTATACATCAGCACTTTTCTTTTACAGAACAGACTTAATGGCAGATTTCCTCAATGTGTATACTGGGACTTTTTCCATCCTATTTCAACTAGAACAACCAACAGGGGCACTTTTACATTTAAATGTACAGTACATTATGGTTATTTATTGTCGTGTTTGACTTATTCCCCTAAAGAGGAAAAGTGCAAGGACCATTTAGTTTTCTATACTGTACAAAATGAATAGAATATATTTTCTGGGCATCCAGATATCCATTACCTGCCACTGAAAGAAGCAGCTCAGCTGTGAAAGTTTTTTCCTAGTAGATGAGGAAGAGATCTTATTAGAAGAAATGCTTTTAATAGAGATTCCTTACAAAAATTCTAATGGGAAACTAATAAGCATGGTGTGAATAACTAAGCACTATCAGCCTGCATGGGTAGAAGGACAAAATACTCCTAATTCTTCATTCATTGTGGCAGTTAGGAGCCATTAATGTTATTGACTAGCAAAGTAAGTAGTGCCATACATAACAACTGACTTTTTGCTCATTCTCCATATCAATAACATTATTGCCCATGGAGAATACCATTTCTATCAGTGTCACTGTTATTAGGGGGAGGAGTGATTAACTATAATGCTGATGAACAGAATCATCAGTGATATGTAGAATATTGTAAAATAATAATGCCCTTCCTTTCCAAGACAGAAACAACAGCAACTTACACCTACACCAAAATTAAAGATCAGTAATAATAAATCACTGTAAGAGTTAGGAAATATTACTCTGCATATTAGCAATGCCATGTGCCATAGAATTTATAATTCAGCCTTTAAAAAACAGTGTGGTCCTGGCTCAAACCCTTTACTCCAAGCCAACCAAACCAGATCTAAACTTGACCACAGATTTTTCAACTTTGTTCTGTGGCAATTTTTATCTTGGTGCCTGTGACTCGGAATGGGTTTGGTTTTACAACTGAAAGGCTCAGAAGAGCTGTTTCCCTATCAGATAAGTAGAATTCAGATGTAGACTCACAAGTTTTTTCTGTCTTAAAACACTAAGAAGCAGCATATTGACACTGAATGGTAAGGGAATTTTGTCTCAGTTTGTGGAAGCCTCCTTCATTTTCTGTCTCTATCTTTTGATTTAAGTCTGGAACAAATAGAAACAGCAAGAGAGAACAGGAACATCATGCAGCAAATATCAGAATTAGAGTAGAGCATCTGTTGTAGATTAAACCTAAAGAATACTGTGGCAATCTATTGCCCCATTACAGTTAGAATATGCTTTACACACCATCTTAGTGGAGTGTGAAAGCAAAACTGCAGAACCTGAAACCCTCTGTCAAAATTTTCAAAGTCAGAAACAGCAGGAAGACAGTAACATTCAGTGTGAAATGAAACTTCTTTTTCCCTTCAATTTCTCACTGTAGAAAGGAACTAAAGCCGTAGTAAAGAAACAATTTCATCTTGTGGGGTCAGAAGTCAGATGCTTCCCTTTATCTGGCTCTCTATTAGCTCAAAGTCCTTTGAGATGTTTTTATGCCAAAATTTTATTCCCCCTCGCCATGTCATTCTGTTAAAAAAAAGTGTTAACAAAGGGAAATACTCATTTCTTCCTCTGAGGTCAAGGGTTTGTACCGCAGTGACATAAAAAACAATTAACTTTTGTGTGTCTGCTTACCTCTTACTAGTGATTCCACCTAACCCCCAAATATCAGATATTACAGAAGCCACCAGCCTGCAGTATCATTCTCAGCACACTCTTTTAGACTGTGCTGCAAATGATGTAGCCATTAGCGGGATACTGTGCAGAACATCACTGGGTGAAAAAAGCCCTAAGAAAGTACTAAAGAGAACAGCATAGAGAGAACATTCCTGTATGTAACCTCCTGGCATTCAGTGTCCAAGGTACTGAATTTAAATACAATACATACAAAAATATACAGACTATAAAGCTAGTATTATTTTATGTCATATATGTGTCTATATATCTGTTTCTGAAAAGAAAGCCATTCGACATTTTCTTTCTTATAGTTCATTAGTAACAAAAGATTCTGATTCACTTGTATAAAATACATCCCTTTACAGGAAACCTTTGTTCCAGTTTTTGTTTTTTCTTTTGCACAGCCTAGACAGACCAATATTTATTACCTACTCTGTTCTTTAACTGCCTTTCAACCACTAGTACTTGTATAAAAGTTTAATTCTAATGGCTTTTCAGTCTGGTCTCTCTATTCTCAGGTGATAATCTTCTTTACAATACCACAGCCTTATTTACACCAGATCGACTGTTCTCCCTTGCCACTCGTATTAGAATTTTAATCCTTCTTGGTACTTGAACTGTCAGAACATGTTCAGAGTATGTATGTACTCTGAAATTACTCAGACCTAGGTAAGGGGCATCAATTCAAACATTCTTGGTAGGAATTAAAAGAAAGAGGAGAAGAGAATAAAAGATGATGAAGGAAACAGAGAATTTTTAGATTTTATTTTAATGCAGAAAAATTACAGTATTAAAGGACTCAGTATTTTTCCTGATGTTATTCCATGTTCCTCTCCAATATTTTCTTACCTAATAATGGTTCTTGCATAGATGCTGAAACAACAAACACTGGTAAGAAATGTTACCCCTCAGGAAATTTACTTCTCCTACTGAAATTTGTCTGCTCCAAGATCTTGCATGATAATTTAAAACCTATGATGATTCTTAACAGTAAAAATAATTATCAGAGGTGAAAGATTGGACTCTTTTTCTGGACTCTTACCGAGGTTGTTTTCTTTCACAGAGTAAGAGCATGTTCTTTCAGCTCAGACTATTGGACTATACAGTTCTGTCTGTGTTAATGCACAGAGCTGTCTGGGATGAGCAAGATATCTGAGGGGAAGCGAAAGCCAGTGCACTACCCATCACAACAAAGTCGTGCACTGCACACTGTCTCTTTGTCAGCCCCTTAGCCTGCCAAGCATATTCCAGCTCTTTACCCCCATGTTAGTTGAACTTGTGAATGGGGGTGTGTCCTTTATTGCAGAGCTAGCCCTTTGTTGGATCATTAAGGTAATTGATTTGTGGTCGAGGAGGCATGAGTACCTTTTTTGTGTTCCAGCAATTATAAAAGACAAACATGTGTTTTTCCTGAACGTCTGATGGCATGAATTTGATTAAGTTAATCTCCAGGCTTTCAGTTCATTGCAATATGTGTTATCTGGGGACCCACTGGTATTTCAATAGCTTCCGCACGTGTTCTGAGGCTCTGAGAGTGGGTTTGTGGCTCATGTATTACAGTTTACTTTTGAGCTTGCTTGCTTTCACAATAGTGTTTTGCTGTAGTCTAGGTTTTTATTCAGATAATATGGAACTGTATTTCAAGTGAATTTATACTCTGAATATCACCCATGTACATATACACTATAAAACATGGGGTTTGTTTCTGTAGTTGTAAAACGACAAAATTCAGAGGTAAAGACAGCATCTAGAAGAGCAGATAAAAAGACCTGGAAGTGTTTTATAAAACCTCATTTATGTACTCTTGTTATCCATTCAGTTCATCTTCCTACCAGCCATATAGTCACATAGTTATCAACCCCAGCACATTCAACCATGTTCCTGAAGATTTAAACGATCTCACATCTTCTCCAACAGCTATTTCAAATGGGAATAAAAGCACCTTACTCTGCTTTATAAAAGCATGTTTTCCCCATCTATCTAATCTCTGGTTACAATCTGAGAACACTGCTTCTCCCATCCAATGTGAATGAGAAGAGAGATTCCTTTCTTTGCCACAGCTGTCTTGTAATTGAGAACTGCTGTGATGTGGTTTCCCTTTCTCTATCACACAAGCATCTATATGTAGGTAATATCCCATCTTCTCATGTCAACATCTCCTCATGGATCATATTTTATAAGGGATTGATCATTCTTTTTGCTAGAAAACTTAACTCAGGGAACAAAAGATAAATATTGGTCTCAATGTGTATAAATGTTTGATGAAACACTGAGATATGTTAACAGCAATCTGGAAAATATTGATAGTCCCTGTGTACTGAGTGCAGGTGTTCAGATGATGGCAGTGGAGAGGGGGGTTGCAGGGTGGCTCGGAGGCCAGAGCTGCCCCAGCTGACTGAAGTGGACCTCCTGCAGGGATGAGCCTCTCAGCTGTGAATGGGGCATCTCTGGAAAGCATGCACAAGAAAGGGTGAAACAATACTTCACAGCAGTTGTGAGAGAGAGGAGTAAGAAAAATTTCAGGCACCAAAGCCAGAGAAGATGGAGGGGTGTTCCAGATGCTGGAACAGATATTCTCCTCCAGCCCATGAATAAGACAATGTTGATGCAGGTTGTCTTCCTGAAGTGGAGCAAATATCCACCTATCTGCAGCCCATAGGGGACCCCACAATGGAGCAGAAAGTCAAACCTTGAAGTAAGCAGCCACTCATGGTTAGATCACACAGAAGCAAGTTTCTAGCAGGAGCTGTGGCTAATGTAGAACATGTGTTGGACAAGTCCATTCCTGAAGGATTGTACCTCATAGAAAGGACTTAGGCTGAAGCAGTTCATGAAGGACTGTATTCCATTGGAGGGACTCAACCTGGAGCAGTGTGAGTAGAAAGAAGCATTGGACTCAAAGTGTTATGGACAAACCACTGCCCCCCCCCCCATTCCCCTTCCCACTATGTCACTTAACCAGGTGGGGATGAGGGGAGAATAACTGAGATGAAGGATAGAATCTGAACCAGGGAAGAAAAGGGGGAGAGTTTGAAACAAATTTCTTGACTTTGTTTCTCAGTATTCCACAATATTTTTAATTGTTAATAAATTATGTTATCCTTCTCCCAGTATTTTGACTATGACAGTAACTGGTGAGTGATCTCCATGCCCTTATCCCAACCAAAGAGCTTTCCCACCTTATTTTTCCCCTGCATTCTGGGAGGGCAGAATGAGAGAGTATCTTGGTGTGCACCTGGCAGCCTGCTAATGTAAACCAACTCAACCTATAATTATTTAACCTTTCTTTTTACTAAAATCAGTTTTCTTCTTTCCAAACACTTACAAGCAATGTGTTTTCTGCAGTCAAAGTAAAATTAACTGAGCAGAACAATAATGGCTGAAGTAATATTTTGTCATGATAAACATAAATGTAAAACATTGAACTAAAAAGAATGTTCAGTCATTTAGGAATTTATGAATATCGTTACATATACGGTTATAGAGTTATCTAGATAATGAGCCCAATTAACATTGAAAAATTTCCGACAGTATCATATATATGGCTAAGTATTTTACAAGAAAACAGCACCTTATTATTATCAGAGAAGTGTAAATAAATAATTTAATTGAAGAATACTGATTTCTGACTTAGTAAACAAATCAAAGACCTTCACAGATAAAGCTCTGCTAGATCAGCAGTGACAATTTTCAAGAGGTAAGTAACATTTTTTTTTCTTTCAAATGCCTGACTGAATGTCTGTGTCATTACTCACACTTCCAGCTTAATGAAACCATTATGTGATATGTCAAGAGCAGTGTCATCAAATCCAGTTGACATGGTTATTATTAGACGTTTCCAGAGCTGGTGCATATGATATACTCCTATTTGGCAAAATGAGGAAACAAGATTTAAAGACTATTCACAGATTTAAAATCAACGATTATCAAGTGCAGAAAAAGCAGGATTTCTGTTTTAATGCAAAAGTACTCAAATTATTGCTTCTTACAATAGTGGAGCCAGGAGAGAAAGCAATAGCATCTTCTATACTATTCCTCATGCCTTAATTATGCGTTATTCTTATCCATCTAAAATGTGTTGCTTGAGTTGACAATGTCAACAAATTAGTTAATTCTTGTTCGTTCTTAAATCTTTTGTAGTTTTCAGCGAAGTGTAATTAAGCTGAAAGAGACTAAAGTTAGTAGTGGCATTTTGCAGTAGGAAAATTATCTTCTTAAATCTGAGTTGAACGCCAGTTTCAGACTATTTTGCAAATGTTTTTTTTTATTTTCTCTTACAAATTGGTCCTTTGAACAAAATGGTCTAGGTGATCCTGCTGTGGCAGGGAGACTGGACTAGATCATCTTTTGAGGTCCCTTCTGATCCCTAATGATTCTATGATTCTGTGATTAACAACAGCAGGAGTAATACAAGCCTCTTACACATCAATTTGCACAATGTCTCATTCTCTTTCACCTTCTCCAATTAAGATTCATATACCCATGTTTTTAAAGATGTTAGCATTTGTCTATTTTTTCTTTTGAAGAAAATTGAAGTTGATAAAGTTCACTGCTTCAAAACTACTGAGAATAATCTGTTTAGTTAAATCAGATGTTCTTCCCTGGAGCTATTTTTCTTTTCACCCCCAATCCTCTGCTTATGTTTCAGTATCTATATAGTTTGCTCTATGCAAAAAATAGCAGTGAGGTCTATGCAAGTCATGGGCAGTGACTGGAGAGTGTCTGCACAGATCATTGTAAACACATGAGTTATGTGTGTTCGTGACATGCAAGCAATGACAAAAACTTTAAAGCAAACAGGTGTGTACAAGTATACAGATGCTTTGAACTTGATTTCATTTTGTATAAAACTGAGATAGGACAACATTTGACCATGCTGCAAACCCTTTGTTTTCATTTTGTAGTATCACCCCATAACAGTCAATGTTATGAAGAATTTCTATCCATGTTATGTTAGGTTTATTCTCAGTTACATTGCTTAACCTAATATTTTAGCTGTGGCCTTTTAATTTTGTCATTGGTTACGTACAGTGTATTCATTCCTTTGGAAGCGTTCATGAGAAGATTACTTCAGACAGAGACTACAGAATTGCAAGATAAAATCTGATATTTGGCGTTGCTTTGTGGCTATCTCAGTGTTTGGATTAATTTTTTGTATTCTGTATAATGAAATGCAATTATTTGCTCTGCTATTGCTTCTCACCCATCAGTAAAAGATGAGCCAGGAATAATATGTTCTACAGTCCTTTTGCACACCTGAAATAAGAAATAGGACTTGAGCACTTTGGGACAGAGTCCAAATGATAGGACTTTAAACATGAAATAATTACAGTGTGAAAGATATTTTTCTCATAATTGAGATGAGCCCATAACTATGCTTCAGTCTTATTACAAGACTATGCTCAAGAGGGAAAAAAATGGACATGGTTAAATAACATTGCGCAATATGGGTTTAAAAAAATAAGAGAGATAACTTCCATTCAGCTCAGGTAATTGAATAAGCATAAATTCCTCTATTACAAATTAAGTGATCACCTCATAAGGGTCTCTACCAATTCACCAGTGGATCCTCATTAATAGGAGGCAGGTGGAAGTAAAATTGATTAGGAAAACAGTCCTCCTCAGAGCTCTTCATTGCATAGGCGTAGGTCACAGCTGAAATGTGAAAAAAGAAAGAGAAACACTCTTTTGATATCCTTATAAACGTCTTGGAAAGTAAACAAGGTGGAAGAAAACAGTGATTAATCATGTGTGGGTTGAGCAAAAAACATCTGGAAAAGGAAGAAAAATGTTTTCATATGCTCACTGAAAGTGAAAACATGGGAATATAATTTTTAGGAGACAGGTGAAGGGCAAATATCATCACTTGAATGTTTTATACACTGCCTTCTAGATATTTTATGGATGTTGAACTTCAGTTAAGGATTTCTCTCATCACATTGTACAGTAATTTTTAGTTTAATTTGTCATGTGAATGTGATATATCTGTAGCTAAGGAAGAAGAACAGATCCTGCTAACAATTATTTCAGAACCTATATAACCTGTGTGACTTACTGTAGGGAATCCTGCTCTAGCAGGGGGGTTGGATTAGATGATCTTTCGAGGTCCCTTCCATCCCCTAACACTCTGTGATTCTGTGATAATGGTATTCCAGAAATATTATGGGAAAGGGAAAGAATAAAAAGAGAAAGTGAATTCAACTAAGTCAGCCCAGTGAATGAACTAGCAAATCACATCTATGCAGATTCTTGCATCACTGGATGCTGCTGATACTCAGCTTGATTTTTCACCATGACCTTCATCATCTGCAAATGTGAGTCTCCAGCCAGGGCCAAGCCTATAATGTTACATGAGGCTACTTCGAACAACATGAAGACATTTTCATTTGCTTTTTTTGAACTTCAGGAGGTTTCCATTAGCTTTCTGTCTTTCCTGGGTCAATGCTGCTTTGCAGCAGCTCTGCCCAACAGAATGTCAAGTACTTTTCCTCCTGTATCCCACTCCATATGTAGTTGATATCATCCTCAAAGCTTGTTGAGTGTGCACTCTGTCTGGCCATCTGTGTCTTTAATAAAGACATTAAACTGTGTTGCTCTCAGTACTGACCCCCGAGGAACACCACTAATAACTGGCCAGAAATTGGACTTTAAACCCAATAATTATCTGATTTTTAATGCATTTAATAGCAAACATTCCTAAATTGTATCTCACTGGCTATAAAGGGGAGATCAAGTCAAAGCAAACAACATCTACCACTCACCCTTCATCCACGGGGACAGTTATCTCTTTGTAGAAAGTTACTAGGTTGGTTTTTCACAAGCAGTCTAATCCTTTTCTCTTCATGTACCTAACCATAACAGGTAGGAGAGTTCTTCCATTTTTTTCCTGAGATTTAGTAGATCTTTAGCTCCCTAGATCTTCTTTTGTGGTCTTTTTAAAGATGATATTAGGGTTCTCTAATTTTTTAGAGCAAAGATTTCTTTACAGTACAATTGTATTCTGTATTACATACATAATCAACCCCGCTCTTAGAATTCAGCGAGACAAACATGTTTTAAAAATATGCTGAAGATTTGTTTCTTAGTACTGGTTCACAAAACCCTTGGACCCTCACATGCTAATGTATGGTACTGGAGTAGTGTCCAAATACTCTGGTGGAATCCAGTCAGAAAGCATAAACTAATTAATACATCAAAAAGCATGAATCAAACCAATTTAACCTCTCCAACTGGTAGAGTTTCTGCTAAATACAAAGTATATAAAATTCTATTCCAATGTCATTAGTCATCTTTAATTACCTTGATAACAGAATGCTCATGGACAAAACAAACCTGAAATAATTAAGGTAATTAGTGAACTCTTCCTGTTGCATTAATATAAAGGTCAATAAGGTTGTAAGTTTTTTTAATTTTAAAAATGAAACACAGACTTGTGTCAGATTATTAATAATATTTTTAATCTGTTGCCACACACATTACTATCTACAGTTAGAATTTTACTTCTATATTTCTGTGTACTGGAGACATGAATCTGTAGAAATCTTTTTCAAAATTTTAAGTCATGTTATATCTCTCAAGGAATCATTTTTATCTTGTTCTCTTTAGGTAACATTAACTGTATCCAGAAATGGTACTGTTGGTACAGAACAATTTTTACTTCTACTGAACATTTACACCATGTAAATGAATTATAATAAAGCATAAGCAGAGTGTACCCCCACGATGGCTAGAATGCTCATTAAGCCTCCTTGTGGACTGGAGGAAGATAATGAGAGCTGGGAACTGACTGAATTAATAGACACGAAGTTTTAAACTCCAATTATTTTTCAAACATGTTTCTTTAGAAATAGAAAAATATGTATGCTGAATTATATATGCCAAGTAAAGCATGATGCTGGGTTTTTTGTTTGCTTGCTTTTGTTTTCCTGCTCTGTAACTTTTTGTTTTGAATTAGTAAAGGTGAAGTATAATAATACATCCCAGATAGTCTAAGGAATTACTCCTGTAACATAATGCACAAGATGCTCTGGTAGCAGAGGACAGTGTTGTGTGGGGGTTGGACCAGATCTCTGGACTGGTTCTTCCAAACCCTGACATTCTGTGATTCTGGGTGCACTATATGGGGGGACTCAAGCTTTTTCTACTTAACTTTTCATTCCTTATTGATGTCTCCATCCCTGTTTGTGTAACAGTATTGGGATCTATTTTCAAGTTGTCTGTGATTCATACTTACTACACTTGTGGCACAAAAATTAGAATTCAATATCCCAAACTCCAAAGGATGCAAGTGTAACCCTCTTGAGAAGTTCTAGAAATCACTAAAGCTGGTTTTATCATTACAACTGCCTGTGGACACCTAAAATACTTAAAAATTTAAGATAATTCCTTGAAGCTTATATGAAACGTCAAGCTATTGTTATTTGTACTATATACAAAATATACTATATACAAATATAAAAATGTATTTTAATACATTTAATATTTTAATACATTTTTAGTGCTTTAGAAAAATGTTTTTAATAACCAAAAGGTCTTCCATTTGTATATGTGTCCATGGGTTCAGATATGGGACAGTTTTCTGCTCAGATCTCTGGAGTAACTTACTACTATTTGCAGCACGGTATTAAATTGTGATAAAACAAATACACCTGAAAGATTTAGAAAAATACACATTTTAAATGCAGCACACAGGTACTGTTTGAGGCCTGAAACCAAGACATTCCCATTTAGGAGATCACAAGACAGGTTTTTTTGAATATACTCAGCTTGCTATTAGAAAAAGTATTAGCAGACTCATATCAGGAAAAGGATTATGGACTTCATATTGGGAGAAGTATTAGGGGTTTCATATCAGAAAAAGGATTAGATAATGCTTGTCATTGGCCTGCCTGATCTGAAAAGGTGCAAATGTGAAATGATTTATTAATGTTCATGGTTCACCTGGGTCTAACTCTAAAATCTAAGGCTTCACTTCCCTATAGATTGTTGCAGGGCCACGGTCTGCTGGTATACCTTACTGGCAAGAAGATTTAAGTATCCCCTGTTTTGGATGCTTTATTCACTGTATTGAGCAGCCTGAGGAGACACACAAATTCTGTTAAACCTCAAGTATTTTAATTGAACCATTTTAGATCAATAAGAAGACATTTTTCCTAAATAAAATCTTTAGAATTTTTACTGCAATACATTATACTGTGGTAGTTTTTCACCTTCTTAGAATGTAGTTCAGTTCCAAAATTAGGTTTCAAGTGAAAATGAGATTATGTGATTAATGCTCATTACGAGATCTTCACACAAATCAGTACCGTTGACAATTTTTGAGCAGAGTGAGAATGACAGGGCTTTGGAAAGTCAGGCAATTAAATTAACTGGAAAAAGTATATGGAAGAATGTACACAGCCATAGCCAGTCATTTGCAACTTCTAATGCTTAGCTCTATTATAAAAATTACAGTTCACTTCATTTACTTAAAAATCTTGTGTATCTTTGATACAAATTTAAAATGCAGAATATTTCATTTAAATATGTAATTTTATTTGTTGACAAGGTCAGTTACTAATATTTAAACAACATAAAGATAGTTGTAGACAAGTAAAAGCAATTACTAACTCAGTGTTTTACATAAAGCACTTTACGATGAATTTCCTGTCTACAAACGTAACTAGAGAAGAAATGCAGGTGATTGCTTAGGTGGTGGAAATTGAAAAACTGAATTTTAATACAAAGGATGAAAACCTAAATAAAATATTCCTGAAACAATACGAAGCCTTATTATTGTTTTTTATCAGCTATTAGAATTGCCATACAATTTGGCTGTCAAGTAAGTAATTGAAAAATAAGAGATATTTGAGATTATACGCCTTCATATTTGCAGTAGCTATTGTTGTTTGTACTGGGATTTCACATACAGTTTCTTCTCTAAAAAGGCACTTTTTCCTAGATAAATTATGGTTCCTCACACAGAGCAGGATAACACACTGCAGTGGCAAAGACAGTCAGAAATGTGTATTTCTGGAGTCTACTGTGCCTGCTGGTGGTACCCAGAACACCCACGAAACTTTCTCCTGGTAGCTGTTCCTGTGTGCTGCTGACTGCCTACTGATAATGACTGGACTGCTTGTCCTTACTTTACTGATCACATCACTCTCTGGAGAATTAATTGATTGATTTATTGATGACCTCTTTAATAATGCAATTATCTTTCATCCTGCTTAACTGATTCTCTACTTCTAACGATTGTCCAATTATTGATTTTTTTTCTTGCTCAGCTAACTTTAAATCCTGAAACTTTGTCTGTTTAATTCCACTCCATTGCCTATGTATTTTACTTATAATGAGTTTTACCACCTAATTGACTCTGCACCTACATGATTTTCTCACTTAATTAATTATGTGTGTTTATATAATTAATTGCTTGATTTATACAACTATAATTAATTGATTACTACTTAATCATATCATTGTCTAGCACTGAGTTTCCAAAAGATTTGGTGTTAGCAGTCACATCTTGACAGTATTTGTCCACAGTAGACCACCTCTGCTTTTTCCTCCTTACTTTCCTTCATCTAACACTATCTTTTCTACCTTTTTCATGCTCCCATTATTTTTACTCTTACTTTTCTTCAAATTAAATGCTTATTGGTTTTTAACACTATCAAAACCTATCAATTCAATTTTAAATACAATTTTTATTCTAATTTTAATTCTAGTTAGAAGTTAGAGCTTGCTTCTGTAAGGAATCTGGGTTTCATCTCAGTTTATACTATATTATTCCATATTAATCTTGGCACATTAATTGGAGTAATTTAGTAAAAACTCAGACAGGAGTCGATTGACAGAGCATAGGCAGGAATGCCAAGTATGTTTCCAAGCAGAACTAGCTATATGGACTATAGGTCTTTCAAATACTGCTATCAACTTACTCCTATGAATCTTAGAGAGACATACAATCACAGCAGAGTTGCTTCAATAAAACAAATCTATACCATGGCTCATCAAGGATTTTCTGAGAAAATTAGATATGGCTTGGAATGCTTTCACTTGAAGAGAACACAGGACCTCAGCTCCTAAATCTCTTACAGGTAGATTTGTCTTTCTTTTTTTTTTCTCTGTTTAAAGCATGATAGCATCAGTTCTGCCTGCTCATGCTCAGAGCTTTCCACATTTATGAATCTTTTGAAGTAAGCCTAGTCATTGAATCTCAAAAGCATGGGACCTCTCTATCTGCAGACAGAATCCTTCTTCACATGCAGACTGCTGTAAATAGGAAATGTCGTGAGAATATGTATGGACTCTGTGGACCACACTTTCAAAGAATATAGCCAGACCACTATAGGCCTAATATTTCATGTTCTCTGCAGCACTTTGCTGCAACCATACAGAGGTTAAGAAGCAAATAAATAGACTCATTGAGTGTCTCTGTGCTGAAAGATTTTACTGGGTTCAAGAGAAGGGAAATTGAAATAGATTTGATGGACAGAAGATTAAAATTACTCCTGAAGAGAGACTACCCAGATGCAGCTATGTTTCAACCCCCTTTAGAGTTCACTGGACTGCTGTAGTAGGCTAGTTTACATGTGAAAGAGCCAAGCTCCTAAACAGTAACATTAAACAGATAGTGGCAAGTCTTCCAAGTTCTGCTATCAAATGAAATAGTTTATTTCTAATTTGTTTTTAAAATATTGTGAACAAGTTAAACTGTACCAGCTGGTAACATATTATTTTTCCCAAAATATAACCTAAATTAAATAAAGTTACAGCACTTTGCCAAGAAGGATATGCACACAACTCAGACAGTTGAGCCAAAAAGGCTGAAGTGTTGAATTCCATCTTGCTTCAGTCTCCTTTATATAAAACATTATTTGGAACATGGGAAAATATGATTAACATTTTAAATTAACATATGTCCTGGGGTTGACTGAAATAGGGTTAATTTTCACAGAAAGCAGAGAGAGGCCACTACCCTCCTGGGCAGCCTGTTCCAATGCTCCCTTACCCTCCCTGGGAAAAAGTTCCTTCTGATATTTATATAGAACCTCCTCTGTTCCAGCTTGCACCCATTGCCCCTTGTCCTACCACTAGATGACCTTGAAAAGCCTGGCTCCATACTGATGTCAAGCCTATATGTATAATTTGGAGTAGCTGGCTGTGGAAAGTAGGCAAAATTTGGGTGGATGGTGGCAGTAGGAGGTGCAGCAGTGGTGTTGGCACTGGTAGTGGCAGCAGTATAGCTGGCTGACCCCTTGCTGTGGCAGAGCAGAATATACAAATAACAGCAGCTGTGATACTGCTGCTGCACTATTGTCATAAGACCCCTCCTTGACCAACTCACTGTACAAAACACCTATGTGCTTTGCAGTAGTACTTTCCATTCTGACATGTTTGGGGTGTTTTCCTATTCATGTTCCAGAAATCCAGAGAAAGGCATAATTCTTCCAATCTAATACTAGAGTATTTAAAAAAAAAATAAAGACCTCTGATCTGGGATTCAGTTTAATGCAAGACATGGTCTTTCTTTTCACTAGTTCACTGAGTAATTTGCACCATTTTTAGGTGGAAAATGGTCATTAGAGTGGAATTATAGTGTCATAAAAATGGGAAGTGTTGTTTTGTTTTCTCAAGGAAAACCTAGTCACTCATTGATGCCTTCTTAATTCTTCATTCACTTAAGTGGAATAACAAGATACTGCTTTTTGCTTCTAATTTCCTTGGGATTATCAATTCTTGTATTTGAGAATATCTAGAGCAGACAGGCTGTGTAAAACAATTGCCTTCAGGTCAAAAGCTGAAGTGCTTACTTTGTTCATTTGTCAACCAAAACACCACGATCGTTTGAAGAAACAGTCTTGCAGAGAACATCTGGGTACTAAACAAATGCTTTTAAATCTTCCAAGATCAAGTAGAGATGAGTAATATATTCTGAATACTTCACAAATCTGTCCATGTATATATTTAGTCTTGTCTTTCCTCGCTGCATTTCTAACAAAATCAGTAAAGCTTCACATTCAACTGACTGCAGAAAAGAAATCACACTTCAAGGTCTTAGAATGTAAGAGTTTAGGCAAGAAGAGGCTGTGGGTTTTTTTTTTTACCAGCTCCCAAGTCTTTTACCATGTTACAAAAATCACAGAACATATTTAGGGAAAATATGGAAATGTGCTTGTGTTATCCCAGCGAGTAACATTCCTTCTAGTATCTGCATGAAAAGACCATATTAAATGCACCTATTTCTAGTTAATCCTGAAAAGCTTGGAACTTGGAATCCCCGAATGGCTAAGTTTGGAAGGGACCTTAAAGATCACCCAGTTCCAATCCCTCTGCAGAGGCAGGGACTCCTTCACTAGATCAGGGTACTCGGGACCCCATCTGACCTGACCTTGACACAATTTCTTTGGGCAACCTGTTCCAGCAACTCACCACCCTCACAGGAAAGAATTTTTTCCTAATGTCTATCGTAAACTTCCCCTCTTCAAGTCAGCAACCATTTCCCTTTGTTCTCTTGCTATGCAGCATTTAAAAAGTCCTACCCCAGCTTTCTTGTCAGCCCTCTTCAGATATTAGCAAGCTACTCTAAGGTCAACTAGGAGCCTCCTCTTCTCCAGGCTGAACAACCCCAACTTGCTTATCCTGTACTCAAGGAAGCTACTCCAGCCCTCTAATAGTTTTACTTGCTCTCCTCTGGACATGCTCCAGGAGCTCTATGTCCTTCTTATGTTAGGGACTTCAGAAATGGACACAGTACTCCTGGTGGGGTCTCACTGGTGCAGAGCAGACAGAGTGAATCACCTCCCTTGATTAACTGTCAGTGCTCCTTTCACTGCAGCCCAGGACACAATTGGCTTTCTGGGCTGCAAGCACACAGTGATGGCTCCTGTTAAACTTCTGGTCCACCCCCACATCCTTGTCCTCAGGGCTGTCCCCAATCCTTTCTCTTCCCAACCTGTAATTGTGCATGGGATTGCCTTGACCCCGGTGCAGAAACCTGCACTTGCCCTTGTTGAGCTTCATGCAGTTTGCACTAGCCCAATCCTCGAGTATGTCAAGGTCCCTCTGGATGGTAAACTTGCCTTTGAACACTGCTGCAGTCTTTGCTCGGAAAACAGAAAACCTTCAGAATCCCTGTATAGCGGTTTGGGTGTAGAGTGCAAATCCATGCAAGCTCATAATGGAGTTTTGGTTCTTTGTAGGTAGCAGAAAGTGTTGTCAGATTGTGAGATGGAAACAGCCAGTGAAGTTTTCAGTACGCAGAGACCTGAGATAAAAACAAAACACAGTATTGTCACTTTAGAACAGCTTTAATCATGCATAACAGTTTGTTCTAATGAATATGTATGAGGCACTGATGAACATGAATGATTGATATCTATGATTCACATAGTGAAGGAGCTTATCTATATGCAGATTAAGTACCTCAGAAAAACTATTCTTCCTCTTCTCCCTCCTGTTTTGGCAAAATTCCTGCACCACTGAATGTAAAAACTTGGATCTTATTTTGTAATAACAGCTTTAAAAGCATAAGAACAAATCTGGTCTACTGTCTTGAAATAATGTTAAAATTTGAGATATTTGGGTATAATGTAGAAGAATATATAACAAATGCGATGCAGGAGATTCTATTATTCAGGAAATACAGTATGTAATGGATACAAAACTTGACTGGTTTTTCTTTTATATGAATGTTAATGGATTTAATAGAACTAATATTGGAAAGATGAGTATTGTGCAATAGCATCTCAAATTCGTTACAGAATCCTTAGGGATCAGAAGGGACCTCGAAAGATCATCTAGTCCAATTCCCTTGCCACAGCAGGATCACCTAGACCAAGTCACACAGGAACACATCGAGGCGGGTCTGGAACGTCTCCAGAGAAGCAGACTCCACAACCCGCCTGGGCAGCCTGTTCCAATGCTCCATTACCCTTACTGAGGAGAAGTCATACCAGTTATGATAATGAATTTAGACACATATGGCTCTAAACTGTTGTAGGAAGATAGCTAGTTATTGACAAAGTGCTCCTTCCCCAGAAACAGAAATAGTATTAGAGGCAGGAGTAAAAATTATTCAGTAATGTCATGCTTTCATTTGGGAGTGAAAGAAAAATTATGCCTTATCTGAGTACAGGTGGACTTGACCTTCCACAGTTCTTGGAGAGCAGGGAACCAAATAGTTCCAATAGGAACTAACAGATAGGAGATCAAACCTTGAGCACAGAGATATATTTCTGTGTTATATTAAGCTTCAGTTTTAAAGGTTTAATTATGGCTTTTTATAATATTTGGATCAATATTTATAGGCTAATTAAGTAAAAACTTTATTTTTTTACTATATTTTACATTAAAAATATTTTTTAGGATAAAGGTCATTTTTTGTCTTAGTAGCAGAAAATGAAATGTAAAATCCATAGGTTAACAAGAAATTGTAATTTCTGGTTTTATCCATTCTTCTCTCTTATTTTTAGCCAATGTTCCTATCATGACTGTCAAATTTCCCAGCACCCTGCATGTCTAACATTACTGCAGAAAATGCTTCAACTAAAATATATCCACGAGAAACTTACGTGCATGCCATGTTCCTATGTCAGGTAGTTCCCAAAAGCCCTGGTATGGGTATAAAATATTCTCTGATGCTTTTATGACATGCAAACTAAAATTTCCTGTGTTTATGAGTGATCTGAGCAGAAAAGCTATCACAAAATATCTGAGAGGAGTTTCTTTTAGATTGAAAAACACAGCCAAACACTCACATGTATGCACATAGCTAATGAACATCTACCAGCACAACTCTTCCAGGCTTTTGGACAAGGGAGGGTTTCAGATTAAAGTAATCTTTTTTTATTAGAGGTGATTACAGTTAGGAAAAGGTAGAAATCTTTCTGGTCATGCCTGATCTTGTGGTGTGAAACCGAAGCAGGAAACTTCAACTGTTGTGACCTTAATTGGGTACATGACAGACTGCTGGGAAGAAAGGATTTGGTATCTGAGGCACACATGAAAGTTGATAGAAGTTTAGACTGAGGGCAGTGAAAGGTGATAGAATTTTTTCCAGGGGAAGAGAGTTGTGATCTCTAGATTGTGAGTCATGAATGGTAGGTGGAAAATATATTCTGCTATTTATTCATAGCTCTACACAGTCTGTGTTCTGTGGTAGATAGTCTTAGTATGAAATTTAGTTATGAAGTTTGTCTTTGGAATAGGTTTTTTGGTCTTTTTTTATTATCATAAAAAAAGAGATGATGAATGGGGTAACTGACTCACGCTTTGCCAAGACATTTTTTTCCCCAACTGGCAAATGAGTTTCTAAGCTTTTCCACTTCTCAGTTTGAATGCATGTAGTCATGACAAATTGAATCCCTGTATTTTATATAGGGAAATGTAATACACTGGAGTAAGTGTGTACATTCTGAACAGTGAAGAACTGTAGGAAACTGCATCTGCATTTCACAAAAAAACCAGAGTATCTAAAAAATGCAGTGTTGGAATTTTTTTTTTAGAGCTATCCTTATGTGGTGCTAGAAGTATTTTAAAATTGGTGAATATTTACTCCTCCTATATAGAAGCAAACCAGGAGAAAAAAAAAAGTAGCATTCTTTACTACATTTTAAGATATGTTCTTTGGGAACAGATTTACTATGGATTTCTTCTTTGTGCTGTCAAAAAACCTTAAGAGCAAGAAATAAAAGACAAGTGCATTAGAACTAACACATGGGTTTATCTACGAGAGGTAAAGGTTTTAAAAAACCCTCAAGTATTTAGGTTACCCTGCAATTAAACTGGATCCATGTGTTTAAATATTCTAGAGAGCTATTTTAGTTTTAATGTTATCAGCACTGCAGGAGTCAGGTGTGCTTCTCTCATATTTCTGTAGTAGACCCTGTACTGTTTGTTGATTTGATCTTGTGTTGAACTTGATGAGTTGGCTGAACACCACCTGCCTTGCCTGAAGCACCCAAAGCTGAAGGCTGGAATTGAGCCACAGTATCTCTTCCTACATAGAAAAATTAGGGATCAAAAGGGACCTCGAAAGATCATCTAGTTCAATCCCCCTGCCACAGCAGGATCATCTAGACCCACATGGAACACATCCAGGTGGGTCTGGAATGTCTCCAGAGAAGGAGACTCCATAACCCCCTGGGCAGCCTGTTCCAGTGCTCCCTTACCCTCACTGGGAAGAAGTTCCTGCTGATATTTATGTGGAACCTCCTATGTTTCAGCTTGCACTCATTGCCCCTTGTCCTATCACCAGATGACCTTGAGAAAAGCCTGGCTCCATCCTTCTGACACCCACCCCTCACATATTTATCGACATTAATGAGGTCTCCCCCATCAGCCTTCTTGTCTCCAAGCTCAAAGACCCAGGTCCCTCAGCCTTTCCTCATAAGGGAGGTGTTCTACTTCCTTCATTATCTTCGTTGCTCTACGGTGGACACCTTCCAACAGCTGTGTCCTTCTTGAACTGAGAGGCCAAGAACTGAACACAGTACTCCAGATGCAGTCTGGAGAGGGGGAGAAGAACAGCACTACTTATGATGACTATATTAAGAAGCAGACATCCTGCACAATAGGTTCCTTTTTGCATCAATCTGATATCTAAAAGTCACCCAAGGGCTATTGTGAATGTATTAACAGGAAATTAAATCTCAGATAAAACTAATTCTGGTAGTTCTTTGTGTTCATATTGGTATTGAGACAAGAAAGCGGGATTCAGAAACAGCTGGCACACAGGTGAGCCATGATTATTACTCATGTGAAAACAGAAAGTTTCAGCTAAGATATCTTCTAGTTAGAAGAAAACGTTAATTACACCACTATTCTTTACCATTGCAAGCTACTCTCGCTATTCTGAGTCACTCCTTTAGAGAAAAAACTGTAAAATCAGTAAGAAAATAGGAAAAAACACAACAATCTATATTCATGCTAGGTAACAATATCAGAGTCATCATATTGCTCCTTCCCATCATTATGGCAATTATAAACATTGTGTGTGGGGAGGGATTTCTTTTTGCCATTCCCTTAAATTCATATGAAAGCACTTATGGGATTCTGCTAACGCTCAGATGAGTGTTGATGGGTTCAGCTTAGTTTTACAAACCTATCCAAACAAGAAAATGTTTTGAGAGTGGAAAATCATGTGTAATGACAATATTTCTCTTCAAATGATCTCATAACAGTAGTTCATCACCTCTTGCAACTATCAGTATGGATATCCTCAATATCTTTTAAACAGCATCTCTCTCATGGGATCAGCACTTCAAGGCATGCTCAGCTTCAGGAAACCTGATTAGTAACGTGAAGACGAAAATAAAAGGATCTGCTATTCAGGAGATGGATGCTGTGCTTGTGATTTTGCTGGACTAACATGGCTCTCAAGATGTGTATGTTAATAAAAAGTATATGTCCTTAAAAGATATTTCTACCCTAATCATATCCTACGAGTTCATACAGTTATCTGCACTGATTACATTGCTTTCCATGGACAGTTTTCCTATGAATGAAGCACTTCTTTTAGATTGGATCCAAGTTCGGATCCTGTCCTATGACTACAATTGGAAAAATAGTGTTCTTGGAAAGTAGCCATTTATAGCTTTCAGTTTTGGGGATCTTTCAGTTTCAGGTTTCTTCAAATATGCTGAACAGACAGTCCTTCTGCTTGTGGTGGGTATTTAAGCAAAATGACCGTTACGGAGTGAAGGGCTTTTGGTAACCTCTCAGACCTCTTTCAGTCCTTGAGTGCAGACTGAGTGTTGTTAGGCTGAATGTTTACCTCTCAAAAAACCACCAACCCCAATGCCAATTGTCTCCTCTAAGAGGCTCATTCCAACTCTTTTTCTGTTTATCCTGGTAATGGTCATCACTGACAAGCACTGAATCATAGAACCACCAAGGTTGGAAAAAGACCTTCAAGATTGTCAAGTCCAACAGTCAGCCCTGTGAGACCTAACTACATCTCCCAAAACATGACTTGTGCCCATTTTTTTGACCTCTCTAGGGACAGTGCCTCTACCACCTCCCTGTGCATCCTGTTTCAAGGTCTCACCACTCTCCATGAAGAAGTTTTTCTTAATATCCAGTCTGAACCTCCTCTGGCACAGTGCGACCCAATTTTCTCTTGTCAAGAAAGATTATTAGATGCACAAAGAAAATTTTTCCCCACAAATTAAAAAATGAGAATTTAACAAAATCAGCAAGGCAAAAGCCAACCATTGTTAGAGCGAAAAACACAGAAAGGAGAACTGGAAAGAAGATGAAGTTGAGGATTGACTTGATATTGGGCAGGACACAGTTAAAATTTCTTTGCAGCGTCTGCAATATAACAATTGTGATATTCCTGTCTAAAACACTAAAATAATATTTTCCTTAATTAAAAAAAGCACCATAATGTTTTTAGACCAGTATCTCTGATAAACCATAAGGAATCTATATTACTGTACTCTTCTGAGGGTGACTGTCTTTAAAAATCACTTCAGCTGTACCTTAACACACAAGACCTGGAATTTGACACAGCAGTGAATTTCTCAGTAGTACATTTCATGACCATGGTTGGTCATCAAGGATAAGCATGTTCTATCCCATTAAAAAAACTTCTATTCAACCAATTTAATGAGGATTCATTGATAGTTTACCTTTTATTGTATTTTAAAATATTTATTTTATGGAGTAAATAGTAGCACTATCATTCATAGCTTCATTAATGAATATATCTAGCATGTGACATAAATATATTCTATAACAATCAGAAATGGCAAGGTTGCTTATATAATTTGAATCCTATAAAACAGAGAGGAATATTGCTAATTACTTCTTATTAAATGAAAAAAATGTTATATTGGGCATACTAGGAAAACACTGCATCTAAATGAAACTGCTGATGGAGCGCCCAATACAGGAAGGATATTGAACACGTTCTGTCCTAGCAGAACGTGTCCAAAGGAGGGCTATAGCGATGATTAGAAGGCTGGAACACCTCTCCTATGGGGACAGGCTGAGAGAGTTGGGGCTATTCAGCCTGAAGGAGGCTGTTGGGAAGTCTTATAGTGGTCTTCCAGTACTTGAAGGGGGCTACAGGAAGGCTTGGGAGGGGCAGTTTGCAAGGGCTTGTCGCATTAAGAATAGGGGTAATGGTTTCAAACTGGAAGAGGGTAGGTTTAAACTGGAAGTCAGAAGGAAGTTCTTCACAACGAGGGTCATGAGACATTGGAACAGGTTACCCAGGGAGGTTGTGGCTGCCCCCTCCCTGGAAGTGTTCAAGGCCAGATTAGATAGGGCCTTGAGCAACCTGGTCTAGTGGGGGGTGTCCCTGCTCATGGCAGGGGGGTTGGAACTAGGTGATCTTCAAGGTCCCTTCCAACCTGAACCATTCCATTCCATTCTAATGTATTCTACTAAAAATTGTGAAGCTTTTTTTTTTGTTTTTATATTTCTTACCATGGTTACAATTTCTATCAACACCCTAACAGCTGATTTGCACAATAATATCTGAATGGACTTTTAAGACTTTGTTGCATAGTTAGTTATTGCAGAGAATATTTCACATCTGCATTCAATTCCTATCCAGATTGTTATGTGTAACCATTACTTTACTTTATGAAGTCTTTTATGAAGGATGTAACAGGGGCAGGTGAAGGCAATGTCACCAAAGCAAATTGTCTATTAGTGAGGAGGGCAAAGATTTGGTATTTAATGAAATACCAACCAGCTAGCAATTACTTTAGAAAAGTCTGCCTTAAATTATGACATTTTAGTTTCTCCCTTTGACATGATGCTTGTACATGCTATATTTTCACTGAATATAAATTAACACTCAACACTCTGTTCTTTTTATTGAAACAAATTAATGTTTTTATAAATCTCCAACTAATTTATCTATTAAATAGATAAAATTATCTATTAAATAGATATCTATTAAATAGATAATTTAATAATATCTATCTATGCAGATTTTACAACAACCTGTGTCTGAAAAGAGCACAATCTGAGTTAATACTTCCAGTCTTCACGTATTGGTATTCACATCCTACTCTCCCATCAGCTGTCTTAAAGACAATGAGTTCCAGGAAATCATTCACCATATTTGTCATTTTGCTGGCAAACTGTGAGCTTAAGCACTCCCACAGTCAAATGAATATAAAGTAATTTCACACCTAAGTTCCATTTGATTGATAATTCAGATCTCTAAACCACTGTATTTCTGTGGTTAAATTCTGCTAGCTAATTTGCTAATTTTTGTAGATGGACAGAGAATAAGGAATAGGCTCCCAATTACTTCTATTTTTCCCATGAAAATTGAGGGATTGTCCGTACGTTTACATTAAACACAGAAAATTAAACAATTAGCTACTCCTTCTCCATACTTATAAGAATTTCAAATTGCTTTTTCTATGTGAAATGATTATGATACCCAAGACTCCTATGGGAGGAACGACTCAGTCTCTGTATTTTAATTTGGCATAATAGCAGAAATTACACCTAGGATAAAGCTACCACAAGTAATACCTAAAATTAGCTACAAGTCAGGCCTACACTTTCTGCTGCCTGATCTACATTTAACTTTAATGATTCCCAGCTCTTTTGATTCATGTATAGATGCAGGTAAACATAAAGGAAAACCTAACACCCAAATCCAGAGATGTTACAGCATTACAAAAATTTCATTTTCACACAAATATCAAGTGATAAAAGCATTTGCACAGGTCACAAAATTCGAAAATATACTCAGAGTTTTGAAACTACTTACAATACTTATTAACGGACACAGCATTTGTGTGATGGAATTGAAAATAATCATCATATGCCATGCCAATTTTAAAATCTATAGTGATGTATCACATTTTTACCTTTAGAGGATAGTGTTCTCTCTCAGGAGAATAGCCATACTTGAAGACTCATAAGTATCTGTAGTTGTCATAGATTTCCACATGTGATCAAGGTTCTTGGCCCTTAGTACATCCTAAGACATCCTGGACTCATAGCACAGTATAAATTAGATGATTCACCAAGCATGAGCAGCAGGTCTTAAAAAACTGAAATGACCTTTTCTTCACACCAATTATAGTAATATACATTTAAAACTTAGAATAACAATGCATAATAGCTCTCATATCTTCAATGAGCAACAACAAAAAATTATTCTCTTACCTGTCTCAGTAAAGAATTTGAAAGAAGTAGAATAGTTTTCTCCAAATTTCATCACAGCTGTATAACAATAATCCCCATTAAATTTTCCTTAGACAGTTAGCTTGAAAATTAATGGGATGAGTATTGAAACATCAGGAAGACATTGTCACTGATGGTACTAAAATAGTATAACTTTCAGGTAGACGTCCTTGATGCGCTTGAGTGAACATATTTCATTTTAATATCAGCTTTTAAATCAACCTCCAAGTAGATCTCATAAGAATAAAGAGGGTTATAAATTAATTTGCATAATAAAACAATAATCTTGGTGCACATTCAGAATTACTGCGCATATTTTTAATACTGTTATACCTGTTGATTTAAAACTTATTTCCTATTCTTTCTAAACACATCAACTGTTGAAATGGATATGAAAATTTAAGAGCAAAGTGCTGCTTCACCAGAATTTTAATGGCCTAATATATATTGCAAATAAGTCAATGGTGCCTTCAAGTGGGATGTAGTGTTATGACTCAGAGAAATATTTTTCATATTATATATTCATGAGAAACACTGATGAACAGTGAATATATGACACCTTTAAATAACTAAAGCTATTGAATGGAATGAAACCTAATTTTTACTTTTTCTTACGTATGTTTTCAATCTTACTAAAAATTCACCAAAACACCCATCTTAACAAACAAAACTATAACCCGCAAACCTCACGTACATTGTGGCATCTATAATCTATAATATTTGCTATGGCATAGCTCACACATTGTATAATAGATCACCTTTTCAAAGTAATTTTTGCTCTGGCCTTGCCGTTGACAACTCTAAATAAACAGTAGCTTAGAAAAATATGTTCAGCGCATGGTTCCAGGTTTTTTGGCTTTGTTGTCTGGGAAATAATTCCAGACAGGTTTCTAGATGGATTTATTTAACTAATTCTGTATGAATCTTATAATATCAAACCACTACTTAGCATATCATACCTTTAAGGAAATGACTTGCACTTCATCAAAGCTATTGAAACTGTTTATTTATTTAGAGAATTAAGTAAATTCTTTGGTCTTTCATAGTTGTTCCCTGAATTACCATAACTCCATAAACAGTGAAACTCTGTGAAAGATAATACCTATTTCCACATACTTCACTCCTACTCACAGCTGCTTTATTTTTCCGCCTTATCTAAATACTTTCTCAAGTGTTAGTTGGTATTTTTATTCTACATTTGTGTTTTTATGCAATCAAAAGACTTGATAATATATCTCACTGACAGTGAGCAAAGCTGTTGTTTTTCATGTTCAAATGTTTTATGACAGAAAAATAAATGAGACACATAGAAAAATATTTTAAGCAGGAGAAGAAGAACAATGAAAATAATTGTTTGCATTGATTCTTCTGCTGATTCCTTTTATAGTAAATCAAATGCAGTTTAAAAAGCTGAAATAAGGCAGGAATTATATAAATTGAAATATATCTGAAAAATATAACTTTATGAATCATGCAAGAGCCTGAAAGATAGCTCTTACATTTACTAGTCCCAATGATATATTTGGAGAAAAACTGATGTCTATCCAGGTGACAAATAAAAATGCACCATTGCTAGTAGGAACAATGACTCTACATTTAAGTGTATTAGATGATTAGGAAAATTAGACTCATTTGAAAAATGAGATGGTACCTATGGAACAGAGGTTGGGGAGGATGATGTGGGAGCAGAGGGAAAAGTGATAAGGTTGTTAACTTTCACAGGACAGAAACAGGCAGATAATTATCACTCATGGAACATTAAGCTGTTAAGTGTGAGTAGGGAAATTCTATAGTGTGTCATAAAGCTGGTACGTCGGCTTAAAGCCATGAAGCCGTGATGTTTATGGATTTTCTCAGGCTCAGCTTCTGAAGTGCTTTGTCATTCTTGCAGGTCAGAGATGGGAAAAAACCATTCTGATGCTCACCTACATTTCCATCCTTTTCTTCACTGCAGGCATGGAATCATTCTGGCATGTAAATATTCATTTGCACCTATGAAATTACAGGGGACCTCTCTCTTATCCTGCTATGTGCCTGTATGACAAGCAGCAATTAAAATTTTTCTGTTGTTTGAGAAGGGAGGAGATTCCTGAGATATTTTGAGTGCACACAAGCCCTTTTCCAAGAATTTACCAACACAAAGCACAGCTCTATCACTTGGTATCATAAAAGATACCACCTCTTCCTATAGTCTCTAGCTGGTTTACATATCTATGCAGCTATAAGAGCACAGTTACTACTTTTCTAATTACATATATACACATAAACTTACATATACATACACATGCATACATGTATATCCACACACATATATGTATATCCACATACATACACATACATGTATATCCACAAACATATATGTATATCCACACACATATACATACATATATGTATATATTCTGATGGAATTTCACTGATCAGTCATAGTTCCTAAGTTTTTTGGTTTAAGGTGTGTCTTCTTGCTTTATATGTACCAAGGAAGAACTAATTCTTGTACATAGATTAACCATAATCATTTGGAAAATATCCAAATGCCATCTTTTCAACAGCCCCAATTGTAAAAAAGCAGAATTTCTTGTAAATTCATAGAAAAAAAAAAAGAGAGATTTTCTTGCCACTTGGACAACGAAAGGCTTAGAAAGTTTCACAGCTGATTATGGGAGCAGTTAAGAAGAAAGGTTACTTTAAAGCACAAGGCCACACTAAGAGAAGCAAGAAACACAGGGGAAGCAATCACTCCTAAACAGAGGCAACAGAGCATTTATTTAGCCTTGGTATGTGAGACAGGATTAGATCTTAAATCAGCTGATAAAACACTCTCTGCTCTCTCTTCCAGTGACCTTTCCCTTTCAGGCTGACTCTTTTAAAATTCTTGTCTAGACTCCATGGGCTCTTGCCTTCTGCTTGTCTGTGCTTTGTGTAAGCTCAGCCTACAACAAAACTGCTTGCTGTTGTTCTTCATGTTTCCATCTTTTCTGTTCACCTCTTTTGTTCACTGAACATGTTTTCCCATATATAAAACATAAGGTGTCTGTGAATTTTAGATCTACAGAAGGACAATTAAACCAACTCTTCTTTCAAGACTTCTAAACGTGGAAGAAAACATATCATGCATTCGGGCAAGTGTCAAGGAAGAGTGAGGCATGATGATAGGAATGAAGTCTTCTTTCCTTTTTTATGTCAGGGCTTTATTTCTATGAGAAATACATCAGCTTCTATCGTTGCAAAGTCCTTGCCATATCTTGAAAAAATAAATCTGCATTAAATGAATTTTCATGAATATTTATACCAACAAATTTAGTGACACTGTCCTCTATTCAATTAGATGTCTGTGAGGTGAAGAATTGAGCAAGTGGCTTATTTAAAACAAAGTCCATATCAATTTTTAACATTATAATTATTACAAATAATATATTTCAGCTAAGGCAGACAACTCATGACTTGTTCTCTGAATCTCTGACAGGTGGTGGTAAAAAAGAATGTGAAGATATACACTGCAAGTGGAGATACATAGCAATCATGTTCCAGGCTGGCCATGCTCAAGCTTAATACTATGCCTTATATTAAACATATACCACTTGTCACGCTACCAGAAGGGAGCGAGCAAGCGAGCACAACAATAACTACATTTAATATATCTGCAAAGCACAGATAAATCTGCTTGTGCATGTATTAATGATATCTCAGAATCATTATATGAGGAAGATAAGAAAACAAGTTTTAAGTATTGCCATATATAATAGAGCTGCTAGGTAATTTTCTGTAGCTAAGATATTCATTGTTACTGGTTTAAGTTGATTACATTTTATTTAACATGAATGCAAAGAATATACCGCTGAATGGATTTACTGCACTCATATAACTTTAATCCCACAAAGCTATCTATGGCGAAACAGATTTAAGAATCCTTTCACTAGCAGAGCTAGTTTCAACAGCTCAATAACAAACTGGATAGCAACAGAATTTCAACTTTAAATTACCATTTTGAGTGACACCAAATCTGACTTTGGCTGCTCTGCCATTTTGTTATGTGTTAATGAAATTATTATTAACAGTTTTCTCCTGAAATTCAGCTGAATTTAAGTTTGCAAATTAAGCAACGCAGAAAGCACAACACTTAGCAAAAACCAACTGTACAATTATTAAGGAAGGCTATACGAATTCATGATGTAATACTCTGCCAGAGTTTTGTCCTTTCTGTCACAAAGGTATCGTAACTCAGAAGCCTAGTAAAATCAGTATTCTCTTGGACATGCCCGAGTGTCTGAATATATCCATCCTATTCCTTCCCTTACCATTTCTTTGCGTTGTTCTATCTACATCTGTCCTTCCTCCAGCTATGCAGCAAAATGTATAGGCCATAAAGTTAGTGCAGCCAAAGAGAATGGGTTCAACAGCCTGCCTCCCAATGGGAACAATTATTTTAAAGAAAAGCAGTAGGAAACAGGAAGGGTAAAAATTCTCCAGATGTACACAAGAACTTTGTGGCCATATGTATTAGGACATTTCAAGGACTGACAATTGAGACACATTTCCTGTTGAACAGAGCCCTAAATTAAATGCAGTTCTTGTCTTCCAAAAAATATATTAACTCTTGGAATGCTTTACTTTTTAACTTAATGACATAGAAGCACAGGCAGGAGTACAGGAGAACATAATTCTCCATTGAATCTGTTTTTTTGTTCAGACGAAATCCACATCACAGTATAAATTAGCATTAACTTCAGCAACAGAACCTGGTTCCCTAAGGTTAAGGAATATCTCCATTTCTCTGCTCTCTCACACTGATTGTAGATCAGTCAAGGGGGTAGCCCTTTAACTTGTGCACTGATAAGGTCTAGGCATAGGCTAACCAGATCCATCGTTTCTCGTGACTCGCAGTTTTCTAGAAGCAGACTTTCCTAGCATTCTCCTGTAGACAACAGAAAAAATATAAACATCGTCTACATGTGGAGTCTTTGAGAAAAGGTAGGAAGAAAAATACTCTGCTTTCAAGGATTCTGGGAGCAAATATACTGCCTCCTAGCTTTTATTTAAGATTTTAAAGAGTCTTCATGTATTATTTGACCCTACTTACTACTGCAAATATATGGTAAAGCATACATATGCCAATGTTTCCATGTTTGCTTTCATTACATTATTAAGAATTTTTATCTGATAGCTTTTTTTTGTAGGATGAAAGTTCACTTTTCCACTCATCAACTGCTTGTTGACCAGTCCTAGCTTACAGCTGTGGTACTTCCACAAGAAAGTTCACCTTATCAGTTGGAACTTAGGTAATAGCACATATGTCTCCAAGGAAAACTGCTGCTTGTTTGATTTTTTTCAATCTTTGATTGAAAGCGGTACCAAGAAACAGATTTTACATCAGAACTCTTCCTGCATGCATATAAGACAGGATGCTATGCTGGAGCTTCAAAATAAATCTCACAGTTTCTGTTTGTCTCTTTAACACTTTGATATTAGAGGCAACTTTCACTGCAGGCAGGAAGTTTGCAAGCCTTATACTTTTCACTGTATTCTATCAGCTAGAGTTTTGGGAAAAAGGTTGCAAAACAGAGCTGTTGAAGACACATTTGTGACTTTCAATCTGGAAATGTGTGTGATGCAAGAATTGAGTCTTAGTACTGAAATAATCTTGTCTACTTACCAAAGAAACCTATGTAGAGAGCTTCTCCTTCAGAGAGGAACACACAATCGACTTTTAGACTGGCAAAAAAGACAACAACATACCTAATTAAAAAGATAACAGACATTTACTCAAAAGCCTCAGGAAGAGATGTTTCTAAGTCCTGATTTAAATAAACACACTGTCTTGTTCCCATGAGTGAGCACTTCTGCTTATCGGTAACTGGGGATTAATCATCATTAGCCAAGTGATTTCTGTTAGCTGTGGAGAGACTCCAGACAATTTAACTAAACAGCAAATCCAGGAAATACATGAAAGCCAATCCTGAAACTGACTTTCTTCTCAAGTCTTAGACAATCTCAGTTAAGAAAATTGTGAAGATTGAAAATACAGATGTTTTAATGGTATCTTAGAAACACATTTAAGCAGATAATCAAAACAAATAGTTAACCCCAAAATATTTGCTGCCCATCTGGTCTTGATCAACAATTTACAGTGCTGGAATCATTTACACTATGGAAAACTATTTGATTATGCATTAATTATTGACTGAAGAGGTTCACAGTAACTGGCTTGTGAATTACTGTGTCATTAGGGCTTATATAGGTGATTAAGTTTCACTGATTTAAAAAATGTTTTGAAGACAGAACTCATGGAGGTTATTTTGATCTCATTTTACTTAATCATACGATCCTTAGGGATCGGGAGGGACCTCAAAGGATCATCTAGTCCAATCGCACTACCACAGCAGGATCACTTAGACAAGTTGCACAGGACACATCCAGGCAGGTCTTGAACGCTTGCAGAGGAGACTCCACAACCCCCCCTAGGCAGCCTGTTCCATTACCCTCAGTGTCATCCAGTCCAATCCCCCTGCCACAGCAGGATCTCCAAGACCAAGTCCAGGCAGGTTTCAAACATCTCCAGAGGAGACTCCACAAACCCCCTAGACAGCCCTCTCCAGTGCCCCATCACATACCTCACATGGCAACCCGATATCCCAGCTATTAAGAAAAAAGTATATGCTAAGCATTATTTGCCAACACAAATGACCAACACGAAAACCAGAAATCATTGTGTACATGCTATTAAAAAAATCACCAAAAAGTGTGAGACATAATTTTAATGTAGCGTACCAGCCTGAATTGCTTGGCTTATCCAAATACATAAACACAGCTTGACCTTTATAGGTCAGTGGTTCTTTTTTCAAGGTAGTCAAACGTCATGCAGTCCTGGAATAATGGTAAAGCATAGTTACAAGAAATAAATATGCTTCTGGGTCATTATAAGGCAGAAAGTGGCCTTTGCATTGATGATGGTTTATGAGTATAAATTTCCACAAGATACTATTTTTTGCCTTTTGAGAGGGAAGGAACATTGAAAGCTTACAATTTGTAAGACAGTTTTGTAAGTCTGTAAATTGGATGGCAATCGTCCTCTTGTAAATTACCTTTACAGATAGAAATTTTGCACTTTCAGACTGTGCAATTACCATCTGAAATAGTAGTTTCCATAATAAGTTGAAAAAATAATCTGTAGCTTTTGATCAAGAAACCATATTAATCAGAAGAGTCAACTCTAAGCAAATAAATTAAACAACAGGAAGAATGGGTTTATGAAAAGCCTGTATCTCTGTGGGTCATTAGAAGGGAACAGAGATATTACTTCATAGGTTGAGCTTTCTGTGATGATACGTTAGGGTAGTGAACCATAAAAACAACATAAATACAATAGTCTGTGCTAAAATTTGTTAAATTATGTTAAATTTAAAAATATGCAATGTCTCTATCTCCAGACAAAATGTAATTGAAAATACTCTGAGTATGCACACAGAAAACGAGGAAGGGAAATAAAACAAGCTTAAAAGAAGATTGTACTTTAAAATAAACAAATGCTTTATGAAACCAGAAAAAAAAAAGCTTTTTGTAGTAAACTAACCTAAATGACCTAAAGTTTTGAGTTTGTCGTGAGTTGAAAGGCCTCCTCAATTGGTCCTTTCAGTTGGAGCTTGCATTTTTAAGCACTCCAGTTGGCTCTCGGGTAGGATTTACCATGCAATGAAGCAACCTTGGGGAGAAAGGAAAGATGTATTGAACCCACACCCAACAGAAAGAAAGGAAAACCCCTGAATGAGTCAACAAACTGAAACGATGTCACAGCACCATTACACACATTCTGAGAAGATGAAGGAGAACTATGCAGTGGTCTTTGGCCTCAGACAGGAGTCCCTGCGGGGAGGGACATATATTGCAGATGAATGGATGACTGAGACAGCCCTTGGTGCAGAGGCTCCCTCCCTAGCTCTGCCAAGTTTGGTGGCTGTGGCAGCTGTGGCAGCTGCTCCAAGCCATCCAAAGTCTCTCTTTCTGCTTTCAACGAGGTTCTTGGGGCACTATGTGGCATGGTCTTCAGATGGCAGTGGGCATTTGAGTACAATAGCATACACTTCACCCTCAGTCTCTCAGCAATTTGCCAAAGGTTTAATAATCACAAATCTCTTTTGTTCCTTTGGCACACACTCTTCAGCCAAGCAATAAAGGAAAACATCAAACATCCCTTGGGGCCTTTTTATCCCATGTATTCAAGCATTTCCCAGTTTCTCAGTTGCATCTGAGACACAGCTTCTCCACCCCACGACCAGAACAAAGCCAAGATAGTGCAGCCGTGTGGCCTAGATGGCACTGCCTGCTGGGACTGGGGTGGCAGCAGCAGCAACTGTCTCTTCTCCAGGGCCTGGGGGTTCTCTTCCCCATGGCTACAGTCATCGCTCACCAGTCCTGACCATGACAGAGTTACAGCTATAAGAATTCAAGACCACAAACTCAACTTTATAGTTATGCACTCATGCACAAACCTATTTTGAAGCCACTCTTTTTTTTTTCTCTCCTATGATTTAGTTTTGTAAAACTATTTTATATTATCATGAAGGAATTCTTCTGTTGGTTTAAAGAACTCTGTAACCCTGACCTCCTTGTTTCAAAACTGAAGACACAGCTGCAGGGTCACTATATCACCGTACTCCCAAATTCTTTTTATCGTGTTCATAGAAAGTTTATACCCTAAAGGGTAGCAATAAAGCAAAACAAACCCCCAAAACTCTGATATTAGTACCAAGCACTGGCATTTTGCCCCGTCAATATAGAATTCCAGTGAAAATATTATTGTACTGAATAATTCAAACATCATCATATTAACAACATGGGATTTATATGACAAAAAGTTTATGGCTTTTAGTATGTCCCATTACTTTCACAGTTTCTGGGTGTAAGGGAAGAGAATAGATAGAAGTATTTAACTACAGAATCATCAAGGTAATCCTATACTGCTCTGTGTTCCATGAAGATGAATTCAAGCGTTGGGCTCATTGTTTATGGAGGCAATGACCACAGAGAGAGCTATTTTATGTATGCTATTAGACAGCTCAACGCAATGAATGCAAAACAAGCGCTCATAAGGCATTAGAAAACTTAACACAAGGCATACTTATATATTGTGTTCCTTACCTACAAGGTCTCACCATGTCTGGCCCATGTACACAGAAAAGAAACAGAGGATAGAGGTGCTGAAATAGCTATTTATATGGACATTGTCACCAATTGTTATTTGTGAAAGCCTGAACAGCAGTAAAGCTTCATCCACACTGGTAGTGAAAAGGAAAAAATGCACTGCTTTACAAAAGCCTTTTCTTGATATCTCTGTCTACTAAATGTTGAGAGAGGGACAATAATAAGCATCTAGAAAAAAACTGACAGAATTCTGGGTTGGTTACCTTAAGTGCCTATTTCCTCCCCTCCCCCGAGACTATAGGTAGAAGATGTGGATTAGGGATGTTTCTGTGTTGATCATTTCCACGAATAAGTAATAATATTTATAATATTAATGATAAAAGAATCTTCCTCTGACAAAATTGCTAGTAAGTTGGGATTTTTTAAATCTTTATCTGAGAAAGTAATCATTTAGGAGAATACCAATATATTGTATTGACAATCAAACGTACCTCCCAAAGTAGTACTACAGAAATAACAACATTTATAGATGAATCAACAAGGTTGCCTTAGCAATGGCTTGGTTTCAACAGCTTCCTTCTTCCTACAAATTAATAAGCTGGAAGAATACAATACATGTTTTGTTTTGTCAGGAATTTTGCAGCTGGGTCACTTATAACAAAGAATGTTTGAATTCAACTGGCTCAGCAAAGTTGCTAGCAACTGGGTTCTTTGTAGCTTAATTCAGTAATGAATACTCAAAGAAAAATGGTAACTTTTGGTAACTTTGAGAACCAAATGCTCTGCAAAAGTAGTGAAAACATTCAACTCTTTCCTAATAACACTTTTTTTCCAGGTTAGGTTTAGGGATTCGGTCTGAAAATCTTTTCAATATAGGATTTCAAGAGCCTGGGTTAAAGGATGGACTTGATCTTAAAGGTCTCTTTCTTTATATTCTGTGATCCTGTAATTGTCATGTTAAAAGTTGAGTAACAACTGAATTAACACCTTGACTAGAAGATTAAGGGGTTTGGATCAGTAAATAGCAACCTTTCCTTTGAGCCTAATTTTTCACATTTCTCTTGTTTACATTTCAGAGAAAGCTAGGAATTGTTGACATGACCTAATGAACACATTATATTTAATCACATCACTAACACTGCCTGACACAACTTAATGAGGATTCATTTTAGAATTCTTTTTTTTGAATAGTTAAAACATATAAACATTACTGTGAACAAATTCTGTCTCAATCTGTTTATCTGTTTGGAGAATGCTGTGTATATGAATAGCTCTCACAGTTCATCTACATCAATTTGTTACCTTGTATGGATGTTGCACTCATTTGACACCAAGGAGTTCTTTTCCATAGATCAATGCCTAATATCCTGAAATTCATGATAGATTTTAACTTGATTTGTCTTGGATTCTATAATCTTTCAATGTTCATTCTGTCACAAGTAACAATGTGAACATGAACATTCAATGTCTATTTTCTATATACTTGCTTTTATTGATCATTCTATCAAACGAATCTGTAATTATGAGATTTATTTAAAGGGCAACGTGCTGGTTTTCTATACAGTGAACTGTGAGACAGTTACACTTGGTCCCTGTGCTCTTATATATGATGGTGTGAGATCTCAGTTTAAGATATGCCTAAGACGAATTTCAAGTGGCATTGACATACCAGATCTTTTTTATTCTTTTAAAATATGTGCAGCTGAAGCAATGAGTGATTTTTTTTACTCATAGCAAAAGCAGGACCATCAAGCCTGCCTGATGCAAGATTTTTTTATATGAGGAGGATGTAAATTGATGTATAGTTTCAATCATTCCTTGTTTTAATATCAGTGGCTAAACTAACTCAAGCAGGATCTGTGATACTACATACACAGTCATATAATTTTAAAGTATAATAATTAGTAATAATAATTTAGGGTATAATAATTTAATAATAACAATGACAATAATAATAATAATAATTTAGGGTATTTCCACAACACAAAAAAGAAAGAATAAGAGTTTCTTCCAATAACAAGTAGAATTTTAATTAGTAATGTTTTAAAAATTGTAATTCATATCTCACATTCTGGTACCAGGACACGGAAAAAAGACAAAAGAAAATTTAAAGAGAGAAGTCAATCAGTGACTGGACTAAACAAAAATGCTTTAAATATTAGGGAAACCCAAGTAAGAGGCCTTTTATTTTTTAGGGTTCAAAAGGAGGACAAGCCAAAACATCATGAAGGACAGTTCTGTTTTAAGACAACAGTAACCCCAGTACCTATCAAGCCCTCCTTTTGTATCACCTTTGTGTCATTGCACTTACATGTAGTCCTTTATACCCTGAATATTTGTTTTTTATTTCTCCACTCCTCCAGCCTAGATTATAGTTATCTAGGTAAAAATATATCACCTTATTTTAAATAAATAAAAAAGTTTATCCTTAAAATTAATTCTGCTCAACATGCAGTTAGAAATCAACCATAAAGATGGAATTCAGTGTTAGGTCTCAACTAAAATGTCAATAAAAATGTGATGATTAAGCTCATGAGTTTCTTTCACACGATGTTTATAGTTTTAGCACTGTAGAGGAGAGTTCTCACTACATAATCAGTAAATCATTGCTGATGCTCTGAATGAGACACAGCCCTTCCTCTTGCCTTCCTCAATTCTGTCTTGTTCTCTTAACCTAGGATGAACAAATTGCCAAGGGAGATCTCAGGCTGCAAACTCATTATCTCTTCTCTAATTATAGACAGACACATACACATAACTACCAGGCATTTGTTCTCACTTACGTGATTTATCTGCATAAGTTCCTGAAAGGGGTGACCTAGCAAAGCTCACACAGACCCGACAGGATCAATTCCTGTGAGATTACAAAAAAAAAAATAAAAGACACCTATCTAGTAAGATTCACAAGACTTGAATATTTTCTAAAGTATCAGAGATGGTTTTAGTAGGTAGCAGTACACAGAGACAACCAGGCAACTCCTCCTCAGGCTCTTGCAAAAGCAAAAAGTACAAAACAAATTAAAAAACCCGCCAGTATTTATCAACAAGTTCCAAAGGAGGATAAATTACGAATTTTCTGACCTACAAACTCAAGTAGAGACTATTGCCCAACCATCCTAAAATAAACTGCTACTCAGAAAAAGAAAGATGTTTTGTGTGTTAACAGTAATCAACAAGCAGTCCAGGAAGAACTCAAGCAGCTACTAACTTCAGGGTCAGAGTTTTAGTATTAAGCCAATTAGATAACAATATATGTTAAAAGGAAACAAGCAAGGATCAAAACAGACACACAGATATATTTTCGAACAGGGCAGTGTCTGCACTGATTTTGTAAAAGATAATAATTCTCCACCAACAGTCTTTGACATGAACAGTCACTGAGGTAGCTAAAAGGTAGCCACAAGCATATTTGTAATTTTTAGTACATTTTAATAAGGTTTTCAATGATTCATAAAATATCCTTAGCTGTCCTAGGAAGACTCTTTTATGGTTTGCTATTTAATTAACATGTAAGAAACAAAGAACATGTATTTATATATATTGTATAAACGGTCAATGTACGTTACTGACAAAGTCCCAAAAGGATCTGTGCTGGGACTAATGATTTTTGACACCTATCTATAAAAAGGGACAATGTTTTTCCTGCTGAATTCAGGAAGATTAAAAGATTACTGTGAAATGTTAAAGCATCTTTGACACAAAGGTTTTAAATATTGAATAAACTAACCTGAAGCTAAATTCATATAGTATTGCAAGAGGAAAATTTGTCTGGGACACTGGTGATTGGATGTCAAGTACCTTCTGAATATTCAGTCAGCAGAATATTTGCAATTTAAATACCTTGTTAGAGTTAATAACAGTTGTTAAAATAGCACATTAACATGCCTAGGGGATTAATTGGCAACTTTCGTAACTGCATCTATGTGACTAAGGCAAGGTTCAACATGTGCTGTGTGGTCCCAGGAGAGCATGTTTCCATGGCTTATGTGACGATAGTTCAAACTAGTTGCAATGTTGTAAAAAAACAAAAATAAAGAAATAGGATTTTTGTGAATTATGATATTTCATGCAATAATCTGCAAATGTACCAAAGCATAACCTTGTTTAATCAAGATCAGACAACAAATGATGATTTCACTAAATGCTATTTCACTAAGATTCCATAAAATCTCTGTAGAGAAGCTGATGACATTTGGGCTGAATGAGACATCACTGAAGTAGACTGCTGACTCTGAAGGGCTAGGCTTAGGTTCTCCATGAACTTCTGGAATAACTTTTTACTGTGAGAGTGACTGAGCACCAGCACTCTTCACTTTATAACCAGCACAGGTTGCTCAAAGCACTTGTGTAGCCTCCATCCTTGCAGATATTCAGAAACCCTCTGGACATGGTCCTGGGCAACCAGGTTTAGGTGTCCCTGTTTGGGATTGGACCAGATGACTTCCAGCAGCCCCTTCCAACCTCAACCATTCTGTGCCTTGTGATTATAAGATTTTGTGGCTGAAGTTTTATCATCTCTCTCATTTTTCAATCCCACACACAAGATGTGGTGCATGTGACTGTGAAAGGTAAGTCTTTTAACACTTCTGCTTCCGATTTTCATGGTTTTAGTAGTCAGTGTAAAGTACATAACATTTGTCTTATTGCATGGTAGCCTGGGAAAACCAACACGATATTAGGACAAATAATAAGACAGTCCTATTAGTCCAGGTTATAAAACACACAAACTGACTTAAGTCTACTCGATTCATTTCCATTCATATAATTTTAATACTTCTTATTTTGCAAAGCAAAGTAAATAAAATAATAATTAAAGAAACTCACTCAGGATGGTTGTTCTGGTATTAAACTATGTAATTGCAAAGCATGAAGCAGACATTAATCTCTGTAGGGAGATAATATGGGTCATAAGGGGATGCAGAGCAAAGTTCAATAAAACAGAGGTGGGAAAAAAAAGCTTCTAATACAAAACCTAAATATTAGTAAGAAAAAGAAGACCTGTAGTTTATATACACGTAACAAAAATAAAATGATATGAAGTTTGGTGAAGGACAAGGATTACAAATCGTACAATCAGGGTTTTGGATGCATGTTTTATTGCAATTATCATTAAACACATTTAAAACAAAAACACAACAAAGATAGAAACAGAAAACCATTTGGCTTCTACACAGATCAAGAGTAGAACAAATCACTCTTTTGTATTTTTTCAATTAATTGTTCATTATATTGTTGCTTCTGACACAGAACTATACAGTCTTTTGGGTTGGAAGAGACCATAGAGATCATCTAGTTCAACTTCCTCCCACAGACTGGGCAGCTTCTACTAGGCAAGGTTGCTCAGATCCTCATCCAGCCTATCTTCAAATGCTTGCAGGTATTAAGCATTTGTAACTTCTTCAGTCAGTATGACTCCAGAAGGAAAGAGGTACCTGATATCTGTTGTGCCTTTTAACATATTATTTGCACAACCTCCTTTTCATATGAATCAACCTTTCTGCTCTTATAGTCATGAATCTCTGATATCTCTCTTACAAACCTGCAAGATGGTTCATATATATTTATACTTTTTCCAACATTGTCGTTTGCTTGAATATCTCTTTTCCTTTCCTGCAATTTATCTTTCATATGCATTTATAAAGAACAATCATAGCAATCCTTTACCTTTGTTCTGCAGTACAGATCAAGTAAAACTTTTGTTGTTAGCTGGACTCTTCCTGACTATTCTACAAGATCTTAGACTACCTTCCTTGAAACGAACAGTTGACAATATACATAGTCTTCCAAATTAAATGTAGCTTGTGACCAAAATAGACCATGCTTATTTCCCTGTCTTGTTGGAACACCTCTTTCTTGGTTTATCCTGTCTTTTTATGATTACTAATAAATCACAGTCATGATATAATCAACATATTTTTCCACTCCTCTGGTGTTTCATTATGATTTTGTACCATTCACTCTTTAAAACTCATCTTAAAGTTAATCCTGTCATCAGATATCTCTTCTATTCTAAATTGACAATAAACTCTAATTTTGTATCAGCAGTATTAATCATTATACTTCTAAATTCTAGGGTCTCTTTGATCTTAAAATAGTATACTTACTAAGATGAACACAAAGAATTGATGATTTCCCTCTCAACATATTTATGTTTTCAAGGGAACTTTCATGTAGCAAGTTCCTATACACCTGCATCTGCATCTTATCCAAGTCTCAAAATAACTTCTTATATGACAACATATCAAAGGCATCACTTCAATCCATATCTGAAAACAGATTGCCTTGCCTATTTAAAAAGAATCAATTATGTTGTTGAAGAAGTAGAGCAGATTAGTTACAGTAAAAAGTTTTTTGCGGTAAATATTAATTAATTTCATTTCAGAATCCATTATGTTTGTCACTTGAATTATTCTTATATTCAATATTTTCTCTAAATCTCTTTGTGCTAATAATGTCAGGCTACTAAGTCACTATCTGCCTTGGTCTCCATGTATTTGTTATATGAGCTTCAGTTACACCAGTAACAGTTTTCAGAACCATCCTCCTATTAGCCATATGTAGTAGTCATCCTCTTAGTCAGTGTCTCTATTCCTAGAGATTATTTATTACTGTATTTACTGCATCTTTCCTGTGCAATCTATTCTTATAGCACAGAAGCTGTTTTCTAACTTTCTTTATACAATTCAAGAACCTTCTTCAGTCTCTCTCAGTATCTTTTTATAGATGTAAGTCAGCCTGTCTTTGAGTAGTTCTCATTTTATCCCAAATCCATCTGTTAATTTTAAGTGGATTTTCTAAATCAGAAACATGTTTCAGACTAGAATTTCCATCCTAAATCTAAACAACTGGTTTTTTTTTCTTGGTAAGAAAACTAAAGTGTAGAAAGAAGGTTGAAATCTCTCTCTATGTTAATTGGAATGTTTATTAATGGATTCCTACTACACCATATAAGAAAATTCTGTTTCCAGGATGGATCTAGGAGCTCAGCATGCAGTGAAGTCTATAGTACTGGAATTATATTAATTTTGCATTCAGCTCAGTAAATTAAAATGTATTTCTGCAGCCTGAAACAAATGCCAAGGATTTATTTTAGAATTTAAACAAAGCTCAATTTTGACAGTCATTAATTAAAAAGGAAGATATTTTTCTTATCTGACATACTTTAAAGAAAAGCAAGCAAATCACGCCAGAACAAATAGATTTATATGTGAGCACAAACAGTCAATTATGGAATTGTTCCAGCCTTCATTTTATTTGGTCAAGGTTCTCTTTCCCTCAAGTAGAAAAGTAGTCTGCTGGAAGCTAATGAGGTGAAAACAAACAGGGGTAATTAGAAATTGTACAATTAACATATTTTCCACTATAAATATTGATTTCTTGAAAATTAGCTTGATGTTTTTGATAAGTTACCAAATTTCAAAGTGGAAAAGACTGTTTTTAAGGAAAAGGTATTGAATGCCATAAAGTATTATTCAATTACTATTTTTCATTCATTACATCGGAATTGTTGAATTGAATCCAATGAGTTAACATCTCATAACAGTGATATCAATTTACACCATGACATTAGACACTGAATATAACCATTACATGCTATTTTAAACATTTTAAAAGTAATTACTATTATACTTCTGAAGGATTTTAACCTTTTTTTTACAAAATACAAATCAAAATGAACTATACTATAAACATGCCATCCAATCCCTCTGATTTACATGGGACAGTAAATTTCCCCAAACATGGAGAAATCTCCTGTGATTTATAATAGTTCCTTAGTGCTATATGGCAGCACATTCACAGGTTGGATTACCTATATTAAGGATTTACTTTACATCCATGGAGACTTAAAATGTTTGGAGGCCTGAGTCACATTTAGAGATGTTACTCTCTCTGTTTCAGTTCACAATAGAGAGATTAGCACAGGTAATTTAACTTTCTTCAGGTCATTGAAACATTCCTGGGCTAAAGCTATACTGATGACCAATATATATACATATAGATGCAATATATATGACCAATAGGATGTGGAGAATAATCCTAACACTGTACAAGTCATCCACCTTTGAAATTTCTTGACATTAAAAAATTTACAGCCAACATCTTGGCTTTCTTTTTTTTCCCCCTACAACAATGCTCCTGAGAGTGCAGGTGCAAAGTTTTAATTAACTCAGCAGGTAATTTCATTTTTTGCTCTGATCTGCGTGGCAGGTCTCTTGAATACTCTGCTTTTATTGTCCACCTGCAGAACTTCCATTGACAGAAATTTAAATAATGCCTACAGAATGAGAATATAAGTGGTGCCATGGATGGGAATGAAGTGCTGCAGATATAACAGACTCAGTTCTGATTCTGCAAAGGCTGAGACAAACTAGGAAGAAAGGAGAAACTTGGTGTATAATTAAAAAAAGGTGACTGAGTGGTTCCTTCCATACTTCTGATTTTCAGTACTGCTACTGCAATGACTTCCACAGGTGCCTACTGACTGAGAAAGTTGAAACTGGGATAATTTTTACTTTACAAGGAGGGATTTTCAGGAAGATTGGCTATCACTTCTTAAGCTAACCAATGCCTTTTGTATGCCAGAGTGGTTTTCGACCTACCGAGTTCATTACTTCTGACAGAAAAGCAATAAATGCCAAAACCAGATCAGATCCTACTGCTTTTGATTTAATTGTCTTAATCAGTCAGGTTTAGGTTTAGCAAGTTCTGAAAGTAGACTGTGTACACCCTATAGGAGCAGGTGGTAGCTATTATCACGTGTATGAAAGAGGTCTTGGAAAACACATCCTTACCACAGAGAGCTACTGATGTACAGGCTCTTGACCCGAGCACATCTCTGAGATTAATAGCTTTATTTCATCCCTACCTCCCTATACCTGCACTCAGACAAACAATAATTACTTTGCATTTTCATCCACCTCCCCCTTGACCGCTGACCCAAGATCTATCAGCAGTAGAACTACTCCAGTAAAACAAAATGTATAAAAATTGTTTTGTTAAGAAATACACTTAAGACCAACTAGGAGCAGACTAAATTAATTCATCTGAAAGGGACATGTCCTGTTTTAGAAATGAGCTTTGCAGAGCCAAATGTAATTCACTGCTGCAGAAAGAAGAATCAGAGATTGAATGGAAGTAATCTTGCAATAGCTCTAGCCGAGAAACATAGCTTTGCGCTAATATACCAGTCAGAAACATACATTTTAATCAGAATATCCAGAGTCCCAGAGGTTCAACTGCAAAGAAATCTAGTAGCTTTCAGCTAAGATTCCAGGTCAGATCAGATATTAATTCACCAGACATCTAAATGCAGCCAGAAATTTTTTGCTTTATAGAAGCATTGTAATTTATGAAGAAACCTATGCTATATTTCAGGCTGTGTACACCTATTTTTAAAAAAGCTTTGGCAATGATAATGGTAAATGAAGTTTAGGTAATGGTAAAATAATAAGAAAGAATCTTTCTCTGTTGTGGTAAAAATGCAATGTGAATACCAATGAGAAATAGGAATTCAGCCTTCTCAAATTTTAGCACTGTTTTTCTACTCATTATGTTTTTACTTATTTAATATTAAATATTTATTAGATGTAATCAACAAGAAGTAATTTTTATCAACAAACACTCGAATATATTTATATGTAAAGCTAATATGCTAAGACAGTTTACTTAAGTGCATTCTCATTGCTCTCAAAAGTAACAGCTAGACACCTCACATCCTCAGAACTGAAAACAAGCAAATTTTTACCCTAAATGGATAAATTTATCAATATACTGTGCCACTGCCATTTCCTCTGAGACCCTGAAACTTTCGAATGACGATTGAATCAGTATTTACTATTGAAAAACCCTAATGGACCTCACAAGCTATCTCAGTTGCTGACTACTCTAAACCAGCATCTTTATTGCTGATTTTGAACTAGCTAAACCTGACAGAGAAGGATTATTTACAATTTTGTTAGTGGCACTTCTGAACGCAATTACTAAAGGAAATCTGTCTCACTATTAGCTAATTCTTGAGTCATTTTTTCCTGGGCAGAGATAAAACTGTGTTACTTTAAAAAAGCTACAAAGCCTTTTCTTTTGGCTAATGATTCTTCCCAAAAATGGTAGGAAATTACAGAACTGGCTTAAAAAAAGGAAAACTAAAATATCCTTGCAACAAAAAATCAACAAAAAATAATGCCCAAATAAAAAATCTTCAGGTAATATGCTGCAGTCTCTGATGAACTTTGTGATAACCCTAACTAGAAATGTGTTTAATGCATCATCTAATCTCTATAAGGTCATCTTTGAAATTCCTCTTCTGTCAAAGACTAATTGAAGAAGCTTATAAGAACCATATGTTTTCCACATAAGATGTTCCCTGACATTGTCCATTCAGTATTTAGAAGATTTGACAGAGCTGACAGTGTCACATCTTTCTCAAGGCTGAGAATTAGCCTTTTACATTGCTCTGCCTCCTTGCAAAGCCATGCTGTGGTAGGTGCTCTCAAATAATGCCAGTCATTTCAGCATGTGTGAAATGATGTGGTAATCACTACTTCCCACTAAAACAAGTAGAATTTGTTGTGTTTATTCGCCAGGTCCCTTCAGATCTTTCCTTGATGTCCAGCTTTCTGTCTTAGTGATGTTGAACACATTTCTCCCTTGAGAGCATTCAGCTACCTCTAGCCCTCCACGATGCTGTGAGTTGAAGGGCAAACACACCACAAAATGATTTTTACACTAGACAGGGCCAGGGAGACTTAACTGGAACTATTTAACAGTGCATAGGAACCTCCAACCTGATTGCTACAGCAGCCATCAGCACACTGGCAGTTTCCAGACCCTGTTACAGAAGTTTATTATATATTTGACTGAGACTGGAAAAATTTGCTTTGTCCTTAAAAATTAATATCTAAAATCTAATCTGGTTTATTTGTTGCTATAATTAATTTCTCTTAGCATCCCTGATGTTTTGACAATTTCTCATTTTTATTAACAGAAGCAAATGCCTGTCATATTCACAAAACTGCCTGCTGAAGAGGCTTGTACAGCTCTGTAAAAGCAACTGAAAGGTTGTGGTACAGATAATCTGTACTCTGAATGGATTACTGCACTACCTTCACTATAAAGTAGTATTCTGCCCTGGTTAGGAACAATCTTTTCTCTATGTTTCTAATCCAACCTTGTTTACTGTTGAAGATTTGCCAGAGAAAAACAGCATTGAAGATTCTCATTAAGAAAGATGGAACAGGAAAGTCTGCAGCAGCAGAATTCAGTTACACTGAAATATTCTATAGACCTTTCTTCCCTGCATCAGATATAGGCATCCTGCATCTCACACAATATTTATTTGCTATATGGTTTACGATGGCTGCCTTTCCATTTTCTGAAGAAAGTATATTTGGCTTCCATGAGATTTAAACACAGCTGGATTTCTTTTTTACCAAGGAAAAAGTGATCTGGATGGTTTTGTATAGCTGCAGATTTGTATGTTCAGTTTTCTCTTGCTAAACTACTACCATTCTAACAAAAGAATGAAAAATAGTGTGGGGGTTTTCGTGTGATACCTTCAATATGGATAAATGTATACATTTTCATAAGCCATAAACCACCACAAAGTACTACTTGGTGGTGGTAGTGGCAGTGATGGGAAACTAAGATCCATCATATTTCCACAATAGACCACTAGGTAAAACAGGGAAGGAGTATGCAAAAATTTTCTTCCCACCACTTTTCCTAGCACAACAGACTGATACAGCACTAATGTCAATGTGGAGATTGAGGTTTCCCTCCATTAGAAAGTAATGGGAATGGAGTTTCTTAAATATCAATACCTTATACTGCTTTGTTTCAGCAGGAACATTATCACATAGGTGCCAAACACCTCACAGCAAGTGAAACCACTGCAAGGTTATCCCAACTGGAGACAGTCACGGAATGATAGAATCATTTAGATTGGAAGAGACCTTTAGGGTCACTGAGTCTAACCATTAACGTAACTCTACGAAGAGTGCTGCTAAACCATGTCCGTAAGCTCAAGATTTACTCGACTTTAAATACGTGCAGGCATGGCAATTCCTTTATGTACAAAAGGGATGGGGCACTTGCCCCAGAGGTGGACTTTAGATCTTAGTTCTTAACCTTTTACCATCACTCTACCATAGCTTGCATTTCTACTGCAAAGAAAGAAGGCTTTGTTGACAGAATGAAATGGAAGAGCAGATGAGAATTATGGGAGGCCCAAAGCCCCATTCCCCTTTCTTAGCCATTAATTCTGCAAGTGAGCACAGTAAATATTTTGTAAGTATGCTGCACTATAAATTCTTGAATAAGAATGTAGAAAGAACAGATGAAGACTTCACAGGCTTTTCCTAGTGTAGTAGACAGTACAATGCCCTCTGCTTCAGGCACAGTCTATAGCAACTCCTCATCTGAGATTGCTCAACTCTTTTATTAAGAGACTATGAGCTCATTACCAGGAGCTACATGGTAATAACCCCAAAGCAATTTTATTAAGGCAACAAATTATATTCTCTTTGCCTAAAAAAATACCCTTGCAGGAGCAGCAAGGAAGGAAGGAAGCAATGTTTTATTTATGGCTATCTATTCTGAAACATCAGAACAATTAAAATGTTCATTAACATATCAGAATCATCATTATCTGATTTGCAGGATGCCCTTTAACAGAGTTAAATCCATAACAAATTTTGTTTTTGCAACAACCAACAACAAAACCATTGCTGGGTGACTTGTTTTAGAATTATTTCTTGACTCCAATTTCCTGTCAATTAGTGTCTGGATGGTTGCACAACAATTCTTTATTTCTTTAAGAAATCCTTATTTTATGATGAGCCTACTATCACCAGATAATTTAGTTTAAAAATCCTTTCCTTTTTCCTTTTCTTTTTTATGTTTAACCATTCAGTTTTAAAAGGCAGAGAAAAGCAGACACAGCCTTAGGAACACTAAAACCTGCTATTAGGCAAAGGTCTAGAAGGTCTTGCATTTCATTTGCACAAGCTGATTGAATGACTTCACAATGCTTTATGCTCCAGAACAAGAAAGAATTCTGAAGAGTTGGCAGATAGTTGAAGTGACATTATCATGTTTGTTGGTATTGATAATCTATCCGGAGAACCAAAAGCTCCAAAACCTTCTAGTCAAAAGCGCACAGATAAAGGCTAACTTGTGGCTGCATGTAATATTACGCAGAAGATCATCACCTCACTGGTTAGTTTTGTCCTATTTCTGTGTCTGAGTCTGTGTGCTGTGTCAGTGATGTATAAATTATTCAACAGAGGGAGTCTGCTTAATGCAGCATGAGTGTCTTAACCTCATCCTCTGCACGTGTATGTATGTATATATATCTTTATATACCTCTACATAATTTCATATGCATATAAGATTTTTAAACCTTGATCAGCTCCTATGTTGTTTCTTAGCCTTAGCAAGAATAATATACTTATCTTTAGTAAAGCTTACTTCAAACTCATATGGTTTACATGCTAAAAGTCATGTTACTTGGAACAAATCTTTTTGCTGTAACTAGCTGCAAATGTTTAACTAAAAATTATTTAGAGGGTGATTCAGAAGACATTAGTACTTTGGATTTTTGTCTGGATTTGATTATTATTTGTTTTTTTACAACAAGAAACAGTAGATTTTGGCCCATCACAACCTCATGCACACAAATAATCATGCGCAAGGAGGGCATTTACAGGGGAAACTCATGCAGAGGACATGCTTTTTTCTGGGAAATCCGCATATCTGGTGCCCAAGTAAAGTGGCTCTAATTCAATACATGTAGCATGGAGAGTAACAGGAGGAATTAAGAGCTTGGTGTGCAGCTGTAGGGCTCTAATGTCATCATTATCAAAGAAACGTGGCTCTTTAGGAAGGGCAGGCAGGGACAACAGGCAGGGAGAGTTGCCCATTAGTTGAGAAAACAGTGGGAGTCTAGGAAGATCTCCCTTGGAGAGGATTATGAGCCTGTTGGGAGTTTTTGGGTGAGGATTAGTAGACAGACTAAAGCGAGCAACATTGTGATTGGTGTCTCCTACCAACTGTCTGATCTGTAAGATACAGATAAGACCCTCAGAGCTCACATTTGCAGATACTAGTTTTCATTGGTGACCTCAATCACCTGATACCTATGGAAGGGCAACAGAGCTGGACACAAGGAATCCAAAAAGTTCTTGCAATGTGTTGGCAATAATTTCCTAGTAAGGTAAGCCTGAATTTTCCAAGGGGATGTGATCTTCTGGATATCATATTTATATTTATAAGCATAGAAGCACTTGTCAAGGATATGAAGGTAAGGGGCACTCTTGGCTGTGGTAGAGTTTAACATCCCAAGTGGTAGGAGCAAAGGAAAAGGTGGAATCACAAAGCTTCAGAAAAGCAAACTTTGGCCAGAAAAGCAAACTTTGGCCTTTTCAGGGACCTGCTCAAAATATTCTCATGAGATGTCTTCTGGAGAAAGGAGGTCCAGAACATCTAGGTGACATTCAATGATTGCCTTCTCCTAGCTCAAGAAAAATTCATCTTCACAAACAGGAAATCAAGCAAAAGGGGGAGGAGACAGTCAAGGAATCAAAAAATTTCCTGACTAAATGCAAGTATTAAAAGGAAGTGTACAGGAGATTAACTGGAGGCAGATGACCTAGAGGAAATATAGAGACAATGTCTAAGCATACAGATGTCCAGTTAGGAAAGACACAGTCCATGTGGCATTAAATCTGGTGATGAACATAAAGGGCAATAAAAAAGAGCTTCTACAATTATTTCAACTGTACAAAGAAGTCAAGGAAATACCTGGTGGTCTGCACCCATAAATGCTAAGTGAGCTGTCTGATGCCATTGTAAATCCATTGTTGATTATCTTTGAAAGGTCATGGCATCTGGAGGAGGTTTCTTGAGGCTGGAGGAAAACAAATGTCCTAATTTCAAGAAGAGCAAGAAGAAAGATTTGGGGCCAGTTAGCCTTACTCCAGTCCCTGGGAAGGTTGTGACATTAATCAACCTGCAAGACATTTCCAATTGTATAGAGATAAGAACATGACTAAGAGTAGTAAGCATGGATTTATGAAGGGGAAAAATTACCTGACAGACTTGGTAGTTTTCTATAATGAAATTAGTAGCTCAGTGGATGCAGGATGAGCAATGGATGCTGTTCACCCTGTCTAAGTGAGGTTTTCGACTGTGTTTGCCATAACATCCCAAAAGACAAAATAATGAAATACAACCTAGACAAATGGATTTAAAACAGTACTACAAGCCAGGTTCAGAGGGTTTTGATTAGCAGTGCAAAGCCTTCCTGAAATCCAGTCATTGGTCAATATCGGTGCCAGTGCTATTTAACATTTTCATTAATGACTCAGGTAGTGAGACAGTACAGTTTGCAGATGATACAAAACTAGAAACTGAAATTGATAGAGTAAATTCTTGTTCTACCATTCAAAGCGACCTCAGTCAGCTAAAAAAAATGATCAGAAAGGAATCTCATAGAGTTCAATACACAGAAATGTCAAGTTCTGCCCTTGGAAAGGAACAGATGCATGTACCAGAGCAGACTAAGGGCTAAATGGCTGGAAAGCACCGCACCAGAAGTGGACCTAGGGTTTCGGTAACCACATAGTTTAACAGGATTTGAACACAACCTCACAGCATTAAAGGTCAGCAACATTCTGTGCTGCATTAGTAAGATCATTACCAGAAGTCTGAGAGAGGTCATCCCTGTCTCTCCCTACTCAATGTGGGTGAGACTAGTCTGGAGTGCTAGGTCCAGTTCTGGACTGACTGGTAGAAGAGACATGGACATACCATAACGAGGCTGTGAAGACAATTAAGAGTCTAGACAACTTGACATAGAAGTGAAAGCTGAGAGACCCTCTCAGTGGTAAGCAAAGACAGGGCAGGACAATAGGCAATGGGCACTGATTGACACACAGGGAATTTAATTACAAAAGAAACAACTTTATTACCTTGAGTGTGATTGAATGCTGGACCTCAGAGGCTGTGGCATCTCCATCCTTGGAGGTATTTAAGACCCAAATGGTCACAGCATTAGCACAATCTTTTCTAAAGCTATCAGAAACTATTTCTACATCTACCCAGTACAAAGAATCTTGCTGGTCAGTCACAAGCCGTAAGAAGAGAAACACAAAGAAGTAGTGACATCTGACTTCAGATGCTGTGCTGCCATCTTCTTACTTTCCAAGGCCTTGAGACTGAAACATTATGAAGTTTTCTATTTATATCTGCCTTTTGGATATGCCTATGGGTAACTGTAAAAACTACTCCGTTAGTACATGATGTATCTAGACTTTTCTCTTGGTCATTACATTCTAGTTCTTATTAGTGTTAAAAGTGGAAGAAACTTTTCCATCTAAAGTGAGAGAGTTTAGATCTCCCAACACTTGCTCTGACCTTTAAAAGTAGAACATGAGTTACAGTCCCTCCTTTAATGAAGGATTTTTATCAACTCAATTATTCCTCCAAGTATTCTCTACCTATTTTACCTTTATAGAGACCAGCATTACTTTGATGAAGAAAGAGAAAATCAGTCTGATAAATGATATAATTTCAGTATCTTTTCCACAAATAAAACTTTCTGCACCTAAGAGTTATCTGGCTAGATGAAGAGATTCTGTATCTATTGTGCTAATAGACAACGGTGAGAATAGACATTGAGATACGTTTTCATTCTCTGATTCAGAAAATACATATGCTACTGGCTGTTACATTTCATTTCCCCCCTTAAATACAGAATGCATTTTTGAGTGTCATATATATACATCAGCTACAGTAAAAACTTATGCAATCAAAATAGAAATAATAATGAAATTAACTTAAAAATGGTAAACTTAGTATTCTTCCACAAGAGGTGCAGCCACCTATATACACCTTGTATAGAAATAAGTTAAGTGATATGTACATGATCAGTACCAGATGCACAGACCTCACATTAAATCATTTCAGACTGATTTAAAACAAAAATGAAAACAAATTAAAAAGAAAACATAATCTGAATATAACTAAGGGGAAATTTTACTGAAAAATATTACTGAACATATCAATACACAAGGTAAAATCTTTGACCTCATTAAAATTTGAATTTATATTGAGTTCAATAGGATTTTGTCTTTACAGTGTTAATCCAACTCTCTTTATTTGGGGAAAATATATTTTGAGAGATATAACAGAATGAAGCAGCAATAGATCTTATCTAAACTCTACACAAGCACTGGCTGGCAGCAACAAGCATTACAAGACTTGACAGGATGGAATTTTAAACCTGGTGCAATCATATCAATCAGAGGGCACAAGCTAGAGCTAAACTTAATAACCTGGTGCCTCCTGCATTGATAGCAACAACAATAAATCCATAAGCCAAGCAAGTTTTAGGAAGGTTTCTTACTCAGCCCTTTTAAGACATACAGGTTTTCTCTAAAGTCACAGACCAGAAGAAAGTGCAATAAATAAAAACTGTACTATATTTTAAACCAGTTAAATGGGTATTGCAGAAAACCCTGTTGCATGACACCTAATATGAGCAGTCAAACACAGCTAAAAGCTACCAGCAAAAAAACCTCAAAAAATAGGCAGACCATTAAGTATAAGTGAAAGACACTGGTCAGGGCAATCCTCTGTGGACAATTGCTCTCTTTTACACGATGCATTTGGGCAGGTAAGATCAAAGAGGAACATCCTATACAACCTCATGGGAAGTATCCCTCTAAGTCAAAACTGGCTGGTGAGGGACAAACTATATTTGAAGAACCTACCAGATGTAGGTGCTGATTCCTTATCTGAAGATCTGCCTTTCTATGATGAGCCATGAGAGGGGTTGCACATTCATTTTTCATAGCACTTTGCAACAAGACACAGTCAAAACTCAAAAGCCACAAAAAGACAGCGGTCCATTGTCATTAAATCTATTTGCCCTTGCAAAATCACTTGGCGAGAGTTGCAACACTAAGTGAAAGTTCTGAGTTTACAAATAATACAAAATTAAGCCTCCGTTATTTTCTGTAAGACAACATACAACTGTAAACTCTAACCTCTGCTTGCTAATTGTCAGTCACATTAAAAATACCTGTTAAAGATTTAATAGGATTAAACACTAATGATATACAAATGATCTTTGGTTGGCTTTACAAAGCTGTTTTTAAGGATAGAAACATCACCTTCTAAACTAGCACTATTTATAACTAGCTTTCACATCACAGAATAAGGACCTGAGACTTTGCAATCAGTGCTGCTTGCAGTAAAAGTATATCCATACCCAATGAGAAATTTCATTATCCGTTCCCATTGCGAGTCACTTGGAATCTGCATGGTCCAATTAAATAACTGCAAGACCATTCTGAAAGACTTATTCTCCCCAGAGCATCGCAGAGATTTAGAATGAGCCAAATGAATTAGCCATAGTATGTAGGTGGTCGTCTCTTTGCCTGTAGGTATAATTTTAAGCATTTCTAAGATCTACTCAATCAATTCACTCACTTTATGTCTAATAACTGTAACAAATGACATTTTCTTTCTGGGTGAATTTTGCTTCGTCTGTTTGTACTGAATGTAGCAATTGGGGAAAAGTCATGATTTGCAATTACAGACTGGGATGTTAAGGTCTGGCTGCTCTCATAGGTACAAGAACCACAATTGAAAACAAAATGAAAGAATGTGGAAACAACATTCATTTTGAGAACAGTAACAATTGACTTAGTGGAATGGAAAAAGACTACACTGTGGGGTTTTTTTAATGGTGAAACGTGAGATTTACCTTTGAATACATTTAGACTTATAGACTAAGGAGAAGCGGAAGACATCCATAAATAATTGCAGAACACACTGTAGAATTACACTAAAGGTAACATCATAACCCACTTTTGTGGTAGGAAATGGGGGTATAGATGCCAGTACAGGGGGTTCACAAGATGCAGTAGTAACCCATTGCTTCCCTGTCATTATTTTTGCTGTAATTAGAAACAGAAAATGAACTTTTTTAACCTTATGTACCATGCATTCAGATACTTCTGCTACAGAATAACCAGATTTCTGACTCTGTGTTACAAACTGCAATAATCTCCTTTTATTAGCAACCATTCAAATTGGCTTCATAGATATATATTGCTACTCCAGCATTTGTAGTTTTGTTTGTATAACATTTACTCTTTGGTAGTAGAAGAAAGGCATATACAAAAAGAACTACATAAGCAATCATAATAGTTTCGGAAATTAAATGCATACAAGCCAGGAAATTAAATTCCCAGTACTAACCCAATTCACCCATGGTCATGTACAGAAAAGTGATTTTCAGAGGACATCAGCTGCACTATTTGTCAAATAATAAGTAAGACTGATAAAGTAGTTTGACACTTCCCACTAGATGAAGCTGTTTTAGATTGCTAGTGACAATACCAGCTTGACTATCTGCTTTAGGATTATTTCCTTTTCTTTCCATGAGTGTTCAGTAGATTCATTTTTTGAAGAAGAACAAGAGGTGACTTCATCACAGATTGGAAGTGCCTTCATGAGGAGAAAATATCAAATAGGAAAAAGCTCTTTAGTCTAGCAGAATAAGGCATAGAAGAACCAGTGACTGGAAGATGGACCTAGGCAAACTCCAACAGGAAATAAAAGTACATTTATTTTGAATTGAGTAATTTATTCATAGAAAGAAAACCACCCAGAAATTCCTATGAAATGCATTTTTTTAGAACAAAAGGAGTTTTTTCAAAGCAAGAGGGATATCTTTATGGAACACGCTTTCATTGCACAATATTGGGACAAATGCCAGGGAAAATGTATGTTACTCGATGATCTGAGCTGTAAAACAACACAGCCTGCAAATCCTGAGATACAAAAGCTGAACAGAATTCAGCAAATCATACAGCACCCAAGCAGAATAAGGCAGCAAGTAAAATCTCATTGTATCTGACTTAGATTTCCCTTGGCTTTAGGAGAGAAACAAAATTATAGACATGGCCCTCTAAAGACATCTTTTCTGTAGGTTGTGACAGCCCCAGAGCCTTTCAGTGTGAGCAGTCTGGTGAGTATGTGGAAAGTTGCTAGGACCTGTTCAGTTAAAACACCCAGTTCTCACACTTTTCCTCTAAATACTCTGTTGCTGGAATAATCTCAGCTCTGAGGTCATACTCAGCATTCCATGACTATTACTAACTCTTGAGAACAGTGAGAAATTATACTTTCTCAGCTTTATATATGATTTTATTATTAACTACCTTTTTCACTGTAAAATCACTACTGTCCTCTTCCCATTTGCTGCAATTTCTCAATTGTTTCCTGGGGATGTGCCTGGCAATAGAAAGTCCTGTTTTTAATGCTAATACATTTGTTTCTGATAGCAAACCCCTATATAAGTAAGCTGTTCTACTTTCCGGGTGGACACAATATTTCAATGTGACACAGAATACAGCTTATTTTTACAATCCATTTAATGCAACCAAACAGCACAGTAATGGAAATTCTTTTCAGGTGCAATGAAAGTTGCTAAACATCTGTTCACTCTCCTCAGGACTCATGTATTGAACTATATCTTACCCCCAGGACATGTCTAAACATCTGCTTAAAAACCTTCTCAGATGGTCCCTTGAACCAGTAGCAATTCAGAATTCAGTAACATCACTTCACATGTGCAATAACTGTGAGGTACAGCTGAAAAATCCTGAGACAGGATGCACACAGCAAGCTGGTCGGGTTACTACAAGCTGAACTTGTGCAATAGTTGATCCACAGACAGCTCAAGAAAGTGCTGCAATTATTAGCAATACAATCACAGCATTACTGCATTTGCATGCAAAACACATTGTCAAGTCCCTAACTATATTCTGTTTGAAACTGTTGAAGGGTTATGATGAAAGAGAGAAGGAAAACATATGCGCATGAATGTGTATGGATGCAGGGAAAAAAGGAGCAGTCATAAGAAGTAATAGAAAGAGAGCAAAAATACATGTCTATACCTCCATCATAATGTTAGGGTCATTATTGTTGTCAAATTTATTTTTAGATGGATCACATTTTTTTCCAAGTGTTTCCATTGGTGTTAGAAAATGAAATAGAATATCAGAAAAAAAATTAGGAAATTGGGCTGTATCAGCCTTTTTGTCTCTCCTTAGAGGAGCATTTTTAAACTTCACAGCACTTTCTAACCAGATTTTTTTTTCTTTGGTTGGCTTTATTCCTATTTTCAACTTCTGGTCTGTGTAGCTTTCTGGCAAAATTAAAATGCTTCCAGAACTGATGCTTTCCCAGCAGAGAGATAATCAGTTTCATTACTTAACCCAGTAGTAAAGAAATCTATTCCTTATGATGTGAATGCAAGCTTGTTGTACAAACACATTCACTAGTTATTTTCACTAGAAGTAATACTTTAATTAAAAAGCAGACATAAAATTCACCCATGTACGCATTTATGTATCTACATATTTGCATTGACCTCATGTGTGTTGTTTTAAGAACAGAGACAAAACCCCTTTATTCCAATGTATCTTGAGTTTTTTCAATGTTTCCCACATGAATAGTGACAAGCAGTGCAATATATTGGCTGATGTTCCATCATTGCTGTATTTACAGCACTGTTTTTACCAGCTCATGAAGGCGTATTCCAATTATAGACTCCTAGGGTTTTTATTAACCCTTGATATTAAGATTTCAGAGAAGAATGGTTATATCAGCACAGCTGATGATAGTTTAGTGACCTCACATACAGTCAACCAAACAGAATTTGACACAAAACTGTCAGAGTTTTCCAAATCTACACACTACTGGTTAGTGCTCACTGTCATAGACGAAGCTATGATCAGAGTAAGTTCAGAAAACGTCAAGACAATATATAATTTTCAGGATAAAAATACCTACAATGATTTCTAATTTTCTGCTATCAACCTTTGTTTCATCTTTAAGAACAAATATTTGAAATAAAAATGCTGGAAAAATATGGAGCCTGATAATTATGCTTAATAAACTAGATTTGGAATTACAGAATAACATTATTAGATATCTGCATTTTTACTGAACTTGTTAAATGGTATATGAGATCATATTGCAATTAATGCAATTAATCAATGACTGAAAAACTGTTGTTTACCAACAGTTTTCTCTACGGAAACTTATTAACACTTATTAGCACTCAACACTTATTAATAAGTATTTATTATTAGAATTTTCCCACCACTACCAAGACGACTCTCAACATCCTTGTATAAACTTAACAAAGCTGTTTGCAGAAATGTAAAAATACTGAATTAGCGACTCGAGCGACAAAACAACTCACTGCAGTGGTTTGCAGTTGTCTTCACCCTTGTGTGGCTGAGCCAGTCCTGGCTGGCTCTTTCAGAACGTTTCTCTGAGGAGCAGAGGAGGCAGCCCTGCCTAAGGCTTTGTGCTGCAACCACAGTTACTGCCTGTGGAGACAATGCCTGGGCTATTTCTGGCTGTGGTTAGTGCCAGGTTTGTCCTGACAACTCTACTCCACACTGACAATGCAAATTACTGATGCTTTCATTTCCAGACACTATTTCTTCCTTTTTGCACCTCGAAGTGATGATTATAGCAGGTTCAGAGTATTTTCCTGCTTACTCCCTTCTTCATCTGCTGGAACAAGACTGTCAACAAGCTGACCCTCTGATCTTTGAGCTGATAATCACTATGTCAGTTCAGTTTGCTTTTGGATGGTGCTATCACATTGAATTAGCATTCTTCTCAGAGAAACTTGTCATTTTTAGTCCTGCCATGTAATGGGTTTGGAGGCCATTAAATTGTAAGCAACTTTATAAAAGGAAGATAAAGTAAGATTTCAAAAGTTTTACTGCCACTTTCAGTAAAACTCCAGAGGAAGAGCAAAATCATTAAGTAATTATATGCTTAAGTTCTGTCTCAAATGTATTACTTCAGAAGTTTAAGACAACTAGAGGCTTTGTTTCAATCACACTCCTTGATGTTTGTAGTCTAATTTTGGATGAAAGCATTTTGATACTATTTTCTAAGTATATTTTTATCAAAATGCTTTATATTCTGTTATATTTAATAGCCACACTAGCAGACCAAACTCAGAATTTTTTTTTAAAAAGCTGAGCATGCAGGTGGGAATTAACACACCAGTCACAGCTTGTGCCTCACAGACAATCGACAGAAGCTACTCAGCAATTAAGTGAAAGCACAGAAGTTTGCATTCATTGCCATAGCTCTAGATCTTGAAAAACAGAAGATAAATTTCTAGCAATGAAAAAACAAAATGGTATTTACAAAGCATCTCTGTGACAGTATGTATGTATAATATTGGCAACTGCATTAATTTCATTAATTTAACAAAAAAAAGAGAAAAGAAATAAAATCTCCCAAAGAAACCAACACCATCAGTTAATTCTAGATAAGGGAAATAAATTATGTACACAATGTTTGTATCACTTGTACGTAACAGTTGACTGTGGCCCAAATGCAACATCAACAGTAATCTCTCATCAGAAGAGTAAGGAGGTAGTTCATTACCTAATAACCTATTAGCTTTGCTACTGCATAAAAAGACATAAAACTGAATGCAAATGTAGTGCTGCTAAAAGTCTCAAGTAAAGAGGAAATTTAAACATCCAAAATTTGTTGCATCCTACTGAGATGTTTCCTATTTTTTAACTATTTCATTACTGCCATGAACAGATAAAGAAGAATGTTATGATTTATGAATTATGAAATGTTTACAGGTTTTTCTTCTAGCAGCCAAAAAGCAAATAAGGGAAAAGCTCACTAACAATTTCTGAATATGTGATATTCAAAGATGACAGACTGCTGATTAATTACCTGATATAGCTTTGCCTAAATCTAATTAATCCATTGCTTAATTCTTCACTAAATAATGCCTTAAGCTTGAAGAGGATGGTAAAATAATTGGAGAAGAGAAATCATAAATAAGTACCTACAGTTACTTAGGGTAAAAAAATTGCTTTATCTTTAGAAAACTTTATTATTTGACTATATCTGTTCCTTCCAGATAAAACCTAAGAAACCCACAAACCTTTATTGATAAAGATATAATATTCCCCCATCAGAAATTATTTTCTCAGTTTAGTTGCATCATCATGCAAAGCAGGGTCTTCTGCTTCTATTAAAAAATAAGTATAAATTCTTTCAAGAGCACCTGAATTAAAAAACAAAACCATTAGAGCATTATAACCATTCTTGAAAAAATAACATGTCAACAGTCACCTAAACAGCTAATAGAGAGGTGCACATAGCCTGGACATGCAAAAGGCATGCCTAACTATTGGCTGAATGCGGTCTGAGGTAGGATGTTCAAATTTTGTTTAAATCCACTACCCCAGTTCAATTGCTGGACACCACAGAGAAGAGCCTGATCCCATCATCATAACAATTGCTCATTAGATACTTAATAAGCATTTAAACATATAGGCCTGTGATCCACCATGACACCTACATCCTTTTCCCCAGAGCTGCTCTTAATCTGAACTGATACATGGGGTTGTTACTCCCCAGATGCAACACTCCTAGCTTGCTCTTGTTGAAAATCAACCAGTTTACCCTTGCCCACTCACAAATCTATGTCTTTGTTTTGGTTTTCTCTAATCCAGACAATACAAATAATTAAACTGGAGCATAGTCACATGAAGAAAAGGATCAGAGGCCTGAAGTAGTTCCTTATATAACAAATGCCTGCAGTAATTTCTCCCATTAGATGCTTGAGTGTAGTAGTACTGTGAAAGACAACCATTCTACACTTGGCTTTCAGCATATCTTTGCTAACTGTGTTTTGCACTACATAGGGAACATCTAGCCAATATTACTCACAGCAGGCTGTGCTTTTATTTTCCATTTGTTCTACAGCTCATGCAGCCATTCACTAAGACTTTGATCCTGAACACTTACTGGTGCTCTGACTTCAGAGAAACAAATCTGTGGTCAATTTTGTTCTGAACCACTACCCCAGTACATCTACTTCCTTTTCCATAAGGATGTGAAAAAAGCCTCAAAATACTATGGACAAAGGAAACAATTTTGCTAAAACCTTCTTATAACTTCTCTAAGTGGATGAATAGTACAACCTCTTGATCAAATAGCTACCAAGCACAAAGTAAACACAAACGTACTGATTTCAGTAGAATAATAACATTCTCCTGACATATATAATCTCTCTTGCTGAAAAATAGCTAAACATTTTCATTGTGGGTGATAGAAATGTACACTGCAGCCTCTTGCAATACCTCCGTTTAAGATTAGAGGATTTTTTAATTTTCTTTTCCTAAAAGAAAGTGTGTTCTTCTACAAGTTAAGAAATCCCAACAACTTGCAGATGGATTTCTTTCCTAGTTATGAGGCATGGTGCTCATTTTAGATATCCTTGATTGTTTCTTTTTTAATAAAACTTTCTACTAATGTAGAAGGGTCTACACCTTTTTTAAAAAACATATTGCAGTCACCAATAACAAACATGTCACACACAGATTTTTTCAGTAAAAGATAAAGTCTGTAATTATTGGTCCTCTCCAACCCTGTACAAGGTTGCTAAATCAAGATTTTTTATTTAATTTCAGAATCATGTTGTGTTTTACTTCAGTAGACTTCCACATATGATTGTCAATGTCATGTTGACCTTCCTTGTCTCCTACTATACTATGGCTCTACCATGGGAGAAATAAATCCTTTATTATTAATAGACTATTTTGAAAACCTCTGCGCACCTATCTTGGAATCACACAAAGTCAATATTCAGTGATATATGCTGCCCTATCTGTCATTCCTAATCACAAATTGTACAATCCATGTAATAGTTATTGTAATAGTGAATGAATCATGCCACTTTGATAATAATAAGGCTTACAATGCATTTAAAATAGATAGGAATTTCCCCTGAATTCTAATGACTGGTGTATTTTAATAGACTATTATTGTGACTTTGTGCTAGTAGATGGTACTTATCACTGGGCATATATGACACTTAATATAAGGAATCTTAATCAGAAGCAGACCAATGCATAAAAAGGATCAACTTGTCAAATTTATAAACTGTGTTAAGATATTGTACTTTAAAAATAATTCTTTCTGATAGAAATTGCAGCTAATTTAACATCTGAAAGAGAATGGCAACTTGCAGGAACCAACATGATGTAACACTTTCATTTATTGAACTGGCTGTTTTGTGGGAGTGAAGGATGTGGGGTGATCCTTTCTCCCTTCTAGTTTAAAGTCTTTAAAGGTGACAAAATAAAGTAATTAAAAATGTACAATGATACCACTCACATAAAACAAGAAAGATACTCAGGGCAACATTTGTAATTACCATATATCTTATGAAGCCTTCAGATTTACTTGGCAGATCTCGCATATCCAAATGTTAGAATGAAATACCCTGGGATAGCCCAGAACAGAACGCTTCAGTTGGAAGGCACCTACAACAACCATCTATTTTTCAGCTGCCTGACCAATCTAGGGCTGAGCAAAACTTAAGGCATGTAATTGAAGGTGTTAAAAATGATTACTATAAATAATGCTGAAAACATTTTTGCAACAGCAAAGACTAGTTTGCATTTCAAATATATTTTGCCGGAATCTGAGTTTCTCACAGTGTTCCCTCCCTTCCTTCTGGCTTCAAGAGCTTCAGTTCCAGTCTTTTGCAATCATGAAAATGAAAAAATTGGATAATGAACTCACAATTCATCAGAGAAGCATTTGTATTCAAATAAAGACTTTGTATTTAGATTAGACAAGTACTTGGTAAAGCATGAACTAACTGAATTTGTTATAAGACCACAAATATGTGTCCAATGGAAACATTCAAAAACATGGATTACTTGCTTCTGATGTTAAGTTTGGATCTTCCCAGCTTATATGCTGGTTTTCCTTCTTAAGTTAATTCCACCTTCTTAACAGGTTGATACCTTAAATCTGCAGAGAGTTTTCATATTATGTATCTTACATTAAGTAGACATAAAAGAATGTATTTTGGATGTAGTTTCATTTTATTTTTGTAGGTCTGAGATAATGGAGCTTGTTTGGTGTAACGGTACTAATTTTAAATCTTAGCTTTCATATGTGTTTTAATTATATGAACTCCTTATAAATAAGATTAGAAGGATGCTGACAGCACATCATTTGATGCTAACAATACTACTAATAAGTCATTATCTTTGCAAGCTGCAGGGTTTGTGAGGCAAAGTTAATAAATTAAACTATAAAGCAAAAAACTAATAAACCTTCAGGAGCAAAAGGAATTTCTTTCAGAATTGACAACATCAGATATGGAAATCACACTGCAGAGTTCAGTGAATAAAGCAAACTCTCTAGAAAGCTGAAAATATAAGATATTCAGCACCAGCAAAGAAAGAGAGAAAGGTTTACAGGGGAATATATCCATTACAAAGCATAGTCAAATGCACTTTTCAACAACTCAATACACTTGAATACAAATACATTTAAATAATGGGGAAAATCATCTTTTTTTTGCAACTCTCTTCCTTACCTTCCATAATTCCAGTTGCAGCTTTAATTTAAACTTCTCACATTTCAGAAGATATAAGAAGGATTTCGGTCCACTTTATAACTTCAGTCCACCAATATAGGCAGAAATCCTTCTTCCAGCTAATTTGTGTGGTAGCTATTGGTGAACAGTCATCTAGGTTTGTTCTCTTTGCTCCATGTCTGTGGTCCCAGAATACCCATAATGAAAATGTACACTATATGTGGCTTTCAGAACAGCCAAGCCAGCTCTCTTCAATACCCAGACTAACACAAAAGCGTTAGATTTTTAGCTTTGCAAACACATTTTGTTAGCTCAGAGGAGATGAACTTGCAGGTTCCTATGGGACTAGCAATACTACACTGTAAAACGGCCTTAAAATGAAGGAAATATTTATCCACTGCATTACCTCAATTAAAATGTAAAACTGATGTTTTTGAAATAAGAGGAAACTTAGGACGTTTAGAGATGTAATTGTAATTTTTGTTTTTTTCTTTAAAAGACCTCTCTTTATTCAAGTTTGATTTCAATGTAATACTTTCATTCCTTCAGCTAGCTATGGAATTTAGCATTCGGTAATGCTAAATCCCCAAACCTGTAAAAGTTCCTTAGAAATAAAAGGATCTACTGAGATAAAATGAACTAAACTTTTGCTAAGCCTTCTTGAGATTCAAAACAGGTTCCTCTTAAATATCATCTTTTTAAGGTATTTCTTAAACTCATATGAGAATAGTATAAATTCATGCTGATTTCAGGAGCTTTAATTTATAATAATCTATGAAAATACTTTTTTTTCCCCTCCTTTTTTTGGCACATAGACTTTTTAAGTAGGTTTTTTTTTTTTCTTTTGCCACTATTATTAAAGAAGTTTTCAAAATCTCTCTGGTTGTGAACAGTTTCCTGTGCTCAGTTATATTACATATATCTGTTAACTCCATCTGAAACTGTCTCAGGGTGGTACCTTCAGATTTTCTCTTTTTAAAAAAAGAGAGCCATAGCTAAACAACACAAGAAGAAAAAAGCCTGCTATGCTGTATTTTTTTCACCATTTCAACAAATCATTGTTTTATTCTGTGTTCATCTTTTTTCAAGTTTCTTAAACTATGCTAAACTGTTGGCTACGAAGGGAGAGATGGGAAACCACACATCATTTTTACCTCATTAGATGACCGTTTTCAGTTACTTGGTTCAGGGATATTTGTAACATAAAAGTAATTCCCCAAACCAAGAAACTTATGTGAATATTTTACAGCGAGTCTGCAGACATAGACTAACTTCACTTTAAAGCATACAGAAATGTACATAAGAGACTTGCATATATTGTATGCATTTCTCTCAAATCTGAATATACACTGTCAGTTGTGGCAATTTTTGCCTAGAGAAAGCAAAATGAAAGTTAACAATTTCATAAATCCATATGGAATCCTATCTTTTCAGAAACTGTGTTTGAAAGGGTGGATCACAATACATTGGTCGTCATTGACTGCTTATTTTATCAACTGCTTTTTAAAGCTGTGCTGGTGGTTTTCTTTTCGGTAAAAATTTAACATTTGTAAAGGTCATAAGTCTACGTATCTACAATTTATCCATCACCCCTGACAGATGAAATGAATGGCTGAGTTTCAGAATAGTCGAATCAGAGAGCGAAATGCATACAGTTTGAACACGAGCTTTGCTATTTTCTGTTACCTGACTCTTAACTGCTCCATGGGTCTTAACTACTACTTATAAAGGAATATTATATTACCTTCTATTGAACCATTTTTCAAATAAATTTGCAATCTTGATTTCACTGAAGTATATTTGAGTGATCCTGAAGCTATTTGGGCATATGAAACAGACAGGATTACAATTCTCAAAAATCTATAGCCAAAACACAGATAATTAAACTATCTTTAACTCATCAACATTACTTGCTCAGTCTCCTCTATCTCAACAAGTCCATCTGTTATGGAAAAAATATATTATTTATGAGAAATTTCTTCTGTACTTCTACTTTATAGCTTCTCTTTGTATTGCAATCTGTAATGCACCTGTAATAGCTTCAGAAAATTTATTACAGGTATTTGGATACGCGGTCCTTGGTATTAAATATACACACATCTATCTGTCTGTCTGTCTGATCTACTTACGTACCCAGCTATCTATCCAGATCTACAAAACAAGAAGTATCCTTTATTTTTCTAAATATATTTATTAACTGAAATATAAAAAAAAAGGAATGTAATATAGTCTGAAAAATAATACTATACTCGTACAAACTGCAGATGACTGAGGTGAAAAAGAGTACACACAGCTTGAAAGATTTGGTAAAATCTGCATCAAAATGCAGAGCAAGAAAAGTAATGTTGTGGAAGAAAGAAAAATAATTAAGCAATTAAGAATGGAATGTGCTCAAAATCCTAGTCTGAAATCTGACATTCTGTTTAAGCACATTTAAAGAAAAAAAATAAAAATCAACTCACTCTTAAACTAATTTTACAAGCGGAATTCCCAGCTTGCTTGTATGTAGCTGTATGTTTGTCTGTCACTTCAACAAATGTCTTCAGGGTCTTTTCCTCAAATAATTTCAACTTTATGATGAATGATGAATGTCATGTGGCTCATGCTGTGTCATAATAATAAATTATTGTAATTAAAAGCATGTATATGACAAGCCTAGTTTACACATAAAGCAATTTTTTTTTTTGAGTGAATATGACAGAAATTTAAGTTTCTTTAAATGCTATCTACAATCATAGCCAATTAACTATAGCTACTTTCAAGACTGGGAAGGGAATGCACATAAAACCAAATAGAGGCGAAATAAACTTTATATTTAAGAAGGAACTCAGTGCAAGCATCTTAGCCATCTGATGACACTACAACACAAACACAGAATCACAGATTAATCACAGTTGGAAAGGACCTCCTAGATCACAGGATCCAACCATACCCTCACCAATAAAAAAACTTAATACCTGAGAGACTGAAAAACACAAACTAACCCCCTCCATGCCTGCAACTATAGCATGTCATGAAGCACCATGTCTACACGCTTCTTAAATACCTTTGGGGATGGGGACTCAACCACCTTCCTGGGAAGGCTGTTCCAGTGCCTCCCCGCTCTTTCTCTAAAGAATTTCTTCCTAAAATCTAATCTAAACCTCCCCTGCCTCAACTTCAGACCACTGCCCCTAGCTCTGTCATCAGTCACCAAGAACAAGAGGCCAATACCAACANTCATCCCCCAACCTGTAGCATTTCCTGGGGTTGTTGTGACTGAAATGCAAGACCCAGTACTTGGCCTTATTGTCCCTCATACAGTTGGCCTCTCCCCATTGATACAACCTGCTCAAGACCCTCTGTAGAGCCTTCCTGCCCTTGAGCAGATGAACACTCCCACACAATTTGATATTGCCTGCAAACGGACTGAGGGTGCTCTCAATCCCCATATCCAGGTCATTAATAAAAATATTAAAGAAGACTGACTCCAAAACTGAGCCCTGAGGGACACCGCTTGTAACCGGCTACCAGCAAGATTTCACCCCATTCATCACAATTCTCTGGGACGGGCCAGACAGCCAGTTTTTAACCCAGTGAAAGGGACATTTATCAATACCATATTTCACTGATTTCTGCAGAAGAATATTGTGGGAGACTGTGTCAAAAGCCCTCCCAAAGTCCAAGTAGGCAACATCCACAGCCTTCAGACCATCCAAAAGCCAAGTCACACGGTTATAGAAAGAGATCAGGTTGGTTAATCAAATCTCCCTTTCATAAACCCATGCTGGCTGGCCCTGATCCCTTGGCTGCCCTGCAATTGCAGTGAGATCTCACTCAAGATGATCCTCTCCATGATCTTTCCTGGTACCAATATCAGGCTGACAGTCCTGTAGTTTCCTGGATCGTTCTTCCAGCCCTTGTAGGTAGGCATCATATCAGCCAAAAGATTAGTAGCTGAATGCAGGCAAGCTCTGACAATTTCTTAGATGACAATTGCCATTTCATTTGATTCATTTTCTCATGTAATGGCTTTACCAAACATCTTAAATTCCTAAGTATTTTTTCAACAGGGGAAAACATGCAGATTTAACATAAGCACTTATGTTTCTATTACAGGTCTCTGTTACAACAAAATTTTATTAGCCATGTGATAGTATCTGAAAAGCTAGGAAGAATCACATGCCTCATTGCCTTAGCATACGGTAAAACAGCAACTACAAGAAATTTCAAGGAAAGAATCTTGGCAGCATGGATAATACAGCCTCCAGACCAGAACCAACAGAAACAGGTTAATTGCCCGCTCACTGTAAGAATTAGTGTTCACAATCACACTGCTTGGCACTTGCTGTGTTACAGGAAATGTCAGTTTCTAGGGCCTATATATGTACTTAGTAAAAATTAATTAGGTAGAATCTATGTAATTATTTATAATTAATTACGTACAGTACACATACATATGTCTGTATAAACAAACATAAACATATGACTGAGAATTACTACTTTTTCACTGTCCTCACAACACAGAAATGCAAAAAATAAAAATCAAAATCACATTCTGAATGTTGAAGACCTGTCGTATTTTTACCCAGACAAGAACAAATTCAACAGGGAAGTTTTTGAGGTAAACTAACCTCTTGACTCAGCCTTTTAATCCCAGCATATATTCTTGTAAGGACATAATGAAAATTGCAGGCAAGACTAAGCTCCACATTTATCTTGGTGTCCAAACACCTTCAGACATGTGTGGAGAAAACTCTACACTTTGAGACCTTAGCATGAACCCTTCTAGCCCCTATTACTTCATTGAGCAACGTGGTTTTGATTTAATTTGAGCTTATTAAGCACAAGGTACTATTTGAGCCCTGAAGCAGTCTGAATCCCAAAAGGATTTGTTTTGTGGTTAGTTGTTCCTTTTCCTTAAAAATTAAAAAAGAAAAAAAAATAAAATGGATGGAGGTTTTTTTGTTAATGGAATCTTTGACCCTCCTGCTCTTATTCTCCTTCCAAAAAATATACTGTTGATGACAAAAGACACAGGCAGTACACACCCACAATTTTGAATTTGAAATGACAACGCTTATAGAAATGTTACCCATCACTCCTAAAATAAGCTTAAAAGGAGTGTTGTAAACATTTCCCTTTCCCTTAAATATCTATTGTAGAAGAGAATCACAATGTGGGAGACCTGATAGTCAAAAGATAAGGGTCACTTAAAATAAGACAGTTGCAAATAATGACAAAGAAGTAATTGGATCATCCTTTTATCTGTTACATATAAAGGCAGGATACAGATAATCAGAATCATAGCATGGTTTAGGAGACCCTATCAGATCTTTATTAGATTAGTTTATTAAGACATTAGTACAATATGCTAAGTTTCTCTGGCTAGGCAAGCAAATAACCTGCAGAACATTATGTCTTTCACTCACTCCTGAGTTGGGCTGTCTTTGAATGCCATATTCCATTTATCCCTCCTTAAGCAGCCCATCTGCAATTTCAGCACTTTTTCTATCAACTTGCATGAAACTAAAAGCAATGGAATGCACAATGATTTGTTAAATATGTCCTATAAGCAGATATTACTGTGCCATCACGGTGCATGTACTCCACATTACTCACGTGGCATGTTTATAAATTACGTTGTCATCATGAACCTCTTTCATGCACTTTGTTTGTCCTTGCTGTCTTAAAACACACCCTGGTTATCAGTCAAAGCTGCAGGAAATATCCTACAAGGTCATTCAGTGCAAAACAGATGTTCATATAATTTATGATGATAAAATTGTATTGTGTTTTGTTAGACTAAATATCAGGTAATAAATTAAAGGGGATTAATCAGCATGATAATGTGCTGTGTAATGCATTTTACTGTTCGGGTTTTTAAATGTGTTGGTAAGCTATTCTTTTAACACACAAAATCAGTGTGGCTGCAATAATATTTTATAACTACATTTATATAGAGACATATCTGCAATAAAGGGCAAGTGTTACAGTAACTGTGATTATTCATCGAGACATTAACACAAGCAATCTGCTGATGATCTTTCATATGCAAGAATCATAAAGCAAATTTCATTGCCATTTCCTACCCTAAGTTTTATGGAAAGTTCATTTGAGAAGTAAGCTGAAAAAACATAGTAAAATTCAGAGTAAATTTTGACCTTTAGGCTGTAGTATTTCCTTGCAACTTCTTTTTAAAGAAACTCCTCTCAAAAAGCTATCTTGATTAGAAAATTGCTTATTACAATTAATGCTTGTTATGGAAATTTTCTCAACAAATCAATTCCAATTCTGGGCTTTGAGCAACCTGATCTAGTTGAGGACATCCCTGCTCATTTGCACGGGCATTGGACTAGGTGACCTTTGGAGGTCCCTTCCAGCCTGGTCCATTCTATGATTCTATGATGAAAAATCACTTCCGCTATTGAATTAGGGGCATGATTACATTTCCCTAAACTTGTTTGAGATATTAAGCTTTTTCCCTATCTCTGTAAAATTGCCTTGTGGTATTTTCTGTAAATTAGTAAGATATTCCTGTTTATTTTTACTTTTTTGGAGAGAGTCCTTGACTTGGATTCCAGTACATGTATTAGTTAAGTGGAGGAAGGACAGGCTTGCAACTGATTGTTCTCTTGGTCACTCTTGTTTAATGAGAAGTTTCCAATATACAATGTTCCCATGTTGCAGCACTGTTCTAGAAAGATTACATGAGCACAATTCTGCCATTTCTTTCCACCTTTATTGTAGCGCATACCAGGTTAGTCTGCTTCCTCATAGCAGGGGAGAAACTGAGCACAGTGAATGCAGCCAAGTGGAAACACACGCACACATACACATTGCTGCTTAAAATGCTCAACATTCAGTTGACAATGACTCACATGCACTGCACCCAGAATGTCAAGGCAGAAATCACCAAGCGATGCTACACTCATCATGCAAGACCTGTTTTGTCCTTACAACAGATGAAAGTCCTGTTTCTTTAAACACAGAAGTTTAGCACTTTCTCTTTTCCTCTAAATTAAATTAGAATTTAACTTACCGACTGAAGTGTGCTGGCCAAATTTATTTAGGACATAAGATACTGCTCCAAGCAAAAAAATTAGACTGTAACAGATCTGAAGTGAACACTTCTGACTAACTCCAAAGAAAAGCCTTCATCAGTTCTGATAATTCCTAACAAATATACTTTCAGGAGAGTTTGTTCAGTCTTAAGGTCTTAGCATAGACTTACACAGTTTAAATGAACCCCACGTATCAGAGTGAAGGAATTAAAGCATAAATAATGTATAAAAGAAGGTATTTCAAGATTATCCCTGTCTTTGTAAAGACAACAGCTCTTGATGAGTTCCTGTGGGCATTTCAAATTCAGCTTTTCTCTCCTTGCTCACCTATCAAAAGAAATAGTGATGTTCAAGATATAAAACTAGCCCAGCTACATACTGATATGTACGTACTTTTTCAACAGCAAGGGACTAATTTTATGAAGATAAACTCAAGATTCAAAGACCTCACTCAAAGATTAATCTGTCGAGTGGATTCACAACCAATTCCTGCTTCCTCTATCACTTATTATCAAATGACAAATTATGCATACAAAAGGTCTTCTTTTGCCCTTGAATGTCAAGGCCACACAACAAAGGGATTTTCTGTTATATTTGTGTACAGCTTTCCTTGGCTCTTTTTAGAGATGTAGTAACACTGAGTCACCTCTCGCTTTCTGCATGTGGAGAAGCAAATTCAAACTGTGATGTTGGTGGCAATGGCAGTCAAGTTTTATAAGTTGCTTGCACCTGTTGGGAAAGCATGTTAAAGTCATTCACCATACACATAGCAACCTAGCATATTTGGCAAGTCCTTCTTATAGAATACAAAGTTGGAAAAGCAGAGAAGACAGTGTAAGGAGAGCATGTAATATATGTAGAGTCTACTTCAGTTTCTGGTTTTCCATTATGGAGACACACATCTACTCTCATTCACTTTCAGGCTTTTCTGCACACAGGGCATGTCTGTCTTCAGTATAAGCAAAAATTTATTTTCACTTCTGTCCTGTCTAAAATACCTAGGAGAATCTTCTCCAGAAGAATAAATCATCTGTTTCACTTGATGGATTATGACTGGACATATTCAAAATGCTGTCAGGAAGCTGGAAAGAATGATATTCATACTTCTGTAAACTCTCATTCATTTTCAATGAGTGTCTCTCCATTTTACTGCCAATTCTGGATCGTTTGGAGTGATTTGGGACGTACAAGGTGATTCATAATAATTTTGAAGGCTCTCATGAAAACATGCACAGACACAAAATAAAACCAGAACTGTCATTAAAGGATAATATGCTTTGCACACTATAGAAGTGTATACCAAAATCCAGAGACCTTTCTCGGCAATGACATGCAAGAAGCGGTCTTACCCTATCTGAGCTTTCAAGATCTTGTAAAAAACCCTATAATCAGACAACAGACGAGTAATTACAAGAAAGGAAACCTCATCTACCAGGTGAAAATCATTATACGACACAGATTTTTCACAGTTTTTCCTTAAAGGAAAAAAAATAAATATTGTCAGGTTCTTGTTTGACCTGTGATCTCACTAGTACCACTACAGTATATGAAAGAGCTGGTATGAAACTTTATTTGCATTTAAGTGCCATTCTAGAGCTTGAATTACTTAACCTGCTTTCAAAAAAGCTAAATTGCCAATGATCTTGAAAGTTGAATCCTTCTTATCCATTAGCTTTTCTACCTCCAGATCCTTTAGAAGTAAAAGACTGAAGTGCTGGCATGGTGCATAATGCCAAGACTACAAAAGGCATAATAGGGCCCATAGATCACTGTCTCAGTAATAAACCTTTCAGAAGAAAATCACACATTTTATTGTTTCATCATTCTCATAATCATTCCATAAATGATAAACGATCTTTATAGAACACTTTAAGGCAAACTTGGTTTATTTTCAGATTTATTTTGTATGTACTCACAGTGAGGAAAAGAGACAGGCAAAACAAAGCTTTGCTTCTACTGCGGAAACAAAACTAATTGATTTATTCAGGTGATAGGATTTTTCTCTGATACACAGACAAGAAGACAAGAGAGAGCTTGTTTGGTTCCCTTGCAAAAAATTATAAGTGGTTCATCTAGACAAAAAATTACAATTTCAATAGTGTGGCATCTTTCATTTCTGTGCCAGCTAAATTTTCCAGATTTAAACTAAAAAATACTTACTGTTTGATATAGTTAATATTTCAAGAACTACAACTGTAATGTAAACAAAATAATCTACTGTCATACGTATATTATGACAATGATGAATACTTTAATATAATAAAGAATTAAAAAAAACCCTAAGCCACTTATGCAATATACAGTCTGCAAGTACTGATCAGGGTACAAAGTAAAAATTACACTACCTGACTAAGGTCCCATCGTCTGATCTTAAACACTGGTACCGACTTTCATATGAACTAAACTGCTGGATGTTGCAGCACAAGAAATAATCACTGCTACATTTTGTATCTTTCTTTTAACAATAGATGGTGAAAGGCTGAAAATAAAAGCACAAAGCTCTTCAAAGTGTTTGGTCACTTACCAGCGTTCTGTTGTGGCAATGAATCTCTCAGTCTTGAGGAGTACCTTTGAGAGGTATCTCTGCTCAACAGGAGACCCTGGTGTCTGCTGTACAGGAGACATCAAAGGGCTCTTGGGCTGCCACTGTTTGTGAAGTAAGTCATACTTCCATAGAGAACTTGCATTTGAGCTTATTGCTCAAGTTAGCCCTATTATATATTTCCCCTGAATCCATTCAGCAGGATGCAATCATCACACACAGATGCATCTTTCTCGTATTGTTATCTCATAAGCAGATAAAAGGAGGTAAGAGTCATGTTGATGAAGCATATCTTCATATTGGGATATAGTTAACATTCTTAAGAGTAGCTGGTATGGATCTGTGTATTGGATTTGTGCTGAAAAGAGTTGATTATACAAGATAATGTTCATACAGAGACAATATCTTTTCTGCTTCTTGCATGAGTAGGCTGAGTCCACTCAAGAAGCTGTGATGGAAGACAGCTGGAAGAGCTGGCCCTAGCAGTTCAACTGGATTTCCTGTACCATATCACATTACATTCAGCATATGAAGAAGGAAGGAGGGGTTGTTTGGAGTAATGTTCTTTTTCTTCCCAAGTAACCATTGTGCATGATGGAGTAGGTCTGTGCTAGAGGTGGCTGAACTCTTGCCTGCCACGGGAAGTGGTGAATGAATTCCTTGGTTCTTGTTTGTGCAGCTTTTGTGTAACCTATTAAACTGTCTTTAACTCAACGCATGAGTTTTTTTTGTATTTTTGCTTTTCTGTTTCTCCCCCCATCCCACTGTGGAGAGTGAGTGTCTGTGTGGGGCTGAGCTGCCAGCTGGGGTTAAACCACCACAGCATCCTAAAGCAGCATCTTAATATGTGTGAAGAGTATGTGGGATCAAGGTCCTAATAGTAATTATTATCAAACCTCTGTTCTTATTTTTATTTTGATCAAAAATTGTGAGAACACAAGTTATGATAAGCCCCAATGTATTACTAGAATTTTTGGGAATCTATTTAAGTGTAATCTTTGCTTAGATGTGGCTGTAGAATACAAAATTTAGCTCTCTAAAATGTCATGCTTCTGGTTTGCTTTACTCCTCAGCAAGTCAAATATTCATTATTTCATTCTTTACTCAGAGATATAGGATTAAGTCAGAAACACAACATGTTCAAAAGCATCAAAGCTCAATATGCTAATTCTTGGATACTACTAAACTTTGAAAAATGAGAGACTGATGCAAATTGCCTTTGATGTCAATGTAAGAAATGTGGAGTTGAAAAATGCTTATGTAACTGATTAATTATATCTCAGTTGAACCTACAAGTAGTCAAGGACTAAGACCTGAAGGAAGATACAATACTCCTCTCTTCGTTGTTCCACTGAACAACAGTGATTATTAAACTATGTGAACTGACTGAAATATCTGTATTACTTACTATCCACCTAAAAGAAGCTGAGCACATAGTTTCTAAAGCATTATTTCAATTTTTAATTATAACCTATTGGTCCTTTTGGGCAAAGAGCATAAAACACAGTGAGCAAACAAGCTAGAATATTCTGTAGTGTTTTGAATGCTTTATAAACACCAGCTGCTCCTGAGATGGTTTCCTTTATTTTATGTCAGATAAGATCAATTCATAAATCCCTTCTGTTCTATCTTTTTCTGCTTGTTGGGGCAAGCATAGCACCCCACATAAAGAATATTGAAGGGGTTTGTGTTTGCAATATAGGGTAACAGTAAGGGCCAGTTGTTAACTGATACTGTTGGGTTATGGGACTGTCTGTTGATATGGATTTTAATTACTAGAATCTGTAATTGGTTTATCATTAGTATGCAGGTCAGACAAGTTAGTCACGGCTGTCATTATGTCTCTCTCCTGGTTTAGAGTTTTCAACTCTAATGAGAAAAGTTTGTTGTGGTTTTTTTTTTTAAGAACAGAAACATCATCAATGTTACCTTGTACTTCTCAAAATGAAGATATGTCCTTCACAGTCCTAAACCTCCCTCTACCTCTGAGCCTACCAGTACACTACATAATCAGAAATGTATTTGACAGATAATAGAAGCGGGAGACAACTTTTATTGGTTGCATACACCAAGGATTCAGGGTTTATGGTGATTTCCAAGAATAAGATATGGTCTTAAATAATGTTTCATCACAGAAAATTAAATACATTTTCCTGTTTGTAAAAACAGGGAGTGTCATCAAAGAGATGCAAAACTATTCTCAGAAAATGAAAGACTGTAAATTTACACTTTCCTTCTCGTCCAGAAATAATGCTATTTCCATCCTTTGTCTACAGATTTCTCTTGTGTGTTTCCAGTTCATGGCTGTGTGGAGCAGAAATTTGAGAGCCAAAAAGCATAGTTCAAAGTACTTCTTTCACAAGACAAGCTAAAATGAAGAGATAAAAGCAGCTGATATGTCCCATAAGAAGGTTTTTATGATAATTTTGGAGACTTATATTATCATTCATAAAGTTAATTCAACAATTGTAGATGTTTTCAGGTAATTGATCTATAAAACCTGAAATTTCTACTCATTAAACATAGAGAACTCTATGCAGCATAATGCAACACACATTATCTTAGGTAAATTGGTAAGCGTGTCAGGTACATGAGAAATACAGTGCATTAATTAGTCCAGCCAAGCTACATTTATGCAGTTCTAAGATAGAAGTTAAACTCATTTACTGTTAGTAGGGGAATTAATTCAATTTCCACAGTGCATGAGTACTGTGAAAGTATCTCCTTGGATTATCAATGAAGGATGTAGACCAATCATTTTAGTTAAGAACTAAAGATATATTATTTGACATATTAGAAGTTAACATTCCAATACATCAATTACTAGGCATAATCTGTTCTGAACCTCTTGTCACAAAGAAACAGTTCTTTATTCCTTAAATAATATGGTGATTATTTAGTGTCTATGTTGGCACATTGTTTTTTCATATCCAAATATTATGCAATGGGGTACAAGTTACTCTTGGGAAAATTCCAGTAAAAGATACTAGGAAAATTTTTCACAATAAGATCAGTCATCCATTGAAATAATCTCCCCAGGGAAGTGGTGGCTTCCTCACTTTTATAATTCTCAGGACAGTATACTGGGCCATCTTGACTAGATCATGCTTTTGCCAAGAACATTTGAATCCGATGACCCTTGATGTGCTTCGTGCTCTATGATTTTTTTGAATAAATTGTCTGTTTACCTCAGATGTTGGTTTTTAAGTTCTTAGGGTATTGCTGTCCTTCTGGTAAATAAGGTTATTTTATGAGAAGTGGAATAACTAAACAGCATGTCAATTTTTTATCAATTCAGAATTTTGCGGTCACTAATAACACTCAGATAATATCAGAAAGCATTGGTGCAATTTTTAAGAAGCACTAGAAATATATTTCTATACCAAGCTCTTATATCATTTCACCTACTGATTCTGATAATTTTACATGTGACTTCTATTCAAAGCTCAGCCAACCATCAAATTATCCCTTTGTGGCCCAATCCATCGTCTTTTGTTGCTGCCTCTCTTTTCAGACCATTAGGGTTTTACTTCTCCCCAGTGTAACCCAAAGTTCAAATTAAATCCAAAGCCTTGTGGTCCTTGTCTCCAGAAGTGAGGTCTCTCACTAAAACAGCTCAATAGTTCTTGGCAGTTAAAAAGGGAATAATGGGATGGAATGACATTCAGCCCCTTGCTCTGCCATGTATTCCAGCCCAGCAATTTTTTGGAAAGTAAAGGACATATCTAAACAACCCCTGCTTTCCATTTTCATCTCCTTTTTATCACACCTCAGAATTCCTTAATGTCCTGGAGCTTGGAATTTTCTGCTAGGATCTCTTTCCAAATTGTAGTTGGTTCGTATTGTCAAGGCAGTTGGTACCCTTTCTGTTGCGTTCTTATTCATTCCCTTAGAGGTGAACCTTATTCTAACATTCTGTTGCTACTATATAGATACAGATCTATGTAACTCTCATAGCAGACCTATAAATTAGCACATTACACACAGATTTCATAAGACATTGCTGAAGAACTGGTTTTGGATAACAAGCCACCAAAATTAGTAAATTAAATAGTCAGATTTTAGAAGCACTTTTTCTTCACAGCTAAGAGTTGGATATTACTCTATGCCCTAAGTATAGATTTCATGAACAGTAATATTATTTGTATAAACTGACAAGCACAATGCATTTTGCCAGGAGACTAAGAGCAAAAACAGCCTACTTGAATATTATTCTGCTCCATACAATATATAGACAATCATTTTATGCACAAAATAGGAATATTTTTCATAAAGGGTCTATTTTAATGAATATTGGCATCTAAAGATCACTCTCAAATCATTGGATTCTATTGTTTTGTAGACTCATCACAAGCAAAGCAGACAGAACTGGTTTTGCCCTATGAATATTAAGATTCCAAACAATACCTTCAGCCTTGCTTGGTGTCCCTTTTATGACATGTTTATTTCTCCAAATCTATTTGTCCTAACCTCTTATGACAGCCTGGATTGTAGCCCTGTACTTGCAGAATGACCTCTACTGCTGCGGTGGGAGTTGATTGGCAGGTTATCACACACGAGCAACCTGGCACCAGTGTCCTGCTCAGGACTAAGCCTGACACAGCTGGCCCTGGCCTGATAGCTGAAAATTGCTCAAAAGTACAATTGCTGGGCTGGGGAGAAATAATAATGATAGAGAGAGTTATTATCAACTCTGTCAAAGTCTTGTTCTGATCTTTTTGTTAGTATCATAAGGAGTGTCCCTGTCCATAGCAGGGGGTTGGAACTGGATGATCCTGTGGTCCCTTCCAACCCATAACTTCTTCCCAGGGAGGGAGATGGGGTGCTGCAGGGGGCTGCCTGGGAGTGTTGTGGAGTCTCCTTTTCTGGAGATGCTTTAAACCTGCCTGGACCTGGTCTGAGTGTCCTGCTGTGGCAGGGGGATTGGAATAGATTATCTTACGAGGTCCTTTCCAATCCCTGATGATTCTATGTTATGAATATGTAACAAGGACCTTGAACTTGAGAAATTTCTAATATATTGTGACATTTAATTTTTTATAGCTATGGAAAAGCGTAGTCTTTAAGAAAATACAAGGGAATGACAAAACATTAATGATGGTGAATATATTTTATAATTGATCTTTATGATTGCGGACATCAAATAATGGTTCTAGCTAGTGATACTGTCAAGCCACAATGCCTCCAACAACCCTTCACAAAGAGGGTACCTAACTACCCTTCATAAAGAAGAAAATTGCTTGCATCATTTCACTGATTATATTAAATCTGATTTGTTTGTCAAATATGTGGAAGACCTTCAGCATTTGGCAGCTAATAGTAAGGATTAGCATTATAGAATGGTTACTGGAATGACTGAGAAAACAGCAAAAAAACCCCTTTTCATAATTAGACATTTAACAGAAAAAGCTGGTTGGCAGAAATCCATTGCCATATATTAATGTAAATAGCTATTACAGCGACTTTCTTTATTGCTCTTCTCATGAGATCCAACAATACAAATAACAAAGAGGTGCCAACTGCTTTCTACTGGGGTAATCTCTTACAGCCAGAAAAATAATGCATGAAACACCATTGTTCCCACAGAAGCTCTCCTATATATAAAACTAAAATTCATTTGCATTTTACTTTTAAACCATAACAGTCCTTTGTGCCACTATTAACTTTCCCAGTCTATGATTGATAGCATGATTCCCTGGATTTATTAAAGTGTGCCATGCAGAACAGCGACAGAAGCATCACTAGCAACACATCATGTTGGAGAAGGACCAGCAGGAAAAAATAAAGTTTAGGTATTTTCTTCTTTGAGACAGAAAGGTATTTTAAACAACTTTCATTAATGCCCTTCCAAATATTTCCTTAAATTACAACTAAATTGTATTTTTAATAATCTAAGAAAATCTAAGAGAAAGAACACGAGGCAGTGTCCAAAAGCACACCCAGTTAGCTGATGCTGTCCCTATTCTGAAATAAATGATCACAGATATCTTTTGTTTTCTATCTTTGAAACTTTATTGCACTAGAAAAAGAAGGAACAATACTACCTGAAACGAGATTGGAATGAGGTGGGAGTTGGCTTCTTCTCCCAGATCACAAGACAAAATGGCCTCAAGCTGCACCAGTAGAGATTTAGGTTGGACATTAGGAAAAACTTCACCAAAAGGGTTGTTCATGCCTTGGGACAAACTGCCCGGGATAAGTGATGGAGTTACCATCACTGGAGGTACTTAAAAGATATCTAGATGTGGTACTTAATGACATGGTTTACTGGTGGATTTGTCAGTGCTAGGTTAATGGTTGGACAAAAAGTGAAATTTCTGAGAGAGTTTCACATAAGAAACATTTTGTTCTTCACATAAAGCATATTTTAAAAAAAGAAGTAACTTAAAGCTGATTTTGAAACAAAGTGTTAGAAGCAGTGGATGATTGTGGATGGTAAGCTTCCAGAATCTTGTCTATGTCCTGGTTTTCTTTAACCTGGTTTGTACCAAAAGAGTAGTCACAAAATGAAATCCTCCATCTATCACTGGAGACAGCTCAGCAAAGAAGAAGAAGACAGGACTGGGCATTAGGTAAGAACAGAGAGGCAGATGGGGCCAGCATCACCAGTAGAAAATTTGGCATAGATATTTAATTTTGTGCTTATTAGTTTTAAATACCTAAACCCAGAACTGTGTAGAAGTGAGCATCTGGGAGGAGACAGATGGGGTAGGGCAAAAGGTACAGTTGCCAAAACCTTAGAAATCAATAAAATAGCTTCTAGAGAGATTGCTTGAGAGAGAAATTCCTAGGGAAAAATGTGAGGGAAAAAATGCAGCAAGTCATGCAGACATACAGAGAGGAGAAATAGGAAGTGTAATTGCTTAACTGTGAGCTGTGTTTCTCCTGCCATTTGGACTGTGCCAAGCTAAGATTGCAGACTGTCCTCTGTGTGAGAAGATCAAATACTACATCTCAGCTCACTGCTTAAATCAAAGTGAGCTCCTGAATGGCCATGAGACTGTCCTAAACACTACGATAAAATTCTTTTCTACAAACACCATTTAAGCAAAATTCAACAGCATGGACTGAAAAAAAATCCCATAAATTATACATTATAAAGTAGAGAAGCCTTCTAAATAAGACAGATTTACACGCAGGTAAAGAAACACAAAACTTGGTATTCTACACCCTCTGTAACATTTTAAACTAAAAACCCTTGATTTAAACAGGGAATACAGACATGTTGCAGACTGGCAAATCTAGTAATTGTTTATGAAACTTCAGTTGATTTATTCTGAATTTTTTATACCCATATATTTTGTTTTAAGAAAATAAATTGATCTGAATATAATCTGTCAACAAAGACATTTTTGCAGCACTGTCCATAGCAGTTGCTCTAAATCCCCATAGAAAAGAACAAAACTAATGGGTGCAAGCTGAAACACAGGAGGTTCCCTATAAATAGCAGAAGGAACTTCCTCTCAGTGATGGTAGCAGCGAGGCTGCCCAGGGGAGTTGTGAAGTCTCCTTCTCAGGAGATATTCCAGACCTGCCTGGATGTGTTCCTGTGCGACTTGGTCTAGGAGATCCTGCTGTGGCAGGGAGATTGGACTAGGTGGTCTTTCAAGGTTCCTTCTGATCCCTAATGATTCTATGATTCTCTCCAGAACAGACCACCTCAAGCCACACATTAAAAACCCGATATAAATGAGCAGGGAATTTGAATGGTCCTATGTTTATGATACATACACATGCAAAGGAGGACCCCTTGGGAACATCCGAGCATAGATGTAGTCATTCCTGTTGTACACTCATAATACTGCTATATATAAATTTATCAGTACCACATTAGACAGCAACAGCCATTAGGGTATTGCCCTAAGCCTACCAGGGTTTCTTTGCTGCAGTCACAGGAGCCCCAGGAATTGTGCAGCTGGGTTTGTGTTAAAACAGAAAGTAGTTAGTTCATGCACAGCATCATCTACCTCTGGTTTCCAAACTGCTGTTATGTACACCAGCCAGAAGATTTTTGCAATGGAATGCTTCAAGCAACCTGTTTCTATCTAAATATTTAAAGGAGAAGCATAATTGTTGGCATCAGTGTGAACATGAAAGGAACATAGCCACAAGAAATAATTTACCCACTCCATGGCACAGCAGAGCTGTAGGTCAGTATGAAAAATTTATTTAAAAACAACCCCCAACATTTTTTAGCAAGTACATTCCATATGAAGGTATTTTACTACCTGAAGTACACTAAACATTAAGAGACTCACAAATCAGAACAGACTGAATTTCTTATATTTAAACATAGCATTTTAGCTTGCCTTTCTTCATATGATGAACAAATTAAAAGTAAGCACAAATAAGATAAGAATACTTAATTTTAAATGTCTGATGTCATGCCTATTCACAGCTTGGTCCCCCTCTTCCTAGGTGCATTTGACTTTTGCAAAGGAACAGATTTTCCTGTTGTGCAGAAATTGCTGAATGCTGTCTGCTAGTCCCATAGGCTGCTACAGTCTACTATAACAGTTTAATAGCTCCTACTCTTTTCCTACAGTCCTTACCAGGCAATAAAAAGGCCAATGTTTAGTTATCTAAATCTTATAAAAACTGGAGTTTATCAGAAAACCTTTTCTCTCCTTTTAGAATTCCATCTCTGCTGACACAAGTAAATATTCCATTTGATACAGTCATTTTTTATGGAAAAGAAATTGCAAAACAGTGCAGTTCTGAGGTATTCCAAATACACATCTATCAAGTCTAAGCATTTTGATGTTTTGCAAATCAAAATTGGCTTCTTTTTTCCTACATGAAAGCAACATCCAACAAAGTTACAAATACCACACCATATAATATTCTGCACATTCTGAGTAGAGTTCATGTCAGGATTTGCAAGAAGTATGGACAAGTATAATAGCTCTTCTCTTAGAAGAAATATACATGGGTTATAGTTGCTTAGAATTGACATGTGCTGGAGTTAAGCATTTCAGGACATTTCAACTGCCCATTTTCCTTACTGAATTGACTGAATAGCATTTTTGTTTCGATTAAAGATTTTAATAAAAATCAATGGGCTTTTTGTCGTTTGAGGTTTTTAAAAAATAAATAGATGATAATGTAATACAGATAAAAGATGAGTAGGGCAGATCAAACACACTCTCCAGCATTAATTTTCTAGTGCCAATGGCTGATTGCACAGTGATGGAATTCCAATGCCTGGACCTAAAAATAAATCTCTGTCTGAAAAACAAAGAAAAAGATGACATTTTTCATCGTCTTCAGTGATTTCTCTTGAAATATCTGCCACATTGATACATCTCTAAATATTTTTGCAGTAATGAAAGTAGCTCTGTGTGATGGCTTAAAACCAGCACCATGCAGCTGCTCACACGTTCCTATCCCCTGGGCAGAAGATCAGCAAGCTTGAGAGTCAGGACAAAGGACAAAAATGGCTCACTCACTGATTATTGCCACACAGACAATACAGATGCAACTAGTGTTGGGGTCTTTCACGGGCTGTTGTTCTCCCAGGAACAAACCACTCCAGAGTGACAGTCTTTTTAAGGATACATCCCCTGCTCATGCATGGTCACTTCCACAACCCTCAGGCACTACCCTTTTCTACTGATCCCCGAAGGCTCTGACAACTTAGTCTTTCATCACTACAAGATGAAGGGGAATGGTTGTTCCTTCCTCATTGACTAAGGTAGCCTAATGACCTTTATCTTCCCTTTCCTCCTCTAAATAAAAGTGAACTCCCAAACAAAAGGCCCAACACGGGAAAACTGCCCAACAGTTTTCCCCTCTTAGATGAAGCTTCTTACAGGGCCATATCAGCAGCCTCCTCTCCCACTAACAGAACCCCTCCAGACACAAACCATGCATCCTAAAACGTTTAATTCACCTGGTATTTCACTTTGGGGTAGATGATTATGAAATAAAATTTGTCTACAAATAGAAGCTTATACCCTTTTCCAGTAATGAGTGAATTAAGCTTTAATTAGTATAAGAGATGAGGGACTGAAATATAAGCTTTTAATCTAAATGGACAAAAATTTATACATGTGCAATCTGGCTGTCCAGTTTGGTCTTACTATCCTAGCACAAAGACAACAAAATCATTAGGTGTCTAAAATCTGCTAAAGGGTACAGAAGAAGAAGCTAAGTTTATGTGTCGTGATAATGCTGGTGTGACTGAGTTATCTATAATCATGTAAGCACCAGGTATACTGAAAGAAATATTCTGTGAAAAAAATAATGTAACCTCTCCTGCATCTGATTTTTCTGTCTTGTGAAGTCCAACTGTGATCACAATCATTAAGACAGGGAGAAAATGTAAATGAGGAATAACAGGTTACACTTCAAAGGTGGTTACCATGTTTTTGGACATGGTAATTTCAGACACATGCTCTAAGTTGCAGAATGAGACAGTGCAAGGTTTCCAGAAATATTTCCTTGTTCATTTGTTAAGGCAAATAAATACAAAAATTTCTATAATTCATTCTATTGTAATTCAGTAGTTATTCACCATATGAAATGAAAAATTCTATAATGATTGAGAATGGTGGTGGTGGCCAATGACAGTCTAAGAACAGTCAGATATTGCAGGCAATACACTCTCCCTCTCCTGTCTCCTAATTCTGTGACTGTCATCTCCAAGCTATGTATGTTACAAGCACTGAGAAATTGTCTTGTGCCTCACTGCTGAATCAACATCAGTTTTTTCCATAGCTGTAAGTTTTGTGGTGCTGCATACCTGATCTGGGAATTAGAGATGGATATATATTTTAAAATCCTTCAGTACCCCAGAGTATCTAGAAGGAGAAAAGCAATGGATAACACAAATGGAAAACATGCTGAAAGAGCTCAAATGAAAGAGTGCAGGCAATGGGCTAATTTCAAGCATCAAAAACTACACAGACAACATAACACACTACCAACTTGCCAGAAATACAAGCTCACATGGAGAGGGGATTGAATCTATGGAGATTGAAAAACAATTGCATACTGAGTAGCACTCTGTGAAATGATTTGTACACTGTGAAATGAAACCTTTTTCGTTTCAGCTGCCAAGGGAAAAAAACAGAAGTCCTATATTTTTGGCCAGAACATTTTCACACTGATCCATAAATAGTTTTTTAAGCCCACAAAATGATTTTGTTCCTTCTCAATTGAACAAGTAATTTAGCAGCTCAGCCACTGCTCTACAAAAAGAAGTCTCCCACTCCCCATCCTCACAGGGGCTTTGAATATAGTACGTTTTGTGTCTGCCATTAAAAAGGCAACATAAACCCCCAGGAGCTGCTGAGCTATGATGCATCTATCCGTCAAAAATTCAGAATTTGTGATACAAGTACAAATAAATTTCTGTGATGTGAGCTTTGTTTTTTCTTTAAAAAACCCAAAACCACTTGATAATACATTTCATTTATGTTAGTGGCCCATACATACATTTTACAGTAATAATGACTTATGATAAAGTTTTATTGTTATACTTTTTCTACTTAAATTTCTACTTAAATTTCTACTTGAAATAGAAATTCTTGATAATGCTTCACTTGTTCCTTTGTCATATTATAATTTACTTTATAAAAAACAGAGAGAGAGAGACGCAGAGAGAAAAAGCTTTATCAATTATTCTGACTATTTTCACATGCAAAAAAAAGACACTGAAAGCAGTTTAGCAACAGGATTTTGTATGTTCTGAATATAGACTGGTTTTTAGTGGATGATAAATAAAGATCATAGAATGTGTCATAGAAATAAAAAAGACTCAAATGCTTTAAACATTTGATTCTTCTAAATGTCCCCAAAAAGTCTGTTAGATATGAAACACAATAGCTTCCTCTGCCATCTCTCTGCCATTAACTTTCATCTGGGCGTATGTATAATTTTACAGATTTCCACAGGAGATTTGGAGAGCAGGTCAAGGTGACAGCAACTCTGCTGTATAATTTCCATGACAAAACTCTAAACCACATAAAAATCAACTTCTGAGCTTTTATCACCAATAGAAATTGCTTTTTCTGTGCACGTTTAACCTGAACTGTTAGAGTCATGAATAAAGACACAGAACCTTTTCTTGTGGAACCACCAAGCATTTAAGCACAATAGCCTGTCTCAGAAACTTTATAACATAACTCTCAGGTGCAGCTTCCCCTCCTTTCTTTTCTTCTTCCTCCCAAACCATCTGAGTCAACAGCCAAAAAAGGATGAGTAGAAATGAATCATAGAATCCTAGAATGGTTTGGGTTGTAAGGGACCTTTTAAGGTCCTCTAGTCCAGCTTCTCAACAGTGAGCAGGGACATCTTCAACTAGGTTGCTCAGATCCCTGTCCACACCAACCAGGAATGTTCCAGGGATCGGGCACCTATAACGTCTCTTGGCAACCTGTGCCCTGTCTCACCATTCATCGTTGCAAAAACCCTTCTTCATTACGTGCAATCTAAATCTATCCTCTATTAGTTTGGTTTCCATTTCAGTGCCACTATAGGGCCTTGTAAAATGTTTTTTGTTTCTTTTATAATTCTCTCTATTATAGTAAAAGGTCACAATAAAGTTTTCACAGAGCCTTCTTTTGTCCAGCTCTGCCTTAGTTTTCCTAATCTCATTCCCACAAATCTTGGTAGCATTGCTATGCTCTTCTCAATGTGCATATCCCTATGCACTTTCTTCTTATACTTTACATTGACAAGGAGGTACTTATTGAACCATGCTGGTCTCCAGCTTTCCTTGCCTAAATTATTAGACATGGGAATCAAGAGCTCTTGTGCTCTAAGAATGTTCTTAAAGAGCTGCCAGCTCTGTTCAGATCCTTTGTGGGAGTAGCTTCCATGGGAGTCTCATCAGCTAATTCCTTAAACTCAGTCTTGCTCTGCTAAAATTCAGCATCTTGACTACTCCTCATGTGACCTACAGATCTCGAAATTGTGAGCTGGAACATCTTCACTGCAGCCCAGGCTGCCACAAATCTTGACATTGCTAATTAGTTATCCCATGATGGTGAGCATCAGCCTGAGTTGTCTACCGTTTGGATGAAAAAATTATGCTTGACTCTGTCCAGGAGTCTTCTGGACTTCTTACAGCTTGCTGTAATGCTTTTTCAGCAGATGTCAGGGTGATTGAAGGCCCCCAGCAGGCTCAGAGCTGTGAATGTGTTGCATCCTGTAGTTGAAGTACTAGAGCTTTGTCAATGTCCTCCCTTTGATTGGGTGGCCAGTAGTAAACACCCACCACAGTGTTTCTCTGCTGGCTTGGCCCTGAAGCTCTAAGCCTGTTTGTTGGTCTATTTCAAAAAACTCTGTGCAGTCAGTCTATAGAGGTCAATGCCATCATCTCTCCCTCCTTGCCTGTCCCTTCTGAACTGTTTATAGCCATCGTTTTCAATGCACTTGCACACTTGGTTCCACAGTGTTTCAGGGATAGCAATTATATCATAGCTTTCTATCTGCATAATAGCTTCTAGTTCCTCCTGCTTGTTGCTCGTGCTGCAGGTGTTGGCAGAGAGGCACTTCAGCTGGGCTATCGACTGTGTCATCTTTTCAGGTGACATGCTATACTGCCTTTGAGGCATTTCACATATATTACCCGGTTGGTTCCTAATTCTTCAGCAGCTCCTGGCTCTTCACAAAAATCTTTACAAACAAGATGTTAATAGGTATTGATTTCTTAAGAATAAAAGGATCTCATTGGTGTTTGAAAAGATTTGTCATTTAGGGTTTTATATAATGATATTCAAGGCTCTATGTATTACCAGTAGCTTAAACAAGTGGAAGATGTTTTTCGAAAGGTACAAACACTTGCACTATATGGCTAGGTAAACCTTAATAATAAATAAATGAACATACACCTTTTAGGGACTCTGAGTCCTTGCATTTCCTTGCAATTACAAAGCACAATCAGCAATTTTTAAAACAGCAAAGATTTTAAAAAAGCAAAACTTGGATCATGGTTTGAAAGAACAAGATCAATTTGAAATGTTCAAATACTTATTCATTCTCCCCATGAAAAAAGTAAAAAAGAAAAATGAAGGAACATTACATGGGTTTTAGTAATTCTACTGCAAAGTTCTATGCAACACTGGAATTAATCGTATTGTCTAAGCTGATGTATCCTAGCAAATTTGAAATGCATGGCTCTGCAAATGTATTTTAAATACAGGACTTGAAAGGAAAAATATTTATTTCACTTTTTTTGGTCAAAGCAGGAGAAGGAAAAAGGTTGGCAATGAAATATACATAAGCACTAACACAAACTTTCTCCCAGCATGTTCTATTAGCAATTTTTTGATGTCCTATTGAAAGAATATTTGACCCAGACTTGAACTCGTATCTATCGAGAGTAATGATATATTGCAATAATCTGGAAGCATGCTGTGGCAAAGCTCAAAGGCAGGAGAATGCTGGCCCCATTTTTTTACTTGCTATGAAGACAGAACTAAGGAAGGATTTTTCTGCTAAAGCTCAGGGGAAGGAAAAAGAAATTTGAAAGCTGAAAAATGAAGCTAAGTCTGAACTCTTACCTCCCCAACCTGAAAGAGTCAGAAAAGATCTGTAAAGGCTCAAAACTTATCTCCTAAAGCAAGTTTCTCTTCAAATATTTGTCAGCCACAACAGAAAAATAATTTTTATAATAAAAGTTTGGTGAACTGGATAGTTTTAGGTGTATGAAGATGTACACCACACGTTACTCATTACTAGCATCTTAGAATTCAATCCTTTTATTCCCTTTTAATTTCAGGTTTTAAGATGATCATGTTCAGAAGAGCATCCTTCTATTAAAATCTGAAGAAGCATAATTAAAATTCCTGGCTAGAAATGTCAAGTGTTTCAGTTTCCCCAATATGCCCAGCCCTTTTCTAGGCAGAGAGACTACAAGGCTGGGCTCAAAACAAAAGGAAGCTAGAGGAATGAAATGGGTAGAAAAACAGGAGCAGCAGCAAAAACAACTCAAAAATTAAAGAAGGGAGAATGGAAAACAAAAGGTCACCAACCTTAGCCTTAGACCACAATGAAGAGATCAAAGAAAATTCCAGTTCTCTGAAATTACCAGAATTGATAACTTTTTAATAGAAGCAACTGAAAGACTTTGGGCGATTAGCACAGAATTGTATTTCTCAGGATTTTATACATGCAATTGCCAAATAGTTTTAGCCATGGGAAATCTGATACTGTGCATAGTGAGTAGAACAAAACTATCACTTGCTCTCAACAGAAGGTTTTACAAAACTATTCTGTGCTCAGTAGCGATGCACACACTGTACAGGATTCCAGTGCTGCCTACTAAATTCGTAATATTGACTAGCTTGATGACTCCTCTAATACAAAGGTAACTGAAGTTTTTGAAGAAGGTCAGTGAATAAGCACAATAAAATTTAGGGGATGTGGCTCAACTTTAAAAATCATCTCACCCATCTCTAAGCAAAAATGGTATTTTCCTTTCTCTAGCACTTTAAAACCTAGGACTACATATAGCCATTGCCATGTGTAGCTAGCAATATGGATAAAGTGCTCACTTTATATTGACTGTGTCAATATAGAAAGAGATATTTTTTAAAAATGATGGTAAATTAGGAAAAAATGAAATAGAAATTATTCCAATTTTTTTCTCATTTCATGAAATAGTGACAATCTATACAGCCACATAATTTATCCTCCGTATTACTGCTAGTCTTGTCTAGCTAAATGGGCAAATAAATATGCCCACAGCAGGAGCCAAACAAACTGTGGAAGCAAAGAATGAACAAACCAAATCCATCAGAGCCATGGATGTAACATATTTAGTAACTCAAATAATTTCAATCTTTGCACACAAGAGAAGAATAGACTTAGCAATAGTTTCAGGAATTGCCTATCTTTGAAAATGTGTTAGTGGCATGACTGTTGCAATCTTCCTCTGGGAGTGATAAAAAAAAGAATCAGAGTATGATAATGTTCATTTACATATCATGCAATCAGGAAAGACATTCCCTACCCAGACAACAAGGATATATCCAGGGAAACTTCAATTAAATGTTAAACTGTTGCAAACACACTGTAGGATTCCCTCATTCAGTATGAACAAATCATCTGTTCAACTACAACAACAACAGAAAAAATCATCAATTACAAGGATTTCATCCCACAATCTGTCAGTCACACAGGCTTTACTGATGTGATTAATGGTAAATATTGTTTTATTTTCTTGGTCACAATGGAAAATGTATTGTAGCTAAATATATGGCCAAGCTGATGGCCAGAGTCTATGTCAGCTAAGACCTTCTGGACAAAGAAGTGATTTGTCTTCTTTGAGAACAGAATATGATCATCTGTGGAAAACTATGTGTGGTGCAGATGAGGTTGAACAGTTTGAAGGAGGAATGGCTAGAAGGGCACAGGTATCAAGCGTGCAGACTGAGGCATTTGTAAGGCAGTCAATCATAGCATGGAGGCAGCTCAAAGATCACAACTCTGGAGAGTCAGGTCTTAAAGCTTAGTAAGTTAGCACCCATGAGAAATGAAGCAAGGAGTAAATGAACAGGATGGTAGCACATGCCTTGTGAGTACAGGCACAAGATGACTCCAGGGGCCCAACTGGTATAAACATAAATCACAGAGAACATCTCAACCTTCAGAGCCAGGTAAAGATGGTTTGAGGAGATAACAGAGCATAACAATATGTGCAAAACAGGTCATATGGTAAAAATATCAAGTAATCAAAAATAATCAAGTAAGTATAGTAAGTACAAAAGTCAGAATGTGAACAGCTGAATGTCAGAGTAGTATCTTTCCTACTTCTTTTCAACCATACTTCACTTACATCTCCATGTATCTGCCTTAAGTCCTCCCTTAGAGCACTGCTTTTTGATCCACAATTGACCATATTTTGCTACCAAAATTAAGCATTATTTCTTGTGACAATGACAGCCTCAGTAAATTAGAATTTTAAAAAGAAGCTTGTGTCTATTACCTTTTTGCTCCAGTCTCCCCCTAAGACAAGGTGGTTACTACAGCAGCCCAAAATCAGAGTAACTAGATGAAACACAGCCAACAGCAATAATTGGAACGTTAGATAAAAATTAGGTGAAAAAGAAATCTATTAAGCTCATGGTTTTCAGTCACAGTAGAATATTCTTTCATTTTTTAGGGGAAAGAAAGTCTGATGGTCCTGTGCACTTGTCACTGCATCAGTATTGTACTTCTGAACCTTCCCAGCTGGACCAGTTTTTGGTAATGGAGTACTTAGTCTCTGGTAAATGTAAACTTCATAAAGCCATTCTTCAAAGTAAAGGTTGGTTGCTAAAGAGAGCACAGCCTGTTTGATTGCATGGATGGTACTTTGAGTATTTTCCTTTTTTTTTTACCCTGGAATGCAGTGGATTTTCAGCTGTGCAGAACAATGGACCTGATGTGGTAACCACGACAATCCTACAAGACATAATATAAACCAAATACTTTTTTTCACTGATGAAGGTAAACTCAAATCTTGCCAAATTAAGAAGGGAAAACAGAAATGAGTGTTTCTTCTCCATGCTCTTTTAAAGTATTACTGATTTGAGCTGGGTAACAAACTGGACTTCGTAAAGCAAATTCAGTCTATTTCTTTCTGGACCAGGAAGGCTCACTAAAAAGTGTACTGACATTTAAACTGAAAGCTTATGAAAACCTTGCTTCATGATTAATGGTACTACTTTATTCATAGGAGAAACTCATCATCTATTATTTTTGTAGATGTGGGGAGGAAAAGGAGAGAGCCCTTAATTAGACATCTCTGAGATACGATCGCAACATACCAAAATAATGCAACCAATTTAAAAACCATGAGAAAACAGTATTTCCTTTTCCTTTCCATTTTATCTCATGCACTTTGTATCTCCAGGGAAACAGTTGAACATTATTTAAGGAAAATTGTTTTCTTTTTCCACTTTTTAAATTTTTTATTATCCATAAAAACACCACCAGATGAAAAACTGAACGGTTGTTATGGTGCATAAGGATCATCATGCAAATTAACCTAAGAAGATTAAAGTCCCTGAGCTTGCATTATGCAGGTTGAAGATGCATTACTGCTATTTTTGATTATAAGAAACGATAAACAAAAAGGAAGGCAGTCTGTTTTCCAAGCTGTTTAGGGCTCCTTCTCTTTCTCAGCAAGGACTTGACTGAATAGGCAAAAATCTCTGTCTCTTCACTTTTTGTACTAAATAAAGAGGAATGGATCTAGATTTAATCACATAACAATCTCATTGTTTTTTAAATAGGGGCAAGTTATTTACACTTCCAGTTCTTGGAGATTTTTTAAAATGTATCAGTGTTATTTGAAAATTTCTGCAATATTTCCCTGCCAAAAGTAACTTGTCTAGCACTGAATTGTCCAGACAAAACAAATGCAAACCTTGTTCAATACTCTTGCAGAAATGTCCTACATTAACATATGAAATTGCAAACTTCCTTAATTGTTATTCTACTAAAAACTTCTAAAAAAATTCTGAATAAAGAATAAACACAAGCAGTTTTCAAGTTTGAAGGAAATAATACTCAATCCTTGTTTCATTTACTTGAGCTCAATTGTCTTGCTGCTGTGGTTTTACTCTACAGATCACATCTTGGTGCCTTTGCCTTCCTTTTTTGAAACAAATCTATTAAAAGGGAAGAAAAATGCTCCTAACTACTTATTACAGCCTGCAGTACTTCCCTGTAACCCTAGTCAGAACAAAACGCATTTGGTTGTGCTGAGAACACTGGGTCCTGTTTATGAGTCCATTTTTTCCCCATTGTTTTAAAGGGGGTGAGGGAACTGCCTGATGTTAAAAAGAAAAAAAACCCCAACAAACAAATGAGGTTTTCATTGGGATTGATTTCATCATCAAACCAACAAAAATTGAACTAAAGGTATAATGCATTTTTAAATTTTGAAATACTCTGAAATCCTCCTGTTTGTTTCATCTAGATACTCTCCAAGACAATGTGAAACAGAATTAGGTAAATTAACCTCAGGTCACAGTAAAACAATTCGAATCCATCATGTGTGACTCTTAATCCAAATGCGTGATATTTCACAGAAATGCAAATATGGTCTTGCTTTCTTACATCTATTCTACAGCACTGAGGTAACCATTCCTACTTCATCCTATCTAGACATTTGGTTTCATTTAATCTTCACGTAATTTCTTGAGGAATAACATGCAGCCAGTACAGCCACCTGACCACACAGAAAAATGATATGAAGTGAAAGCTATTGCCACCTAAGTGAAATATGGATACCAAAGCCCTCAAAAGCTATGCATTTTAAATTATTTCTGTCTTATCACTAAGAAACAAAAAAAGGTATTAATTTTAGACTGATTTGTCACTTCCTCAGCTGTAGAAATATTGCAAATATGGAGCTCAGACACAGAAATAGCTCATCTGGCTTGATCANAACATGAATATACAAGTTATTATCCAGCATGCAACACGTATATATGTTTCCCCAGGGAACTTCTTGTCTTCACTGTTTGTAGGTGGGGCTGTGCGGGTGTCTGCTGGCAGCAGCTGGAGGAAGTTTGGGATAGCACTGCAACTATCTAGGAGAACAGAGGAAGAGAGAGTTTGGGTAGAGGGTCTTGCCATTTCCTTCTCCTTGATTCTCTCTCTGTGTCTGTCTTCTAAGAGTCACAGAATATCTTTCTTTGGAGGAGACCTTTAAGATCATCAAGTCCAACCTTTGGTCCCGCACTGCTGTGTCACCCCTAAACCATGTCCCTTTGCCTATCTGCCTTTTAAATACTTCTGGGGTTGGTGATTCCACCACTGCCCTTGGCAGCCTGTTTCAATGTTTGATAATGCTTTCAGTGAAGAAATTCTTCCTAACATCCAGCCTAAACTTTCTGGCACAGCTTGTAAACATTTCACTGCATGAACTTCTCCACTTCCCAAAGCCCTGACACTGTGGACTACTGTTTCACAGGAAGGACAAATTCTGGGTGTCACCAGCTCTATTTATGAAGCCTGCACGAGATATTTATTGCATAATACATGCAAACAGCAGCCTTTTCTGTTGTTTTGGGTTAATTCTTCCACCTTTGACACAGGTGTACTCCATCTGTCTCCTGGAAGCCTGGTGTTATGTAAACAACCCATGATCGAATATCCCCATGTCCTGCTGCTCACAGCAGGCTATTGACCCAGGTGTTGATCTGATGGGTCTTCCTGGTTTTCCCCCATTAATTCCTTGAACTGGTGAACAGTGCACTGCTTGTGCTCTGGCCCCTTGACCAGGTCCGCTACAGTAAGCTGAGTCTCCCCGGCGCCACTCGGGGACTGGCTGTTCCCCGTAACGGCCTAATCATAGAATCATCAGGAATCGGAAGGGACCTCCAAAGATCACCCAGTCCAATCCCCCTGCCACAGCAGGATCACCTAGTCCAGGTGGGTTTAAAATGTCTCCAGAAAAGGAGACTCCACAAACCCCCAGACAGCCCCCTCTCCAGTGCCCCATCACCCTTACCCTGGGAAGAAGTTATAGAATCAGTCAGGCTTGGAAGGGACAACAGGATCATCCAGTTCCAACCCCCCTGCCATGGGCAGAGACACCCCACCCTAGAGCAGGCTGGCCAGGCCAACCTTAAACACCTCCAGGGATGGAGCCCCAACCCACCTCCCTGGGCAATCCATTCCAGGCTCTCACCACTGTCACAGTGAAGAACTTCTTCCTCACATCAAGGCTAAATCTCCCGATCTCCAGCTTTGCTCCATTCCCCCTAGTCCCATCACTACCCGAGCTTTTTGTAGCCCCCTTCAGATACTGGAAGCCCCAATAAGGTCACCTTGGAGCCTCCTTTTCTCCAGATGAACAACCCCAACTCTCAGTCTGGCCTCATAGGAGAGGTGCTGCAGCCCTCTGAGCATCCCCATGGCCCTCCTCTGGACACACTCCAGCATGTCCACATCCTTCTTGTAATAAGGGCTCCAGAACTGGAAATGGAAGGTTGTTTTCTATCATTTTTTTTTCACTTTTATTTATCTTTTTCTTTATTTCTCAATAAAGCCTTAATACTTGCAGTTCCTGTTTCTGCAGTTGTTTTTATTCTCTCCCTTCTGGGATTAAGGCAAGCAGGAGACTATTTTCTGTAAGGTTAAGCAAAACACCAGCCTAGTGCTAAACTGTGACAGCACCTCAATGAGTAACACAAATGTCTTGGTTTCTGAATGCCAGACTGTTAAGGAAGCCTATTCACTATCATGCTGATTTTACTGTAAACAAGTTACAAGGGCTTGTAATGGTAGGACCAGGGGTAATGGTTTAAGCTACAAGAGGGGAGGTTTAGACTGGAAGTCAGGAGGAAGTTTTTCATGATAAGAACGGTGATACGCTGGAACAGGTTGCCCAGGGAGGCTGTGGCTGTACCCTCCCTGGAAGTGTTAAAGGCTACATTGGATGGGACCTTGAAGCAGCCTGATCTGGTAGGGTGTCACTGCTAATGGCAGAGGGGTTGGATTTAGATGATCTTCAAGGTCCCTTCCAAGCCTGAACCATTGTATGAGTCTAGGAATCACTAAGCTTTATATTGCAGATGAAAAGAAAAGTGTAATCTTTAGCAGATTCATTCTGCAAAATTGATTTCCAAACTGAGAGGTAGGGGAGGGATTAGAAGTGATGCTTTGGAATAAAGAGGATGTCCCTGGAAAAGAGCAGGTATTCTGAATACTAAACACCACCTCTTTGTTTTTAACTAAAGATGACATCCTGTGAATGAGCTCAGTTCCAAAGGGGTATGAAAAATGGTCATTTTTCATGTGACCAGGATGGACTCCGTAGAGCAAACCATGAAAATCTTATGAAGTAATCAGTGTATCATCTGCATACATACAAGCTTTTTGGTACAAAAAAAAGGGGTTGTTTTCATGTGGTCTTTTCCATTTATATACTGTTGAATCTATGCAAAATAAGAAGCCTGAATTAGGCCTTAGTCTGTTTTGTCTGAAAAATTCCTTTTTGTCAATAGATTAGGTAAATATTGCTTCAGACATAATCAATGTAGAAATTTAATGAATCTCTTCCTCTTCAGCAAGATTTTATATCAATAATGTGGCACACGATCTAAAACTGAATGTGAGATACCCCATCAACTTCACCTGAGTAGCAATTCTGTTTTGTCCCATCTGCTTTAGAGATATTATTCTCTCATAAAAGCTTTCAAAATTGCCTATCAATTTGCATGACATTAAATAATCTTCTCTGTATTGCTGTGTTACAAAATATTCAGGTGCAGCATGTCACTTCAGCATTTGCAAATAAGAATACTTATACTCAAAGGTCTGGTTCATGTCAGCTGGGGGAACTGTAAATTTACTCTTCCACTGTAAATTTCCTGTGCATCAGGTTCTACAGGATTGCAGAAAGAAATAGAACACAGTGCATTCCCTCTTCTATTCACTTTGCCTTCAGAGTGCTTTTATTACATCTCATGTCCAGAGAACTAGATACACTGCCTTGCTCCTGGACTCGATGGCCTTAAGGTCTCTTCCAAACCAAACCAATTCTGTAATCCTATTCTTCTTTTTTGCATGTGTGACAATGCCATTACAGACCAGCATGCAGCAAGAAAATATTCCCCACAGCCAAAGACAAAGGCATTCCCACACCATTTACTATCATGGACCTGCAGTCTCTGGAACCTCCCTAAACCTTTCTGAACACCAAGGTATTTGCACTTCACTCACCTTCTCTGTACCCCAACGTATGTCACAGGCACATAGAAGATGATACATGACAATTCAGAAATGAAAATATATTTATCTATCTGAAACTTGCCAGTGTGCTATGTTTGCACATGTCACTAAACTGCTTGTTTTATTACAACTATCTATCCTGATTGAGAATGAAACTGATGCTGCAGTGGCAGGAGTGCTGGAGGATATTTCTGTGTCAAAAATACAGATAGGAAAGTTTGGCACTTCTGTTAGGCTATAGATAATATTTTTATCAATATATGGAATTTGATACACCTCATTATGGGCATCTAAGGAACTCTGGAGAAAAGTTTCTTTTGAGGGAAATGATTTATCAAAGCAGAATGTTTGCAGAGATCAATTAGTTTCAGCTAAATATTTGTTAGGAAACCTTACAAGTTCAGAAAGAAGTTTCCAGTCTGAGAACAAGGGATTACACTTGAATACATACAGCATGCACTGCTGACAGTATGTGCCCAGGATACTGACCTAACTCTTGGGGATGTTTTTTTTATTCAAACTTAGTTCACAGCAATATCTGACCATTCTGTGCCTGCAGGTAACCACCAGCTCAATGTCACAGATAAGAACTTAAGACATGGAATATGTCAAGAAATTTTCAAGGATCATGTAAGAAATCTATACAACAAAATGTAAAAAATAAACCAAAACCATCCCTGGTTTCCTTAGTCTTTTACCCCATCTATTTCCTATATTCTATAGTCTTATAACTAGCCTGTAGCAGTAGTCCCTCACCACCAGTTTTAGCTTGTCTTTGCACTTAGAGATCTCTTGTGCTTTTTGCTCTTGTGCATTTGTTCATATGAAGACTTTATGATATGCTTCTCCACTGCAGATTCTTATAAGAAAATCTTATTATCTAAGTACATGTTCAGTCTTCCAGTGAGAATCATTTGCAGTAAAACCTCCCTCATTTTTCCAAAGATCCATTTATATAAGTAGAGTAAGGTCCCTAGTTACATTGGGATGGACAAGATTTCTACCTAATTTTGTTCTACTTTTCTCCCCTATGAATTTATCTCACTTAGTTGCTGCTTCTGTAATTTTAGCTACTACAGGCATTAATAGAAATTTAGTATTTTCTCCTATACCATTCACACTACTTTGATCTGAAAATACTGTGAAATCATTCACAGTGTTTGCAACATTTTCAATGGGAAAACCAATTTGCCAACCAGCTGCATCTGCAATATCATTGATAATCAGCTAAACAAACAAACGAGTGCTTAAAAATCAAGATGTTTAAAAATTTTCTGGTATAGCCTGAGAGTGTTCAAGTTCACAAAAGAAAAAAACAAATTAATTGAGTTTCACAGATAATCTTTGCTTGGAGGAGTCCTTTAAAATCATCAAGTTCAACCTTAGATCCAGCAATGTGAGGTCACTCCAAATCCATGTCCCCAAACACCAGTTGGGTAGTTATACATGTTATAAAACTATAAATGAATGAAAGTGATATAAACTAATAATCTCATTTCTGTTTGCTAAATACATTTATTTCATTCAAAGCATGCAGTTAACTACCACTCGTTTAATCAGTTATCGGGGGCACTGATATTAATGCCTCTCTACACTGTCTTGTCTGTAGTTCAATGAAGAAAAAAGCTTGGGATTTAAATCTGGCTTTACTACTGCTTGAAGACATTAACATCACTTCAGGACCAGAAAATGTAATTTGAATGCTAATGGCCAAAAATTTCATATCTATTTTACCAATAAATACTAGTAGTTACACACAGACATAGACATTCAAGCACACACAAGGGTGACTTCCAGAGATCCTCTAGGTGTGAGTTTTAATTCCCTAGTTTCTGACTTATTTGCAATTTACGTTTTTGTACAATCTGATGTATTTGGTTTATCTGGGATGGAGTTGATCCTCCCCATGGCACCTCTCACAGTGGTATTCACTGATGGCATTTGCCCTCCAGAGCAACCACCACATGTATTGGGTCCCTACTTCCTAGAATAGCAGCAAAACACCTTCTGCTGACGGGAAATGGAGAATAATCTTTACTATTTGCCTTTGCTTCCATGTGCAGCTTTTGTTAAACTCTTGCTGCCTTTATCTGGAGTGTCATTATATTTTTCTGTCCCCTGTCCATCTAAGAAGTGGAGAGTGATGGAGTGGCTTCAGTGTGCACGTGGGCTCCAGCCACTAAACTGGCACACTCCCTCACTGACAGCAGAATAACATTTTTAGAGCACTCCCCCCCCCAAATTATAATGCGTGATTTCCATTTCACAGTTGGAAAATTAAAATGTGTTGCATCTGTTATGCCAAATAAATAACAAACCCAGTCAGAGCAGTAAATATAGAACAGAGAAGTTTCAGTTTTGTGCTTTGGATCCTTATTTTGTTGATAGTTCTTCATGCTAGTACTTCTCATCAAATTTAAAAAACAAAAAACTCCAAGCCCAATTTTTTTACAGATAATTTTAGCCACATCAAGAAAAGCGATTTTTGTTCTGATTTTAAACTCTTGTAAATTCGTAGTTCAAAGATATATAAAAAGATGTGTAAAAAAGTTTCAAATCACATTTGCAGCCAGAGGAAATTGCAAAAAGTCTAACCTATTACTTGAAGGTAATGAGTCAGAGTGATTCACTGCAGCCTCTTGGTGATTTTTCTATGAACCAATCAAATGAAAGGGCACAAAAGCCATTCGCAGTGAAGATAATCCTTAGTTCTAACTAATATAAAATCTGATGTCCTTAAAATGCATAACAGTGAAAAAGAAGGAAACATAAAAGGCAAAGGCTTTGCCGATCCCCTCCCCAGCCCTAAATCTCTGCAACGCTAATAGCAAAACCTTAACTTCAAGCACTAGGATGATGCTACTGAAATGTTGAATCGCATGTGCTTCGCATTAATTTGTAAGAAAATATATAGCCAAAATAAGAGATTGCTTAACAAGGCTGTTGCACTTAGAAGGAAAAGATCATACGCGCCAGTCAGCATCCCACATAGCCCATTCAAAATGATTGAAAGCAATAATATTTGTGCGGCATGACCTTTAGCATGAAGAAGAAAATGAATACATGTATTATAGTAAAAAAAACCCCAAAACCCCAAGCACAAACAATTTTTCTGCGTTACATCATACATATAGGCTCAGCACTTTAGGGTTTTTAAAAAAAATCTGAACGGATTATCATTGCTGGAAGTGTCTGACGTAAGGATACTGATTCCTCTTTAAAAACTCAGAGGAATTCTACAGATTTATTAGTTGTTATACACACCCACACCCAAATACATATGCTTTTCATTTCACAGTCTGAAACACTACACGTCACTCAAGTTCAACGTATAGAATTTATGCCAGAATCTAACCAACAGCGGGAAGTCTTGTTATTGCTCTTAAGAGAAAGGGACCAGTGTTTTAGCTGAATTGATAAAACTCCTATTTATGCCAAACAGATCATTTGTATTAAAATATCATCATGGTTTGAAAAATACATAACTGAAGTTAAAGGCTAACATGTGTAGCAAGCACTGTGTTCCTGAGCAGTAGAGAAGTAGTCCCATGCCATTCAGCTATTCTTTTTCCTTGTGGCTCATTGCCCTTTGCTAGATGCCTGCGCCCACCAAAGCCCCTCTATCATCCCCCTCAGCAGGATGGGGGAGAAAAAAATACAACAAAAAGTTCATAAGCTGAGACAAGAATGGAAGAGATCAGCCACTGATTACCTTCATGGGCAAAACAGATTTGGAAATTAAATTAATGCCAATCAAATCAGAGTTGGATTAAAAGAAATAAAAACAAATCTTTCAACACCTTCTCCTCACCACTCCCTTCTCCTCAGACACAACTTCATTCCTTACTTCTCTACCTCCTCTCCCCAGGCTATGCAGGGTGACAGGGAATGCGGTTTGTGGTCAACTCATTACACATTTTCTCTGCTGCTCATTCCTCCTGAAGGGAAAAACTCCTCACACTCCTATGCTCCTCCAGTGTGAAGGTCCCCCATACCAGAAAACACTCCTACCTGAGTCCTTCCCATGGGCTGCACTTCTTCAGGAACAGATGGCTTCAGTTTGATTCCTCCATGGGGTCACAAATCCTACTCCGAGCCTGCTTCAGCACAGGCTCTCCATGGTGCCAACAACCTCCTTCAGGTGCCACAACCTCCTTCAGGCACAACACCTGCTTCAGTGTGGGTTTGGGTTTCTCCATGGTCTGCAGGTGGATCTGCTCCACCATTAACAGGCATGGGCAGCAGGGGGAAAGCCTGCTTTGCTCTGGGCTTCACCACAGACTTCAATTACTACTTCAGCACCTAGACCATCTCATCCATCCCCTTCCTCACTGATGTTGATGTCTTTTAACACATCTCCATTCTGTTTGCTGTTCCAGAGTATTTTTTAACTCTTCTTGAACTTATTATCACTGAAACAATACCACTGTCACTCATGAGCTTGGTCTTGGCCAGTGGTGACTCAATCTTTGACCTGTCTGGAGCTGGCTCTATCAGACATAGAGGAAGCTTCTAGCATCTTCTCACAGAAGCCACTTCTGTTGTCCACTGGGCTACCAAAAGCTAGACACTCATAACCAATATACTGGTCAAGAGATAAAAGTGAAAAGAAGGTCTCACATTCAGTCACTGTGAGGAGGATCTGTACAGAGGCTAGATGCTGACCCCCAAAGAGGAATGTACTTCAGATTTGGACACAAACAGTGAGCATGACAGGTACTTTGCTACTTATTGCTTCTGGATGCTCCTGAGAGAAAACTACAACATGGTAGGTCATCCTTCAGTAATCCAAATCCTTTTATTAAGATTAATACAGTCAACTTTGAAAGATAGAAATAAGCATTTTATTTTGAGCCAGGCGTTGAATTTTCCTTCCTTTTTTATTTGTTTTTAAATACATGGTAAGCATTACAGGCAGAGGTTAAGGGATTTATGGACAAGACATTTTCCATCTGGACAGGTTGACAGCAATGTGTCAAAGGATGAAATGTGGAGCATAGTATCAGTGCTTAGTGAATGAGAGAAGCTGTACCCATCTTAAATCTGTTTTCTTGTTCTGAGACTTTTCCTTTTCTTTTCCCCTCATTTTCAATTTCCCCTTTTCTTTCCTCCTTTGAAAAAACTGATTTCCACTCCTTTCTGCCCTCTCAATCCCTCTCAGATTTTTCTCTCTATGGCTTTAGGATACAGTCCCTCTGTATCCTAACTACACTAAGGATAGGAGATGTTTAGGATACACTTAGGAAGGATCCTTCCTGCGGGAAAGTAAAAATACCTTCAGCAGCCTTTCCTTTCAGCCTTGTTCTATTTTTTTTAAATGTTGATCCCATAACCTTAATATGGCTAAAGACTCAAATATCGGCTCATGACAGTTTCAGATATATTCCTCAATTTCACTTACTGTTGTTAATAAAGCATTGTAATTCAATATATCTTGATTAATTAGAGGAAGCATACTGTGTTTCAAGAAGCACTCAATTATTTTATTTGTCTTTTTCCCCACATTTATTACTTAAGCTTTGAATTCTTTCCTAATTTAATGTTAGGACTAATCATAATCCTTTGGGTTGAAGTAGTTTCAAATCTGAAACGTGGATCACTGCAAGGTTCCATTTTTTTATTAATGTGTGGTTCATGAGAAATAATTTTGATAAACTGTATCCTCTTCATATATGATCTTCTTTAAAACCACGAGATTATCATGAAACAGATAATACAGAATTTGACCTGTATCAGGCTTGTTTTATTATACTAATGGCTTTTTTGGGTTTTGTTTCTGACTATTTAATTGATCAATATATGCTGTTATCCTATTCATAGTACCGTTATTTCAGTCCCTTCTGTTGAATAACTGGTGCTCTGTTCATGATTGCTCTTCCAATACTTGCAAACAAGTCTCAGCCTACATGATTAATCCTATTTAGCACAGATATTTCCAACCTGAATCCGATGTTTTGTGAGGCTCATCTTGATAGATAACACTTCTCACACTTCTGGGTGATTATTCTAGAAAAATTAGTCCTTGCTTACAGCCACATATCTCAGGGTTTATGTAAGTCCCTCAACTCTTCTTGGGTCTGAGAAGAATCTTAACTGAGAAGAATTTTAACTTTCAGAAAACCTCCTGGTTATACTCCCTTGTCTTCCAGAGTTTACAGTTACTATCATCTTCCCATGGGTCTAGCTAATTTATTCTTCATCTTTATTAGTCTATTTTTGGGATGACAATTTCACCTACACATTCCTCACAGAAGTCCCTCTTCTTCTTTATAAGTTTTTTATCCTCAGTTTCTCTTTTTCCTCCTGACTTATTCATGTGGTCACGTTCTCCAGTGCATCACCTTTCCTTAAGTGTTTGCCCTCTAGCCTTTCTGTCTCAGTAAATTTTGAGAGCAGAGATTGGACAAATAACTCAACTTCCTATCGTGTTAGAAACCTTTTCTGACTTCCGTCATCTCTCCTTGGTGCATTTTATTTCTCAGATCTATTTCTCCATGAACTCTCATTGTCAATATTTCATTCATAAATAACTCATGTCACATAGCCACTCGAGAACAATGTACATCCAGCAGTTTTGGAATCCTGTAACCCATTTTGTCTTCTCCATTCTTCAGGTCACTTTCCCTGCTGCCTTGGGTTCTTTGAACTTCTCTTTCTAGTTCTCATATTTGAAAAGAAAAACAATACTCCTGGAACCTACCCCTCCTAGCCATGATAGTTCTCATTTTCTCCTGCCTACACCATTTGACCTTTCAGGTCCAAAGTACAGTAACAAAACTGAGCTCTTCAGCAAATGACAATCTGTCTGTGGACTGAAGTATGTATTGTGTATTTTAGTTTCAAAAAGAAACAACTGGACAGTTTCTGCTGAAAGAATTTTAAGAGCTCTGAGCCAATTAATGGAAGAAATGTACAAAGAAGTTCATGATTAGCAGCCCTTCATGCTATTACATTATCTCTCCTCTAATGTGCTGAACTGGGCCATGAAAAAGGTTAAAACATATGTAGACTTCTCAAGGAAAGTAATACTGAAAGATTTTAAATATTCAAACATGCTTAATTTTGTGCTTGGGGCAAGAATAATTCCACTGACTCCTTGCTCTTAAAGGATTGAAAACATGCATGAAGAATACATGTGATAATCTAGTCTTTAAAAATATTTGCATGCAAGTGATTGTGTGAAATTAAAAAAAATGCTTTGCTTTTTATATAATGTTTTCTTCAAAAAAATCTTCATCATCTTCAAATTTTAATGACAACATTGAAGGAAATGCCAGAATAGTCCGTGGTTTTAAGAACTTTAGTAGCTGGTACAAGATTATTAGCTGTGAAAGCAATTCAGAAAACAATGGAGGGAAAATGTTGAGTCCAAAGAGTTTCATGACCATCTGTTTGGAAACACATTGTTCTTAAGTTTTCTTGGCACATAATTTTTAACTTTTTATGTTTTGGTCCAGCATGAAGAGAGAATGAATCTCTGACCCAAACAAAATAAATCATATTTACCTTGGGATATGGTCTAATATATGAAAACATAAATATTTATTAAGACATTAATGCAAGGGTCGTGAGAATTCTGGCATCAAGCCACACTAAGCTGTGCATCTGCATACACAGAAGACAACACATTAGCATGTGTATACTAAACCTTCCCCAAATCTTCCTCCTTTGTTTTGTATGAAAACCAATTGCATTTGGAATTACTAAGCCTCTTCTGCAGTTTGTTGAGTAAAAAATTGATAGTTAGTTAAAACTGAAAAAATATGACACTGCAGGGTGAGTGTCAATTAGATCGCTTTTAAATTGCCCTTCAGCTTGCTGGATTAACTCTAATTGATGTCCAAATAATATCCCATATTAAATAATTTACAATGGTTTTTGTATTCACAAAGCATTAGTTAATGCCTAGCAATTATTAAAGTAGCATGCACCATCAAATTGGCCAGATATGTTAGTTAGAAAAGGACTGGGATTGCTTTCCTGTGAGGAACTGTACACCATCAACAGCCTTCCCAGTGTAATAACCAGTTTAGAGGTCAATAATGCATATTAAATGGATAAAACCTCCTAAGAAAGATATTTTATTTCCCTCTTTACAATAAAATAAGGATTATATTTTATAAAGCTGACATGGACTCACAAATACAGACTTCTTTAATTATAATATTATTGATTTAATTATATTATAATTTAATGATAATGAAATAATTTAATTATAATAGCTCAGAGTCACAGAGTTTCATTCTTTAGTATTTGATTTTGTTGATATCAGCCCTAACGTACTTTGAGAATAAAAGGAAGAATCTGCCTTTAATAAATGAAAAAACTAACGGAAGGATCACTGAATAAACCCAAATGAACAAAAATGTCTGAGTAGCTTAATTTCTTAAAAACCCTGTACTGAAAAGAGTTTCTGAATAAATGTTAGCACCTAATTACATGTAACGTAAAAAGCACGTGGCAGGAATTTAGGGGGCTTTCTGTTTTCACATCATGGCTTATGAATGTATAGCACATAATATCAGAGTGAGATGGCTGGCTTTTTCAGTGGATAAAGAAATTAGAATTTCTAACAGAAAAAGTAGCATCATACTGATTTCTTAGATGAGTTTTTCATGCTTTCTCCTTTGGAGAAGAAAGAAACACACCAGAGCTCTTCCAAGTATAAAAACCTGTCAAAATTTACCATTATTCAGTGAAATCTGGAGATGATGTATATAAATTAAAGTCAATTTTACGTTACACATCAACTAAATCAAAGGCAGAGAAGAATTTCAGTGAAAGCACGTGGTGTTCATTGCTCAGAGAAGGATTCTTTCCAAGCCAACAAGAAAAAGCCACACAAAAAAAAACAAGCAAAAGCATCCCAGGTGCTGTACATTTACTACAGTAGAACGATGCTATTCTTGAAGATCTGGTTTTCCCAAGTGAAATCATGGGCAAGACGATTTGCATAAAACTGGGCGGCAGCAGGCTAATAGAAGTCCATTTGGACAGGGCACAACAGAACAAAATGTTGAACACAAGGTGGAAACATTTTCTGTTGTCTACAAGAAGTTCGCAGGGAAAGATGCAGTGTTTGAATTTCCAGAATTTCACCTGTAAAGATAATAGAATCCATGAAGGATCTATAATTTATCATCCAGCAGACAAATCAAAATAAGGACCTGACAACGCTTTCTTGGAGATGAATCTTATTGCAACTACGACTACATTGAACTTAGCTACATTAGGCCTGATTTATACCCATATAAAAGGGAAAACACATTGTTTATTTTGAAATATAACTTCTCTTATTTATTTTAATTATGCAAATGAACCATATGCTTGTCAAAGGCAGCTCTGGAAAATTAAGATTATAGCACTGGTGAAAACTCAGGCATTAGAGAGTGGAACTTTAACTACACTTACAGCTCAGCATGATGCTAATGCTACAAGTGCTGGCAACTTGATCTTTTGTGAGATCCGACACTTTCTTAAATCAGTTTGAAGTGCATGGTTTAGTTAAAGTTATTTCCCTTTTATATAAAAAACAAGGACCAACTGTGTTTATGTCATACAGGTTTTCTATAAAGGTTCATTCTAGATGCAGCAACAAACACACAGGACTATACCTTGGAATTGCATCAGTGAACTGACAGGTCATTTGTTCCTTTGTTCCCTCCCTCCCTCCTGATCTCGTGCTTTGGAAACAAAATCAGCTCTTGAGGAAACCATCTATGGGATGAACAAATTCAATGTCAGTAAGATAATTTACAGAACATACAAAATTTTAAACATCTTCAATGAACTGGGTTGTAACTACTGTCTACAATCTCACTGCAGATGCTAGGAATTAATTTAGGTCATAATGCTTTTGCCATCACAAACCAAAAAACCATATATTCCATATGTATCTCCACTGATCCTTCTCTGTGCAGTGAAAAACGTCGCGATGTGGAATGTCACATATCAAGCATGGCCCAAGTTCATCTACACTTTAGCAACCATATGTCGCTTCATGGGTTGAGATCTGAGGTCCTTCTTTTTTTTTAATGTAGTGAGGTCATTAGAAGCCAGTGATGACATCATACAGGAATTTTGATCTGGGAACCAGGAAGCTTTTGATGCTGCAGAACAGCAAACGTTCATGTGTGAAGTAATTTCTGCCCTCTTTTAAACATCTGGCAGCAAGATGAACCATATTTGATGCCCACCAAAAAAAAAACCAACCCCATGCAATCTTGTTTTATGAGTAAACAGCAAGATATATTTACACAATTGCGACTTAATTTTCAGAGATTAACAAATAATACTCCTTAGTTGAAAATGGCTAGGTGAAAGAACAATGCTAGTCAGCAAAATTTATACATACCTTGTATTTGCAATGAGAGAGCTGCTACTGAAAAGCTTCAACATCTTTAAAGCCCAGATATGTATACTTTTTCTAAGTAGATTTTTTTCCAAAAAAGCAAAAATTCTGTCTTAAGAAGGTAAAAAAAAATGGAAAGTACAAATGTATATATTCTGAAAGCGCATTTGCTAATTTAGTGTGAATTTATTTCCATTACCTTTGTCTTATCTACATACTGAGGGGAAATAAAAATCCAATAAAAAGTGTCCCATGCAGGGACAGGACAGGAAAGCTTGTGCTTCTTACAGCAAAATACCCAACGCTATCACATTTTCTATTTAGACTTTTTTATATTAGGAGATTGTAAACAGACTGTATTTCAGTTTTATAGCCCACCCACATGAGAAAAATAGAAAAAAGAGTTATGGAATATAGGAATTCTTTTGTATAGTGCAAATTTTGTAGGTGGCTGTACTGTTTTGATACTGTAGCTTATAACAATATTTACTAAGGAAACCCCTACACAACATACAAACAAACAAAAATATCCCATTCCATCTCATTTCTCTGAAGAAATGGCTGTCAGGTTAACTAGGAATCCAGCCCTGCATCTTGTCCAAGTTGTCTCTTTCCAGTATGGAACATTAATTATTAGTAAAAGGGTGCTTTTTTATTTTAGTAATAATTTTAGTGCAGTTAAAATCCTTACTGTGTTAACAGTTTCAAGAGACATAAAAGTTTTGGATAAGCATGAAAGAATCTGTCAAAAAAAGTAATATAAACTGTTCCCTGAAGACCACATACAGCATGTTTTCTGTTATGCACTCCACAGTCACAATTGCAACTAAGGGGTAGGAGGACATGAGTAAATTTATTGTTAGCATTAGATTTTTATGTGAGTTAAAAAAGTTTAATATTGTAAATTGTTCAATTGTTTATCTCCTCCTGTAAGCACTTTTAAACCTCCAAACTTTGTAGTGACCAAGAGAAACTCTTGTTTAAATATCCATTTTAATAACCATGGAATGAGACCATCTGTGAAATACTGAGGAGTGGGGTACTCACTTCTTCAAATTATACAAGGCTTTCCTTGCTAATACCTATCTCGTCTACTGCTTCACACTATACAACATTTGTAAAACAGTGTGTTGTCAGCAAATAACTCCCATTGCTTTTTTCCAAGACCCATTCAGGTTTCTAACTAATCTGCTAGTAAAACTTGTGGGGTTTGAAATTGTTTGAGGTTTTTTTACATAAAATTAAGACTTTTTCTGAACCACTCAGATACTAAATATGGAGCTTAAATGCAAACATGAAAACACTTGCATGATCAAAATCTATTACACACAGACTTTGTGGATTTTCCCAAAACCCACTATAATCTTCTAAGCAGGTAGAGAATGAGGGCAGGAGCTTATGGCTCTTGAGCTGTTTGCTAAAGTACCCAGGCATTTCCTAAAGGACTGCCCTTCATGTGGATGACCCTTCCCTTCATAGAACATTTATCGAAGAACTGTTTCCCATCAGAAGAGCCCACATGGAACATGTTTGTGAAAAACTGTTTCTTGTGGAGCCCATGCAGATTCAATTACCAAAGAACTTTCCCAGCTACAGGAGGTGGGCCTGGAGAGTCAATGCACACTTGGGAGTCAGAGGGGACAAGAAACACATTTTCAATAGTCTGTCTTCATTGTGCTGATACATAGAAGATAGATAATGCATTAAAACGAGGTGTTAGAACAGGAAACCAAACATTTCAAGACTCTTATTTGAGAGAAAGAAACCTCAGTCTATCAGAAATAATGAGCCATAGAAAGTAGGCATTAGTGCCAATCTCAGAGCTAATTCTTTCTCCCTCCTCCCAGCCATTGCCTGCCATCTGGGATGTAGCCTCTCTGGTTAAGTACTTCTGCATGTTTAGTCTGACAGTACTGACATTCTCTCTGCTCCAGGTATCGAAGTTTCCATGAGGTCAGACAGCTAAAAATGCATTTTACACCAATGCATCACAAAAAGCCTTCCAGACAATCTCATTGAACAATTTATAGTCAAGGGCTTTCTGGGAAATACTTGGTGCTCCTTTCTGCATACAGCACTGTGACTCCAAGCACATTCCTATTACCTACAGTACCCACTTTTCCTTTTCCCAGCCTGTTGGAGAGACCAAGCTTGATTAGCTCATTGGGAGAGAGTGTAAGGTGCTAGAATGCTAATGTACATTTTGGGATGCAATTACTTACCGAGGGAGGACTGCCACGCTGAAAAATCAGCTTTGTTTTAGTCCTGAGAAAGAAGGTCTTTAGTCATTCCAGTCTTAACAGAGCAAAATTCACAGTTTAGATTCTGTTGTAGTCACAGATTCATCCATCCAAAATAGTCTAAACAATATCTAGATTGGGAAAAGAAACAGCAAATCACATCTTTTGTCTGTTTGCAATTTTGCCTTTAAATATTTATCAATGAAAAAGAGAAAAATTGATCTTTTTCAACTCTGAGCAAAGAAATATGTTATCATCTGAAAAAACATTTCCTTTGATACTGAAAAATACACCATAAGAAAAGTGACATGACATTACTGCTAAATATTGTGATTTTTGGTTTATACAACAAATTATTTTAGAAGTAGACTAATTAGACCTGGTTATGAGCATTGCATTAATTATAGAAATGTTATGCATCAGTAGTATGACTAGAAAGCTTTTAATTATAACGTGTTCTACCTAAGAAATTACTTGTGTAATCTATATTAATTCGCTTACTGGGGTTTTTTATTTTATAATTAAAAAACTTTCCAGTCATATTACTGCTACGGAACATTCTATGATTCTATATATAGTGAGAACCTACATGAATTAACTCACAGATAATCAAAACAGCCCTTTCTACAGAACAGATTAATTATAGTACAATAATTAAAGCCTTCATTTCTTGCATTGCATTGGTCAAAATAATGCTCAGTAGCTCCTGAATCAGCAAATGAGTAGTATGTTTTTGCATATTTGACTCCCATTCAGATTCAACAAATGTAGGGAAATCAGTTAAAAATAGGCATTGGGCTCACTGTGCAGAGGGACTTTATTCATCAGTAATTTTCTGAATGGAACAATGAATAAGCATATCATGGGCTGGAAACAAGCAAACATGGATTTCCATGTTTTCTGAAATGAGGTTGAAATGAGTTTTTTACTACCTGAAAGGAGGTTGTAGCAAGGTAGCTCATTCTGTTCTCCCAAGTTAGGGTGGATACAGCAGCCACAGATCTGCTCTAAGTTGTCCCAGTTAAAATAAACAGTTCAAATAATTTGGTCAGAAAAGTCATTGTTTGTTATATTGCAGCTCAACTGCCTGACCACTGCCTGACTGGCAGGTATTTTAATAGCTCAGTACCATAAAAACCAGTTTCAGTATGGAAGTTGTAAGAGTAGTCCTTTTGACCTGAAACACATCAAGAAGTGAAGGATGATACTGAGACATCTTGTTAAAGATGAATTCAGAAGTATTTGGTTTTGTGTAAAAGGGATCCAATTGACAGAGCTACTTTTAAAGTTTCTTAACTAAAACCTCTGAATTTCTTGACCTGTGAAATGGAGCTACAACTGGTCTCTCAGCAATGCTGTGGGATGTGCATATACACTGCAACACTGTGATGTGATATACTGCAGAAAGCTTTTCAAAAGGCATTAATTGAAACCATCAATTAAAAAAAGAGATAGACTGAGGAACAAAAAAGTTCAAAAAAAATATGAACTGAAGTTGAAAGACAAAGAAAAGGTCTCAAGTCTCAGGTTAACTGAGAAAGAACTCTACACTGATTCTAAATTAAACTTACATTTTATTGTCAGTGATTGCATAGTCAAATACATTTTCCTAGTACCTAAATACTCCAACTGTATATTCTCTGTCATCAATTCACTTAATTACCTCAAATAGAGAATCCAGCTGACTTCTTGCTGATGACAGTTTTGCTGTGCTGGAAAGTATTATAAAGATAAGCAGTGATTTTAACACAGGAAAAAAAAATTCTTCTTTTGCTACCATTTAAACATTACAAAGAGTAAGCATATTTTGTTAATGCTGCTATAGTCATTCATGTACTTTGTTATTGCACCAGATAAAAATTCCTCAAACTATCATAATTTGAAAGGCAGAGCGAATACCTGAAGTTTAAGCAAAATGAAATTGCCAATCTGTGGAGATAAAAGAAAGAATTCTTGATTGTGAAAATTTCTTGGCATTAAATTTTGTTATCTTTTTAAAATTTACCTTGGATAAGCACAGAAAAAGAAAAAAGAAAAAAGAAATCCTTTGTAGCTCTTTGAGAAAATACTTGAAATGAATACTGTTCTTATCTTGAAATCAGAGTAACAGTCATCATTCTGCTTAAAATACTGACATTCAAATTTCCTGGTTTTGCTTTATTTTTGAGAATAACTTGGTATCATAACCTCCATCCCTTTGTCAAATAAATCTAACCAGAATTTTTCTGCGAAACTTCCCTTTTCCAGACTGAATATTCAGTATAACATTAAAGTTTTTACATAACAGATTCCCTTCTGTAACAAAGAAAAAAGAACAATACCTCTCAATCCCCTACTATTTTATTAAAAAATCCATGTAAAATAAAGCAAGGTTGAAAAAAAAATCCCTACCTTAAACTCAACAACAACAACAACAACAAGCAGCAGCAATCTTAATGCTCTATTTGTACTTTCCTCTAAGAGCCATGTCTGCTACAGCCCTGATCACAAGTGCAGCTCCACTGACACGAAAGATCTCTCTCATAGAAAAACTTCTGTGCACAGGGGTCTGGTGGATGCAAGGGGAAAACATAACATCAGGGCTGTGATGTCAAAATGCGTATCAGACTGATACAATCGCATGGTCCTGAACCCAAACTTCAGGAAAAAAGAGGGGAGAATCCCATTTATAAGTGATTTTTCTTTTAAACGTAAACTAACCCCCCAAAAGATCCAAGATGAAAAATTGTGAAGGTTTAAAAGAAGAAATTAAGTTAGTACTGGAAAAGCAAATGAGTGAATCACTGAACAGATGTGGTCAAAACTCAGATTGTTTCCCAGTTCTCTGGGTTTTTTTTGTTTCCCCTAGACAGGAATGTGTTGGATGCGCTACTCAAAACCATAACTGCTCTGATGAAGATATGCTGTGCTCCTGGCAGGGGTGCAGTGCCCTCAGCGAAGCATCTTGTAAGGGTTTACTATTTACCCATGTTCAGCAAAGCATTAGGAAAGGGAGGAAGTGGGAGACAGCCTTGGCAAGGCAGAAGGGCAATGTCTGCCAGAGAACACATAACACTAAATCAGGGTCTTGCAAGTTTCTCAGGGGACTTCTTTATATAACTTCAAAAAAATATGAGCTCCAGACTTCACAAGCTAAATTAATTTCAAGTTTCGTAAAAGTATTTTTAGACCAAACCAAGAATGAGAAACACCCTGATCTAGATAGTTGGGCGAAGTGTATGGAAGGCAGAGGCCTCTGCTGGTGGGCAGAGATGAGGTCTTCCCCAGCTTTTCACAGCAGCAAAGAGAGAGGTCATCTCCTGCACTCAGATTGAGAGAAATATGCTTTAACCAAACAGAATCACTCTCTGCTAGAATACCAGGAAGTGAGCCAGGTGACATTGTCACCTCTTACCTTCTGACCCCCCGTTTTGTTCAGAAGCAGCACAGTGGGAAATTTTAGTTCAAGAATTCATCCTACCACAAGTATGAAGAACAGCCTTAGAATTTCCAGTGTCTCTGCCAGCTGGCAACAAATGGAATTTGAGAAGCAAAAAGTCTTATGGAAATCAGATAAAGTTAAAACGAGAAAGAAAAAGGAGGTTTTATATTTTATACTGTTCTACTTTAAGGCAAACACTGGGATAAACTAAGTCACTTTTTGGGCTTAAATAGAAGGAAGCTTGTAAGACTGATACAGTTTTTAAGATAAAAAAATGTTTTTAAGATCTGGAAACAAAAACTGACAAATGGAAACATTTAAAGCAGTACAAAGACAAGTATTCAACAAAATAAAATTCAAAGAAATGTCTTCAAATCCCACAGTATTTTGGGGTTTTTTATGACCAAACTGGTAACACAGTGAATATACCTAATGTTCAGGGGAAAATCTTCTTTGCGTTTTCCTTCAGATTCTTCACTGCCTTTGCACATAGTGCTTGGCTCCAACTTGGGTAGCATGCACTGGGACTCCACAGTATAGGTTGGATATAAAAATGTTAAGAGTGTGCCTACAAAGACGCTGAAGGAAATAGAAGGCAAGACTTGTAAGGATTGTCTGAGAGTAATATGTTTGTTCAGATCACAGGAGAAGATAGTGATCTTGTTGCTGTCACAATTCCCTTATGAGAGGGAGGTGCTGATAACTTCTGTTTGGTGTCTGATAGGAGCACATGAAGGAACGGCATAAAAGCTGCATCAAGGAAGTTCAGATTGGATACCAGGAAAAAGGTCTTTACTGAAAGCATAGTCGGTTGCGGCCTCAAGCCTGTCAGTGTTCAAGAAGCATTTGGGTAACACACTTAAACATACATTTTGACATTTAGATTGCCCTATGTGGAGTCAAGAGGTGGACTCTATGACCTTTGTGGGTCCCTTTGGCTCAGGATATTCTTCAAGTTCTTCAACAGTTTTTTTTAATTCTAAAAACTGATGTAGATATTTTCCCCTTCACTAGCTGTGTGAAAATCAAGCTGCAGTCATACTCTTGAGCTACTCTTCCTTAGATGGTATGTCATATTGTCATTTGGAACAAAAAGGGGGTAACGGGAGTGAGGGAACCAGTTTAGTTATAGACTGTCTAGTTATAGACTGCTCATATGTGAAAAATACATCAGATTAAAAGCTTTCATTTGAATATTATGTTGAACATTAAATAAAAAAAAACCACACTTAGCAGCATTCACGTAAGTTTGAATATTACTCACACAGGAGTTCTTTCATTGCAAAGCTCTTAGCTTTGCTAGAACTAAAAGTACTATGTACATAACAAGTAAGAAAAGCCAAGATAACTTTGCATGAAATATACTTGCTTCCTCTTTTCAGGATTACTTATTTAATATCCTTATTATATAAATGTTTTAAAACGCATATCGTATTGGTTAGCATTAATGGGAGCACATAAAGTGAGAAGTTTTTCATTTACCCTACAGATGCTACCAGATTGAAACTTTCTTAAAATGTTGCAGTTACATGATAAAGTATTGCCACCTACATCTTAGTTTAATTTTATCCTTAGTCCTTGCTCCTTAAAATCAATTTTGCTAAGGAATAGGCAACAGCAGATTTCTTTTATCTGGAACAAACAAGACTCATGTGATTTACCTAACGAAGTTCTGCACTATACATCTCGCAGGCATGGGCTTATCTAAACACAAATCAACAATAAATCTGTTTCCTAAAATAATCTCTTCAGTTGCAGTGCTGCAAGTGAAATGAAAGAAGTGTCAACAAAATATTGAGATTATATAGCTCACTTTGGGAAATATGGTTTCAAGGAACTCTGAAATAGTGGATCAGTAATAATGGTGCCATATTTCAGACTGCTTTTCTTACCTGCCTTGAAGGTGTGACATTATTGATTGCTAGTAATGAATCTTCTGGACCCATACTTCTCTAGTTAATTCATGCTATTTCACCTGTCCTCTGCCTCTCAGAGTTGAATATGAGTGCATCTTGGAGTGTAGGTGTCGCCTTGCCTCTTGACCTGTGAATACGAATGAAATTCAAGGAATTCTCAGTACAAATATCAGAGAACTCTTACTGGCCGTACTGGTGCAGACTGTGTTTTCAGAGAGTCAGTGGCAGCATTACTAACTGTAGGACTAGGACTCAACTCTATGAAAATTATTTTGAAATGACAGAAGTGTATTATGCATTTAAACCCCCCAAATCAATGGAAGGTTATCAAATCTTGATCAAAAAGTTTGTTCTCCGTATGATCTTGCATTACAAAAAATGTTGCTACAGCCCAAAGGTCTCTCTTTTTAATTCACTTTAAATTTAGTTCTTCTATTTCACAAGAGATGGAGAATTGATCACATTCTGCTTAAGCTGTGGTCACATAGCTCAGGTCTCATCACTCAGTACTTGAGAAAGTGAATGACTAAGCAGAATGATGTTGGGTTATTTGGGGGTATTTTTGGTAGGTTTGGCTTCTTTTTTTGGTTGGTTGTGTGTTTTCCTATGTGGGACAACACTTTCTTTTGACACTTAACAAGTAGAATAGATAATATTTTGAATTACTTTTTGAAAAGTATTTAAATGGGTCAAGATGACAAATGTCATTGGAACAACGTGTGCCATCCAATACTCTCCTGGCTCAACTTACTGCATCTTTTCCTTATCCACAACTGGCAAGGAAGGGTTAAATAATTTGTTGTGCTGTAGCAGGGAGCACCACACTTAATAACATAGCATTTATTATTAAAGCTATTGACAAGTCCCCATTTGCTAGTGTCTGTGTTGTAGGGAAGAGCATCACTTTCTCTGGGAACTGGTGCTTTTGAATGGGAAAAATATATTGAGTATTTTCAGCTATCATTCTTGTCCTTCCAAGGGAGCTGAAAAGCCTCCTTGCAACCTCTCAGGCTGCATATTCACCATGCAGTTTTTTTCATTATTATTGGTTACTACCTGTCCTTCAAAATTACCTTCTTTGCTAAAAAGTTCTCTGGACAAAATGTATTTAAAATATAAATTCTGGAGTCAAACTCCGTTAATATAGCTATTCAAACTATTTCCTTTAGAGCCTTTCTAATTCAGCATTCTTCATTTCCCACATATCCATAGTTCTAAATCATCTTAAAACAATTACTGCTAAAATGAAGGCAACTGTTAATACAAAAATCAGGTTAAGTTCTTCTCTTAGAAGGGTATGATTCTACTTTCAAATACGCAGCAAATTCTGCTAAGTGAATATCTCACTTGCCTACCTAAAGGCTAAATTTGCCACAGGTGACAGCCAAATCCTTTCTGCTTATCTGTAGGACCAGCATCTTACCCTATAATGTGCTTATTTTCTCACACTGACAAGTTGTTGACTCACCCAGCACAAAGAGAAGCCAATGTGGAGATCATGCATCAATCACCTCCCATCACATTTCACAGCCCAAATGTCAATGATTAGACAAACTTGGGTTGACAGGCATCCTGCTGGACAAACAGCTCCTCAGTTTCCTAATAGGATTCAGCTGCTCTCTCCACAAAAGCTTTACAACCTGAATCAGTTCAAATATTCCTCACGGAAAATGGGTGAAATTGAATGACCAGGTTTTCATTTTGCCAAACTGGAATAATTGACAACTTTTCTTTTGGCAATTATTTTGTTGCAGCGGAAAGAAAAAAAGCCAAACTTTAAAATTAGTTTACACTGCTAACAGTGTATTTTTCTTTCAGCAAAAGTGTGGTTTGGGGTATGTTTCTAATATTGCAACAATACTCCCGATTTAAGGGACAACCAGTTTTCAGAAGCATGATTGCATTTTACATGAAGAAACTAATAATGCATTTTTTTTCTATGGGAATCAATGCTTCTGATAATCATCTCAGTCACACTTTAATTTAGTTCAGGGTATCTTTTTAGAAGAAGCATCTTTACTCATAAATGCATATTAGAGGTAAAAGCAAAAAATAGTGTAGCCTTATCAAGCATTCGTATTAAATGGATTGCAACTAAGAGCTACTTATCTTGCACAGGGACACTTTATTACAACACGAGGACTTTAATAGGAAAAACCAAACACATAATACTCCATTGCAGCCAAAAGCTATGATTATATACTTGAAAAAGCATGGATATGAAACTTCATGCAAATAGAAGCAATTTATATTGTTTATTAAACCTAAAAGTGGTTTATTTTTATCTCAGTTTTGCATTGATCCTCCTGTCATTGTAAACACTGAACTCTTAGGAAAAAATAATGATAACAGTGAAAGATTTTAATTAAGCATTGATTAAATATACGAAGGATGTTTTTAATCCCAGAAAATTTTCTGGATTCTGCATCATACAGACATAGGCAATTACAAAAACGATTTGAGTGTCTAGAAATTTGGATTAGTTGAAAGCGCAGTAAATGAATTACTCGAGTGGTTGTTAACAGAATACAAAGTCCTATCAATAAAAAATCAACAATACGTGCATTGCTATGTAAGAGGAATATATGTGCCTAAAATCTTCCATAAAGAATGTATTAATAAATGAACTCATAATAATTATCATCTTTTATTCCTGTGTAGGTCCCTGGATCTTGAAATAAAATGGTCTGTGTGCAGTACATTGCAGAAGCACAGTCCAAGCTTAATGTTAAGGTCATTTTGAGAGTTGCTTAAAAAGCCTGATGCTTCACATTATTTCCACTGGGCATTTGAACATTTCGGATCTGTTCCTTCTACTACACCAGGTAATCTTACTGCTCTTTAGCCACTCTCTGCTAGTTAGACCTCGCATGTGTAGGCATGTTCCAATGACATAAACTCCTCCATTTCCTAAGACAGACTAAATCAAATAATTGAAAAGCTCCATATATGAACTTTCAATTTTCTGAGCCTGTGCTTGGTTTTGCTGGTTTTTTTTTTCACTGATACTATACTGCTTCTGTTTTAAAGAAAAAAACTCACTATTTTCTAAAATGAAACAAAATGCTAGGAAACAAAAAAGCTAAAATATCAGGATGATGAAAATCGTATACCAATATTTTTCATGCTATTCTAGTAAATGACAGTGGTTCCTTTGAAACATTAAGAAAAAATCTAATCTCCAACATCTTAGTCACAATACAAATTAAAATGGGAAAGAAACACTCTAATGCATCAGGGAGAAAAATACAGAAAAATAATGGCATGATTTCAGAACATGCACACAACCCAGAATGTATTTGAAGCGACTATGATTCATTGACACAAACACTTATTTTTCTGGAAACAATCTTTGTACTTTTATCCTTGTTTTGTCAGAAGAAAAATAATCTAAAGACAAAAGACACTTTTTGAAACATCTCTGTAAAAGAGATGCATTTAAATAGTTCAAATACAAATGTATCATCCAAGAAGTACAATAAAAATGATATACATGTACAGTAAAGTAAGGCAGAAACACCTTATGTATCACCACTTATTGAACGCTAACAGCTACCACAAAACCACCAGCCTTTGTAAGAGCTCAGATGTTTGTATATGGGAAGGAACAGAATGCTAATGTGTAATATTTGTTCTTGACCCAAGAGGACATGACATTCTGCTGGAAGTCCCATAATTTCATGGCAACCTGTTATAAAAAATATTTTGTACAAGGAAATTTTCCTCGTTTCCCATCAGCAAACTCATTCAACGTTCACTTGGCAGGCTAGTACCAAACCGGAAGTCTGCAAGGACTGGTGTTCTTTTACATACATTTTGAGCCTAAGGTATGGCTGTTGTATCAAATGACATTTATTAAGAAGCTCACCAAATCTGCAGAGGGAGCAGATGCATAAAAGAACTCTAGATAGTAAGAAGACTAATTACTGGAAATTCTGTTTAACTGAAAGCTATGATAATTGCTAAAGGTTCTGTGCAACAGTAACCTATGCAATCTGCTTAAAATTGTACATAATGATAGTCTACACTGATCATTAACAATTTAATGCAATAGTAAATCTCCAATTTTAATTACAACATTATGGTCATTCCTTGTTCTAATGTTAGAGAGGCATACAAAAGCACTCAAATTAATAAGGGTGAGGTTAGGGTTGAGGCTCTATGGGTAAGAATCAGGAGCCAGGCCAGCAAGAGTGTGTTTGTGGTAGGTATCTGTTACAGACCACCCAACCAGGATAAAGAAGCAGATGAAATTTTTCATAAGCAGCTGAGGGAGGTTTCGAAATCACTGTCCTTTGTGCCTGTAGGGGACTTCAGTTTTCCCAAATTCTGCTGGAAATGCAATACTGCAGAGAGAGAAGAGTCCTGGAGGTTCCTGGAGTGTGTGGAAGAGAACTTTCTGACACAATTGGTGAGAGAGCCAACCAGGGAAGGTGCCCTCTTGGATCTGCTTCCTGTGAACAGGGAGGATCTTGTGGGAGAAGTAAAGATTGGAGGTCGTCTAGGACACAGCTAACATGAGATGATTGAGTTTTCAATCCTAAGAGAAACAAGGAGAGGGATCAGTAAAACTGACTTCCTTAGACTTCTGGAGGAGAGACTTTGGCCTGTTCAAGGGAGTGATTGACAAAGTCCCTTGG
>VZRI01000444.1:3281-40541 GCA_013397515.1 Upupa epops
TAGTGAGGCTGCATCTGGAGTATTGTGTCCAGTTCTGGGCCCCTCAGTTCCAGAAGGACACAGAGCTGCTGGAGGGTGTCCAGAATAGAGCAATGAAGATGATGAAGGAAATAGAACAGCTCCCTGATGAGGAAAGGCTGAGGTAGCTGGGTCTCTTTAGCTTGGAGAAGAAGAGGCTGAGGGGGGACCTCATTAATGTCTACAAATATGTGAGGGGTGGGTGTCAGGAGAATGGAGCCAGGCTCTTCTCAAGGTCATCTGGTGATAGGACAAGGGGAAATGGGTGCAAGCTAATGATTCTATGATTCTATGGTAGGAGTGTGCAGTAGGAATTTGAGGTTAATCTATAAACCAGAATGGAAATAGTGTTGTGACTGTAAAAAGAAATGGACTACTTGTTTCTCTTTTTGACTCGAGCTTGAGCAAGTGCAATAAGATTTGTTGTGTTTTAATCCAGATTCAGTCGCATTAATTTCAAAGATCCACAAAGCTTAGAAAAGCATCATAACATGTTTTCAAAAGAGTAGCGACCGCTAAATGATCTTCTACCTAACTTATTCCACGATTTAATGTTAGTCTTAAAGAAAATTCATGGTATCTTAATGGACAGACTCTCTAATTCTGTAGTTGGCCCTACAGTTCCTTTGTCTCTCCACAGAGCACTGCTGTAGCCAGTGCAACATGTAGTGGAACTACCTGCATGAGTCTAGAACACAGCCTGAAATTATTCGGCTACTAAAGGGTCACTGTTATTTCCTTTTTAAACTATAACACACTGATACCTCAAAGAAGCTGAGGCCTCATTCCTCCAGGTACTCTGTAAATCACTTACAAGCGAAGGTTCTAGTCTGCAGATATGTAAAGTGGAAAAAGATGAGGTACAACAGGTGGGTGAGTGCTGGTGGAAGTCTGCAGTAATGCTGCGTGTGCAATGTATTTGTTTTATGTGCACGATGCCAATGGTCTCCATTGAAAAGAACTTGAAATACCATTCCCCTGATGGAAAGCAATAGTCATGCTGGTTTGGAGTTGATGAATAGCTAAGTTTGGATGCTATAAATACCTGTTTTGCCATCTCGTGTGGTGTTAAGTGTGGAATCTGCACCCTTGTTTCCATCTGGTTAAGAAGATTGTGTTTCAGGATTTGTCAGAGTTATTGTAGAGCAAGTTTGGAGGCACAATCCAGCTGCAAGTAAAAGCAGCTTTATTTCCAGACTGGAAAGAGGGAAAAGCATTTGGATGCTGCTTTTTTTTTGCAGTATCCATCTTGGGGTGTCGCTGGAACTATATGCATGAAATTCTCCAGAAGGATCAGGATGTTTAGTGCCTCCTGATGTAACGCAGACCTTTGAGCTCCAGGAAAAATAATGCTATATTTACAACTTGTAGCTCAGTTGATGTGGTAAAAGGAATTATATTCATATGGTAAATGAATGCAACCTTAATGTGTACCATATGCAGAGCAGTGGGATAATGTACTAATATATCACATTTATTTACCTTGCTCAGTTGCTGAGAAAAATAACTGCTCCCTTCAAGGCCTGGACCATGTAAGGCAGAGCAGAGCAGAGCAGAGCAGAGCAGTGCAGAAGATATGATAATTTATAGTCTAGAATAAAAGTACCAGCTTCAACGTGGCAAAAATTGTTTGGTCAACACAACAGTCCTGACTCTCACCAACTCAAGAAATGTGTTGGTGTTTCTGGTTCTAAAGTCTATTAGCACTAGCATCACAGAGATAAGAGTTGCTCTGCTGAGTGCAAGAGTACTGTTTGGAATTAGAAAGGCTTGCTTGGTTAGAAAAAAACCTTGTATTTTTGAAAACAGTTACTTTTAAAAAGAAGGCTGATGTATATGTGCTCCAAACTCAGGGTGTGCCATCAGTAGTCACTAATAGACCCACATATAAAGGTGGTTAGGATCAATCTAGTGTGGTACAGTGCTGGGGCATGGTTTGATGTTAACTTCACAGAAGCAGTGGAAAAGTGTTGACTTCTTGAAATCGTAGAATCCTTAGAGGTTTGAAGGGACCTCGAAAGATCATCCAGTCCAATCCCCCTGCCACAGCAGGATCACCTAGACCAAGTCGCACTGCTGTTGTGAACAGTGTTATTTTGCAGTGATACATCTGTCTTATTTGAAACAAAAGTGAATGATTTTAATATAGTGCATTAATAGCAATAAGAACCCCTCCAGGTTCCCTAAAACCTGGATTATTTTACACCCACTATCTAAATTTCAACTAGCAGTCAGTTTCAGCATGGTCTAAGATGTCTTTTTGGGAGGTACATCTCACAAAAATAAATTGCTTGACAGCAATTTTCTGTTGAAGTGTGTTGTTCCTCTTCTTGGACTCACTAGGTAACGCAACAGTTCTCTCTTGCAGCCTATAGTTATGAAGTAAACAGTTCATTTTTTCAATGTAAACCAAACCAGACCCATCATAAAGCTGATTTAGAACATTCTCAAACAAAAATGACAGTGGCTTAGACTTTTGAAGCTGAATAGCAGTTAATGAAGTTTGGGGGTGTGCCAATATTAACAGATTAGGGTACACAGACCCTAAGTTTTCACCTACAGGTACTTTCAGAGGCTTCAGAATAGTCTGTGTTCCATGGGAGCAGGCCTGCTGCATCTGCAGGACTCCCAGCAGATGAATGCTGAGGGTGGACTCATTCCAGAAAGCTTCTCATCACACTTGGTATCAGGACTAAGAGACTGGGCATTACTGAGTTTTGAAATCTGAATTATGATATCCAGTTTGTGACATCCCCATTAAATCTTCATTGCTTTACTTCTAGAAGCACAGTGATCCTGCTCTCCTGACATGATGGTCTGTATCAGGAGTAGTGTGACCAGCAGCAGTGGGGAGGTGATGCTGCCCCTCTGCTCTGCACTTGTGAGACCACACCTTGTTTTGGGCATCAGAGTAGAAGAAGAAGGACACTGAGGTGCTGGAGTGGAGCCAGAGAAGGGCAGTGAGGCTGGGGAGAGGGCTGGAAAATGGGTCCTGTGAGGAGTGACTGAGGGAACTGGGGTTATTTAGTCTAGGGAAGAGAAGGCTGAGAGGAGACCTCATTGCTCTCTACAGCTACTTAAAGGAAGGTTGTACTGGTGCTGGTCTCTTCTCCCAATTTACTGATAGGACTAGGGGAAATGGCCTCAAGCTGCATCAGGGGACGGTTAGACTGGATCTTAGGAAGAAGATCTTTCCTGAGAGAGTGGTTGGGCACTGGAACAGGCTGCCCAGGGAGGTGGTGGAGTCACCATCCCTTGGAGGTGTTTAAAAAATGAGCAGGTAGAGCACCTGAGGTCTAGGAGTTGGGGAGGTGTTGGACTGAGGGCTGGACTTGATGGTTCTGGAGGTCTTTTCCAGCCGTGATGATTCTGAGATTCTATGTCTATGAGGAATCTGGCATTAGCACTGAGCAAAGGTTAGTCATTTGTTGTGCAGTGTGACTGTTGGAAGGAACACAGTATAAGCCTTTCCTGGGTTATACCTGTTGAAACAAGTTCTACAAGATAAACATCATCTTTTTTGCTTTACTAGTGTAATAGCACTAGTGTAACTTCCGTGTTTTGGGATTTGGGATTTAGCTTCAGGACAGAACGATAATTCACACTGAAGCTGTAGGAATGCTTCAGTTATACTTTGTGGGATCACTTTGGTAAGTTCTCATATCCATCTAAGGGCCTTCATCCTTCCTGTGCCCATTAAATGGATTTTAAGTAGCTGGCTGCTGTCTGAGTGTTCGCCGTGTGTGATGTATAAATAAAGTTAATACCATGAGCTTGTATAATATTTGATAGTCAACACTGATGGAATTATAATCAGCATAGCATCCATTCATTTTTCTTGATTGATTCACATCTTCTGAAAGCCCAAATGTCACATCTTCTGCAAGCCCCTTTATACTACTCAAACGGATTGAAAAGTTTTTATTGTTTTCCTCTATTTCTCTCCTGTGAAGCAACTTCAAAACTGTGACATCTGCAAAACTCTTATAGAAGACAGGCTGCCCAGAGAGGCTGTGGAGTGTCCTGCTCTGGAGGCATTCAAAACCCATGTGGACACAGCCCCATGTGACCTGATCTAAGGGAACCTGCTCTGACAGGGGGATTGGGCTAGATGGTCTCTAGAGGTCCCATCCAACCCCTAATATTCCATGAGACTATGACTTATTTTACACATAGACATTAGCTTGGTTTATGTGCCTTTCTGACTTACTCTATGTACTCACTTATTTTTCCTTGAGAAGCTGGTAAAAAGATAGGTTAAATGATGCTTCATTTCAATTGTGTTTTCTATTGACAGAAAATCACACCGCTAATTTGCTGTTTAGAAGTGCCCTACAACCTCTGCAATCATAGAACAGTAATTCAGAGATGACTGACTGGCTGACTGGGCCCTAACCATGGTGCATTCTCTTCTGAGCATAGAACATAAAAAGGACCATAATCGGATGTTTTCTATTTCAGTGTGTGGTATAGTTTTACCTTACACTCAGAAATAGTATCTCCTATTTCACTGTGAGGGAAGTTTTGCGGTGTCAGAAATCTAGTTGGATTTCTTTTTCATGAGTTATTTCTCTTTACATTTGTCTTTCCTGTGTTTGGGCTCAGCTTTCACAGCCGAAAATACAGACAGCAGTCATTGGGGCAATTCACTGATGGATTTGAAATGCCATGATCCTGTTTTGTTTCGTAACTTCACTGAAGCTGAAAAACTAGCGGGGAAAGACTCAGCCATCCAGACCAGTCCCTTGTTATCCAGCAAGGCTGGATGCCGTTAAGCTAGAAGACTAGTTTAGTCGCTACTCTGATCCCACTGTTCGTTTTAAATGCCGTTTCCAAATGCTTAGCACTTTTTCTCTGAAATATTGCCTTGCACTGACATGGCATCCTGTGCTTGTCTTTTATCTTCTGGAGCTTGAATACCGTGATTTAAAATGTACTTTAGTCACTTAAGGAAGAGTGATGTTTTATGCTGTTTTCTATGGGGAAGCAGCTTTGCAGAAATTATTTATTGGAACGGAGGAGACTTCTTTTGAAATAATTTGAATGTTTACTGTGATGGTAAAGTATTATGTCCATTACTGGAAAATAACTTTATGTCTATCTCCTGTGACTTAAATAAATCACAACGCTTGCTGCGATGTGAACGTGGCATTAAGATTTTTATAGCATTCAACTCCAAGCAGCAATCCCGAGATGGTCTCGACTAAGGACGATCCTATAGGATATGCTGAGAAAAGCACATCTGTACAACCGTTGTGTCGTGGTTATCGGGCTGGGATTTGACCTATCTTTAATTTCATTTGACTTGTTCATCTTCCTTAAGGCTCTCCATAAAGATGCGCTGAGTATTCTTTTCAGCCCTTAGTTAGGGTTTGCATCAGTGGTCGTAAACCTGCTTAAAGGACAAAGACTCTTTTCCCTTTGAAGTCACTTCCCCAGCTTTTCAAAAGGTCTGCAAGCCTGTTCCCCTAAAACAATGCAGCAAAGTTGGAAGTGGTGCCCCTTAAACCAGCGGTGAAATAAAATTTTCTCTTTGCATTATAGAAAACCCTGACAATCTTCTGAAGCAGTAACAGTTTAAAAGCTTTTAAAGAAATCTGTTCTGCTCTATAACCAGCTTTTAAGTTGACCCCATTATTTGGAAAATCAGAGGCTTGGAAACCTCTAAATACTTGACATTCTTATCAAAGGAGTCAGCCTGACTTTTCACAGGACTCCTCTTTTACTGTATTTATTCAAGTCCTCACTTCTTTAAAGACACTTTCGTTGCTTCAAAGATACTCTAATTTCTTTCAAGCTCTTTTAATTTATGTAAAAATACTTTAATTTCTTTAAAAATACTCTGATTTCTTTGAAAATACTCCCATTTCTTTAAAGGTTCTCTCATTTCTGTAAAGACACTCCCATTTCTTTAAAGACACTTTGATTTCTTTGAAGATGCTATTCAGATTTCCTCCTCCTTTTCTGCATCAAAGTCGTTTCTTTGGAACAAATGTTATTTACTAAATGATTAATAGAATGTAGGAAGCACCTGTAGATTTAGACTTCATTATATTTGGAGTCAATTTTTAAAAGGCTGGGAGCGTTTCTGTGGAGACAAATATATCTGCCTAGCTTCAACTTAGTACTTTACCAATCTTTATCTCCTACCTTTTCTGTTGCTGACAGCCCAGCAGAGGCAGAGCCTCCACCGGTGCAGTTCTGTGAGCAGTAGGCTTCTGGAAGAATTTGATTTATCTGCACCTATTGATTCATTGAGAGATTGCTTCACACTTCAACACCTTAGAGTCCGTACCACACTGTACAGCTGAAACCTTTGTGATCATAACGTGTGGGGTATGGAATTGGATTAATTCCTGGCTCATCTGTGCAGTGTGTGTTAAATGCAGCTTCCGAAGGTAAAAGACAGCAAAGTAAATCCGTGAGACTAGAGATGCGGTCATGTAAGCGGCTTGTTTAAAGGAAACAAACCCACTTTATTTTTGGACTTTGGTTTCCTTGGACTTTGTTTTTAAACTTTATTATTTTTTAAACTTATTTCAAACTTTATTTTTAATTTCATTTTTCACATTTATTAGTTTTAAAATTAATTTCAATTTTTTTTTCAGTTTCTTTTAAACTTTATTTTTTTTAACTTTATTTTTTAACTTTATTATTTTTAACGTTATTTTTGGACTTTATTTTTGAACTTTATTTTTTAGCTTTTTATCATTATTTTAANTATCATTATTTTAACTTATTTTTAATTTTTAACTTTATTAATTTTAATGTTTAAGTTCGTTATATTTTATTTTTAACTTCATCTTTTTAATTTTTAACTTAATTATTTTCATTTTTAACCTTAGTATTTTGAACTTTATTTTTTAAATTTGTGAAACTTTATTTTACTTTTTTATTTTTTAACTAGTATTTTTAAACTTTGTTTCTAACTTTATTTTTAGTTTCATTTTTGAACCTTATTATTTTGTAATGTTATTTTTGAACTTTTATTTATTTTATTTTTTAACATCTTTATCATTATTTTTTAACTTTTAATTTCTAACATGATTCTTTTTCATTTTTAACTTGATTATTTTTATTTTTTAACCTTATTCTTTTGAACTTTATTTTTTAACTTTTTAAAACTTTATTTTACTTTATATTTTTTAACTAGTATTTTTAGACTTGATTTCTCACTTCATTTTTAATTTAATTTTTGAACTTTATTATTTTGTAACTTTATTTTTGAACTTTATTATTTTTGATCTATATTTTTTAACTAGTATTTTTAACCTTTAATTTTTACTTTTGGTTTTGAACTTTATTAATTTTGAACTTCATTTCTGAGAGTGTGTGCTTTCCAAGCACCAAACTGCCCTCCCTGTTGCACCTTGGGGACAGCAGTGAGCCAGAGTTGGGTCACTAGAATGGAGCTGTAAGTGGATAGTAAGATGTGGTAGGGTTGCTGTAGCACCTGCCCTTATAACTGCAAACATGTGGCTGGTCTGCACAAGGTTCACAGTGCCCAGCCTGTGTTTAGGTGAGGAGGAGAGTTCAGCAGAGCCTCCCTGCAAGGTTTGTTCCTTCTCATAGGATCAGCCACCTGAGAACTGAAAGATGAGAGATTAGATTGGAGATGAGGAAGAAGTTCTTTAGTGTGAGGGTAGTGAGACACTGGAACAGGTTGCCCAGAAAAGTTGTGGAAGCTCCGTCCCTGGAAGTGTTCAAGGCCAGGCTGGATGGGGCTCTGGGCAGCCTGGTCTGGTGGAAGGTGTCCCTGCCCATGCAGGGGAGTTGGAACTCAGTGATCTTTAAGGTCCATTCCAACTCTTAACCTGTCTGTGACTCTGTGAAACCTATCTGAATATCCTACTGATTACAATCCAAGCTCTATCTCTTACTTGAAACATCGGGCTGAGGTTTCAACGTGATCACTAGGTTAAAATAAAACTGCCCCAGGGTTCTTTTACTTCTCTTTGGACACTGGAGGTGTCTTCTCTCAGTACCTGTCACAGTGGCACCAGCATTTACTTCTGCCTGTTACAGAAAAATGGAGTAAGTGACTTCAAGCTCCTCCTCCACCAAAAAAAAAAAGAGATGAGGTGATGGAGAGAGTGGAAATAGCAGATTTTATACGTGACAACTTTGGTTTGATTTTACTACACACTTGACTCTGCAGGCTGAATCCATGTGCTACCCTCCTGGTGTACTGCATAGATACAAGTGCAGGACAGCCCTAGCAAACAGTAGCATAGAAGTGATTTGTAAGGAACTTGAACTCTAAGAGCAAGGAAACAGAAGATGCCTCGGTGATTGAAAGCAGCAATTTCAGAAACAGATTGTGACCAAAGATTGCTTTTATCGTTTTTTCATTGAAGGTGATTTTGCGACTCCTCGAGCTATTTTGACAGGACACGACTATGAGATCACCTGTGCTACCATTTGTGCTGAACTTGGCTTGGTAATAAGTGGTTCAAAAGGTAAGACAGCTGTGGGGTTTTGTGCCCATGAAGCTATAACCCTAATGCAAACAGGGATACATGCCCAGGTGGCTGAATTTATTCACTGTATGGAGGGTTTATTTCTAACCTTCTTCAGGGATGAGATTTGAAACCTCTGTAAACACGTTGAATGGGAGGATTATGCAGACATTTACAAGGAGAGGCAGCCACTTCAGTTTCCCTACAGCCTCCTGAATACTATGTATTGTTGGTTTATTTATCTGGTGTGTAATTGCCTGTCCCATACAGCAGGATATAGCTCTTGACTGCCAGGATGGGGAATAATGTTTGTTGTGGATAACTTGTCAGAAAAAGAAGCAACAATTTCTTTCAGGAGAAAGAGAACGTGGTGTCTCGTTTGTTTGAGGAAGGGAATGTATAATGTACCAACAGAAACCAACAGTAATTCCCTTCTACTCTCTTCCCAGTCCTGAAGACCCATTTTTGGGAGGCAGATTATGAAAGATTCTTTGGCTAGTGGCAGTCCATGACTATTTTTAAATTCAAAATTCCTTGCTATTGGAAATTTCTGCCTTAGTGTTTACAGAGTACATAGTTGGAGACGATTTGTTGAGGGTCTGTCACATCAGCACCCCTGCACATTTCTGGTTTCTGCATTGGTGCCTTACATGCAAAGCCAGTAATTGTCCAGCTACACGGAAACTGCAGATATGTCATGGATCATGTACAAGTGAAGATCTTAATATGATAGTAGATCTTCTTGGAGTACCTGTTTGAGTCCATTGTGCTTATCCAGGTGTGTCTTCACATTTTGAAAACCTCATTGGAGGATTCATCTTTATTTTTCTGCTCTCCAAATTAACTACTGGTGGTTGTCAAAGAAAAGGCACAGAAGGAAACCTGTTAGCTTTCTAGCGAGTGCTGACAGGTGATCTAAAGTACCCCGATACAGAGCTTGAAGGGGATGAGCTGTTCATTTTATTCCCTGGCACCCTGTACCCTTGAGCTCGCTGAAAATCATTCTAATGTATTGTAGTGGTGTTTACCTCAGTAGAAGGCATTGCTTGTTATTTGATACTTGATGTCTTCAAATCTTCATGATGTATGTAAATAACCAACAAGAGATTTTGTTGTCTGACTAGAAGGACCGTGTCTCATACATTCTATGAATGGAGATCTCCTGAGGACATTGGAAGGTCCTGAAACGTTAGCAGGTCCTGAAGGCTGCCTGAGACCAAAACTCATTCAAGCTTCAAGAGAAGGCCACTGTGTCATATATTATGAGAATGGCCTCTTCTGTGTGTTCAGTGTGAATGGGAGACTTCAAGCCACTATGGAGACAGATGACAAGATCAAGGTGAGTACCCTAAGGCGTTGTGCTAAGGACTATCCATTCCAGTGCTGGGAAAAGCTATCAGTGTTCGCTGGAGTTGTGTGAAGACTCGTTCTGTAGCCAGGCTATAGAAATTTGTGGTACTAGTCCTTAAGAGAATCATTCTGGAAAAACTTGTAGCTAAGGGGAGCAGGTACTCCTAATAGTACTGGTGTCAATATCAACATAGATCTGTTTATGTAATAAGGAGTATTCTGCAGGCATTTCCTTGAGCTGAAGAGTATAAACATTGCTGCTTAGTGACCAGGAGAAGCCAAGCTACTTCTTTACTTTTGAGTCTAGAGAGGGGATGGTGGTCAGAAACGCTGTTTAGAGTGTTCCCTTTCCTGGTTTCAGCATCTGTATTCCTTCATCTTAGCTTGAGATGCCATGTGTTGTGCTGAGCTTCAGGAAGTTACAGGCATCTGTCTGTATTTCAACTCTTTAGCCTTTTGACATTTGCTGAGCAGGCAGCTACGTTCCACATCTTTAGCTGCAAGAGACATGGTCGCAGTCCAGAACTGTGCAGGACACAGTTTAAGCTGATGGTTTCCTGGAGATTATCTTCTAATACAAAATTCAGGTCTTTTGACACTTGCTATGAAACAATACCCGCGAAGCAGAGCAGAACCTGCCAGCTCTATTGCAGTGAGGCAGAAATGCCAGAAGAATGCTTTCCTTAACTTAGAAATATTCCCACTTCCTCCTTGAATGAGAAGAAAGGGAAAGGAAGGGGGGAAATTGAACAAGCATTACTAAATCTGCTAAAAAGCTGCAGAAATACAGCAAGACAAGACCGTGTTGCTGAGTCGGCATTCAGGCTGCCTGAATTCGCTGACGTTATGGTCTCTCTGCTAGTGCACGTGGTCTGAGAGGCTGTCACATCCCAGTCTCAAGAAGAGGGTATGACTCAGGTTTATGGGTTCACTCAGGATCACATTAAGGAGACTTACCCCATAGGTCTGCATGGAAGTCAAAATTCACTGCAATGATCAGATTCTGATCTCCCCAGGATCGCCAGATCTCATGGAGGATCATCACAGTTTCCCAACATGGGAGTCATAAGGTACAGAAATCACTAAAGTTACTAAATGCCCAACTCAGAGAATAGAGGAGAGGAAAAGGAGAAAGGGAGAGAAAAGAGTTAAGAGGTCAGAGGAGGACATGACAGAGGCACAGAGTGACAGATAGGAGGGGACCTCTGAAGGTCCCGTGGTCCATCCCTGCTGCTCAAGCAGGGCCATCTAGAACCAGCTGCCAAGGTCAGTAACCATAGAGCTTTTGAGTATCTCCAAGAGTGGAGATTCAGAAGCCTCTTGGTCATCCTCAAAGTAAAGTACCTCCTACATAAAAACTGTTTAACATCAAGAGGAGAGTTTTGTTGTCATAAGCATACAACAGTACTACACCTCCACGCTGACTCACAATCTGATGGGAGAGCCCAGCAACTCAGCTGTTGGGATTCCCAGTGTTCTGTTGAGTTGAAAACTGTCCACAGTTTTTCCTCGATTTGGATGAGAGTTTTCAGGAAGAAAACAGATCTTTGCCTTCGTGTTCATTTTACAGAAGTGCTGACATTCTGTCAGAGGTTGTACAAAAACACGAGTCTCATAACATTGCTCCTCTTGTTCTTCTCGACTCTATTCAAGTTCTGAGACAGAAAAAGGTATCAAGACATCTGAGGTGATTTTTATCTTCATTCTTTCCATTTTGTCATTTACACAGAGCACTCTGTCACCACTGAAGTGCAATTCAGTGGATGCTGTTTAAAAACCTGTTAATCTCTGGTCATTCAGCGCTCTGCTCACCCGGTGTCAAACTGTTAGATACACTAACAGTGTTGGACTATGCAGAAATAGCTCTCTGTATAGGTTTCTGTTCCACAGCAAGAGCACTGTCTGCAGGCATGTGGTCTCTGGATGCTGTGGCTGCCACAGATGTGGATTTGGGGCTGGGGAACTGGAGTAGGACTGTGTATATTTCAGTCCCAAGGCAGTTTTCCAAATCAATGCAAATTCTTGCTTCCATTTTTAATCTTTCTTCAATTCTCTGCAATTGCACCTTTGGCCCTCCTTGTACAAATGCTTTTGAGACTTTCAGCCTCCCCGTCATCCCAGGTCTTTCCATAAAGCAAGCAGAACTCACGATGTTTTCTGGTTTTACAATCATAATGTTTATAATCTGTCACTTTCAGTTGTGATTACATTGTCAGCCAGGCCAGCAAATCTGTAAAATATCCAGCAATCCCTTGCTGGCTAAAACAATTTCTGCAGTGTTTCAGTCAGTACCCACAGCTTTAGGAACGTTGCTAGAGGCGATGCGAGTTCTGCTCTCTGTGGGCCAGAATTACCCATGTACAGGGGTTCTGGTTTGATTTGGTTTTGTTTTCTTTCTCTCCCAGTGCTCCCAGTTGGGCTTTATGCTTAAACAACCGACAGTGCCTCTGCACTATATCATGTTCGAAGGCAAACAGCAACTGCATGATTAAAGTAGGGGCATTTAAATTGAATGGTACCTACCCATGGGCTGCGCTGACAAACACTTCTCACTGTTGTTCACTCGAGGAAGACAAGGAAGGGAAAGAAGACGTTGTAAGAGTTGAATCTTGAATGTAACATCTTACTTTCTGTTTTCCTCTGTCATTTCTGATGAGAGGAAAGGGCCTCACGTTGCTTCAGGGGAGGTTTAGATTGGGTATTAGGAAGTTGGTATTTACTGAGAGAGTGGTTGGGCAGTGGAACAGGCTGCCCAGAAAGATGTTTGGAGTCGCTATCTCTGGAGGTGTTTAAAAAATGAGTACATCTAGCAGTTAAGGCCACAGTCTGGGAGTTAGAGATGTGGTGATGAGGGCTGGACCTCATGATCCTGGAGGTCCTTTCCACCCATGAGGATTCTATGATTGAATTGATTGGTATTTCCTAGTGTTCCTGAGAAAGTGTGTGGGTTTCAGAAGTGCTGTTTAGCACAACATCATGACTTTCTGTGTTGAGTCCTTCTGCTATAAAACTTCTAGAAAAATGCCATCTGCTCTGGGGAAATTCAAAGGCCAGTCACTGCCTTTCACCTGTTTCTGTTTTAAACACTGTACTGCTCAGTGGAGCTTTAACATGTCACAGTACCTCCACCAGGGAATGTTTGGGTATCTTAATAACTAACTCTAAATAGTCTGCTTGTTCTGAGAGGGTAAGTTATTTTACCTTAAACAAAGCCTGGGTGCAGTTTCACCCAGAGGAACCAATGTATTTTCCTTTCCTGACTCTGTTTTGAAATGTGGAAGTGCCCACAAGGCTCCTGCTGCTGGAAGCTGCCTCGGTGGCAGCTCTGCCTTTTCACAAAGCACTGCCTTTCAGACAGCTGAGATGTTGGAAGGGATTTGTGCAAAGTGCTGAGACTTGCCAAGCAAACACGAGTCAGAAACGCAGCTTTCGGAACATTGCTGACATCATGTGCTTTGGGGATTGTTGGAGAGTCTGGAGCTCATGCTGGGAGGAAGATGCCTTGCAGAGTTGTCTCAGTTTCATACCTGGCAGAATCAGAGATAAACTGCACTGGGGAAAAGCGGAGCAGTCGAATTAATTCATGCTGTTTGCTAGCCCTACTTGGAGAAGTTGGAAGTAGAGTTATCCTTTTGTTGGTGAAATCTTGAAGGGCATGTCATGCAGCTGCAGCGTTGACAGGGTGACCTTTTCGGTACATTCATTCCCTCGTCCATGGACATAAATATATGTAGGCATGTGGCTGAGAAATTTATGAATAAACAATAAATATAAATAAATCAGCATCTTTGTGACATGCTAAAGACTTACTAGCATCGCAGAGGTATTAGCAAGGGTTCAGAGCCTACACTTTATTTAATCAAAAGGTCTCAAAATCCACTGTGTTTTGTTGGTAGTGGAAGAGTTAAAGATTAATGGCTTTAATTTGTCCTTTAATACAGCATTTCTTCAGTAAAAGCCTCAAGTATAACATTCAAGTGAACCATGACCAGAAGGTTAATGGATTTTCATCAGCTGAATTTTATAAGTGTAGCAAATAATTATTTGTCACGGTCTTCATTGCAACTGGAAAATACCCTTAGGAGATGCCCATTGCTGTAGAGAAGAAAACCACCCCATATTGATTTTTGCTTCTAATGAATAATCTTTTTAATAATTGTGCATGGTGTGTTAGGACTCGTGTTCATCTACTCAGTGCTTGCGAGCTCTAGAAAATCTCACAGTCTCATCTCAGGTTTTATTCTACCACTTTCTGACTGAGTTGCTGTACTCTTCCAGGAGAGTCTCTAACTGGAGCTTTGCTTTGAGAGGTGCTTAGCACATCCATGCGGGCTGCTACTAACAACCAATTTATGGTCAAAACACTTTGTTTAGGGAGGGGTGGAGGAGAAGCTCCAGCTCAGCATCCCCTAACCTTGGCTAGGATTCAATCTTCCATGCATGGAGCTGGTTGGAAAAATCTCCACTATATTTAAATTTACACATATGTGTTGTCATCTTAATTCAAGACACAGCTGGAGGAGGTTTATCATCTCTTCTTTGCAGTGTTTCTTGCTTACAGGACGTGTTTGTATTTCATTTACATTCACTTGAGAGGTATTGTGTGAATTACAGTTTTAGCAACGTGATTAATCCTGATTACTCGGGAGCTGCTGCAGGGAAGGCTCGGGATTTATCATATAGAAACTTAATTTAAGTGCTGCTCATTATATAATTCTTAAAGGGTGATTTGTGGTGATAGTAATAGAGGACAGCAACACAACAGTATGGGTGTACAGGGCGTCTGACTGGAGTTACTGCGATTCACAGAGCCACATCTCATGTACATAGCACATTTCCCTTTGCCAGCAGTCCACAGGAACATCTAAGGGTTGCATCTTCATGGTTTGGTGTCTCTCAGCCTTGTGGTGCTTGCACTATAAATGCTGTGTGTTAAAAACCCAGCAGCAGTGTCATCTTGAGGAATTTAAAATCACCTTTACAAGCCTTGCGTATTGAAAACCTGTAGAAGCATGGATTGCAAGAGCCAAAATACCTGCAGACTCTAGAGAGAAAGATGTTTGCTAGATCTTGTCTTCACTTCTTTCTCCTGCTTCCTAAATGTAAATCTTCAAGAAGGAATTCTGTCTGTAGACGATCACCTGGAGACAACTTCCTTGCCTTCCAGTGACAAGGTTTTAGGAAAAATGGGCCAGGCTCTTTCTAGGAGGTGTTTTGTTTGGAATGCAAAAGCCATTGCTCTGAATGTCCTCCATTCTCGTGCAGTGCTCTTGAAAAGTTTTTTGACTCCCTGCCATAGGTCAGGGCACTCAAGTTCATCAGTAATCAGGATTGGTGCAGAGGATGTGTGGAGAAGCTGCCCAACTTTGGGCCATTCACAATTAGCAGGTTAAGAGCATTTGTAGATAGACTCATAGACCATATTGGGTTTGAAGGGACCTCTAAAGGTCATCTAGTCCAACCTCCCTACCAAAAGCAGAGCCGTCACTCACCAGACCAGATTGCCCAGAGCCCCAGCCAGCCTGACCTTGAATGGCTCCAGGGATGCCAATGGCTCCAAGCCTCCACCACCTCTCTGGGCAGCCTGTTCCAGGCATCTGCCACGCTCAGATTCAACAACTTTTTCCTCCTGTCCAGCCTCACTCTGCCCTTTTCCAGCTTCAAACCATGACCCCTCATCCTATCGTTCCCTGTCCTTGTGAGCAGTCTTCCCCAGCCTTCTGACAGCCCCTTTCAGGGTCGCTATAAGGTCCCAATCAGTGTCTTCTGTAGCCCAGAGTTTTCTCCTGCAGTCGGTTGGTGACACAAATACCATGGTAAGAAATGTGATGAGGTGATCCCAGACAGGAAAGGCAAAGGTCTGAGGAGAGAGAAGGAAGGAGAATCAGAGACAGAACCCAGGACAGAATGAGAGAGATGTTTGCAATAGATACTGGAACAGAGAAGTAGGCATGGGAATGTAGAAACTCGTCAGAGACTGGGACAAGAGGAGGCAGAAAGGAGTGAAGGAAAAGCAGGAACTGGGAATATGAGTAATTGAATGAAGGATTAGGTAGGACCACTGATTTAGGAGCAGATAACTGTGCTTCATAGTGGCAAAGTTCCTTATTTTCATTCTGATAACAGCAAACCATCCAGCAACTAGCAAAGCTGTTTCTTGCCCTTTCATGGGCTCAGAAGAGGATGATTTGCTGCTGTGCTGAATACTGAATACAACATAAAAGTCGGGAAGAGGAAAAACAAGTCAAGCTGAGGGCACAAGTCAGGACAACTGAAAAGAGGCATGTGGAAACAGAAGAGTGTAGGAAAAGAATCAGGTTTACAGGATTCATTAATGAGGGCTAAACTACGGGTTTGAGGGCCTTGATCTTGTTGGTAGCTTGGACTGATAGCGTTATGTATGACATCATTCATTCAACTCTCTGGTTTTGTGTTGGAAGACCCTACAAATCCTTCAGTTTCCCAGGTAGTTTGAAGATGGGGACAGTTCTAGGCCCCTCACTTCAAGAAAGAGATTGAGAAGCTGGAGGAGGTCCAGAGGAGCAAAGAATCTGGAGCAGGGAGTGGATGGAATGTCTGAGGAGGGGAGGCTGAGGGAAATTCCCGAGGGTATTCCCAAATACCTGAAGGGAAGCTGTAATCAAGTGGGGGTCAGACTCTTCTCCCAAGCAAGCAGCATGAGGACGAGAGGGTAGGGCCTGAAGCTGTGACAGGGGAGGGTTAGGTTGGGCACTAGGAAGCAATTCCTCACAGAAAGTGATCTGACCCTGGACTTGACTGTCAAGGGCAGTGGTAGAGTCCCCATCCCTGGAGGTGTTTAAGGACAGCCTGGCTGTGGCCCTTAGTGCCCTGGTCTGGTTGCTGTGGTGATGTCAGGTCCTGGACTGGACTGGACGAGCTCAGAGGGCTTTTCCAGTCTCAGTAATTCTGGGATTCTGTGAACTAGTTTTCTGTCTCTACTCTGTGGAGACTCTTTGTTAGGAGATGAAGCGTGGGAGCCCTGAGATGAGCACGTTGCTGTCCTGGTTTTTCCCCCAAATAGAGCCAGTCTTTGGTGTTGCCCATGACTTCAGAAGTGGTTTTGAACCCTCGTTTTGTTTCAGCTTGTTAGCACATTAATAAATTAATTAGTTAATCTCAGTCCCAGACCAGATCAACTGATCACCGTGACAGTGGGGTATCGCTTATTTTAATAAAATTTCAAGTTCAGTTGTCTTAAATCAGAGGTTGCCCTGTTTTCACTGGCAAAATCCCTCTTCCAGGAATATTTTTCATGCTTCCAGTCCTATTAATATCTGATAGTACCACCATCAGGTAACTGGGGAGAATTGCTGTTATTCCAGGTACGGAGTATGTGCCGTCGTTTTTCCAACAGCACACGAGAAATAGAGTCATAGAATCATTAGGGATCGGAAGGGACAAATAGTTTGGAGACTCCTGTTTTGAGAAGCCTTTCGTGTGAAACCCAGTGATGTTTCTGTGACCGAGATCCCAAATACAGATTTATATGTACATTTGCCATCGCTGCCCAGCAAAATCAGACTACACGGTATTGAATTTGTCCCGGGCCATTCAGGGTAGATGATGAAATCAAAGTCTGTATCGAGAGGGGTGGGTTGTTCTCTCATTAATCCAGAGGAGGAATCTAAAAGTGCTGGTCTAAATGAATTCTAATAATTTATAGAACATTTCTGTTTCCTCCAGCAGTCACCCTTTGGCCAGAGAGAAAAGGAGGGTAGCTTCTCTAGGCCGGTATTAGAGGCCCTTGGAGGAATGTCAGGTGCTCTGTTTTGATGCCAGAGCTCCTGGATCTTGTAAATCTAGCTAATTAGAAGAGTACATTTATTTAGCTGATCTCAGATCTTTGGAATATGGAATAAATCACAGGTGAGGTAAAACTTCACTACTGATACCTGTTAACGTCTTTGTGTGTAAAAACATTAACGAGTTAATTAAGAGTAACGTAACAGCAGCGATGCTTCCCAAAAGCTGGTATTGATATCGGGTCTGTCAATAGCAACCATAATAAAACTGAGAGAAAGGAAGGAAGAGCACATTTTTATCTGATAAATACCTGTGTGATTTCTCCTTAGGCGATTCAGCTGAGTCGAGACGGACAGTATCTGCTCACCGGTGGGGACAACGGTGTCGTCATGGTGTGGCAGATGTGGGACCTCAAGCATCTTTTTGCTTATCCAGGCTGTGATGCTGGGATTCGATCCATGGCCCTGTCGTATGATCAAAGGTTAGAGCAACATCTGGTCTCCACAAGCAGAGAATGCAGGCCTAGAGTGAAATTGCACCTTGGTGTTGCTTCTCATTTTGGTTTTCCAAGTGATGCTGTTGAGAATTCTGCTACGGTCTGCTTCAGATTTAGGAAAGTTTATCTTTGTCAGGATTTCAGCTCTTGAGGGAATGAAGAGAGATTCAGCAAGTCTTACTTTGGCAGACTTTCAGCACAGGCTGAGCCGTTGGCCTGTGCCAATGTACGGGGTGGGTCACGTGGAGTGGAAGATGACAGAAGCGCTTTCACTTCGGATACAGATCCCATCCCTCCATTCAGAGCTTTGTTTTAAAAGCATGATGCCTCCAGACATGGGTACTTTGCTAAAGCAAATATCAGTTTTCATTTCTGAAGGTGTTTCTTCTTGAAGATTCTTTCTACCAAAAGCCATCAGTTAATATTCTGATACTTTCCAGTGCAGCTGAACTGCAAAGCCCCATCACACAAATCTTGTTCTTTTATAAGATTTATGGGACTTACAGAATCACTGAAAAACATCTCTAGGATCATCCAGTCCAGCCTATGATCAAGTCCAGCCTAAGGACTTTCATTTGGACACTTTTAGGTTGCCAGCATTTGCTTAGTGGAGCTCTCCTATGAGGCCAGACTGAGAGAGTTGGGGCTGTTCAGACTAGAGAAGAGGAGGCTCCGAGGTGACCTTATTGTGGCCTCCAGTATCTGAAGGGGGCTGCAAAAAAGCTGGAGAGGGGCTTTTTAGGATCTCAGGTTGCGACAGGACTANTAGGTGCCTGCCAGGGGGAGTATGTGGGTCTCCTTTTCTGGAGACCTTTTAAACCCACCTGAACCTGGTCGGGATGTCCTGCTGTGGCAGAGGGATTGGACTGGATGATCTTTTGAGGTCCCTTCCAATCCCTAATGATTCTGTATCTAGTAGTAGACCAAGGATAAAGAACATAGAAACAATTTTAGTGCCTCACTGGGAAAGCAGTTACAGCTTTCATGAAACCCCCAAACAACCACAGCCTTCAGATTGCTTTCAAACCCCAACTGAAGTCCTTTCCCTCTATTCAATTTCTTCATGTAGCTCAAGCTTAAATGGGGAAAGCAAATCTGAAAACAATGTTCTCCCAGCCTTCCTTCACTCTCCTGCTTCATCCCAGGGCTTCCTCCCACTGCAGGACCTTCCCAATAGCAACAAGAAAGCCAAGAAATAATTCCAGAAAATCTGAAGTGGTCTTACAGGACCAAGATAGAGTCATAGGATGATTTGGGATGTAGAATGATTAGGGGCCTCCAAAGGTCATCCAGACCAACAGCAAGCAGGGCAATCACCCACCAGACCAAATTACAGAGAGCCTCATCCAGCCTGACCTTGAATGGCTGCAGGGATGGGGCCTCCACCACCATTCTGGGCAGCCTATTCCAGGGATCCCCCACCCTCAGACTCAAGAACCTTTTCCTCCTGTCCAGCCTCACTCTGCCTTTTCCAGCTTCAAACCATGACCGCTTACCCTATCATTCCCTGCCTGTGAACAGTCTTCCCCAGCCTTCTGACAGCCCCTTTCACGGGTTGGAAGGTGGCTTTAAGGTCCCTCCAGAATCTTCTCCTCTCCAGGCTGAACAACCCCAAGGCTCTCAGCCTGTCCTCAGAGCAGGGGGGGTCCAGCCCTCAGACCACTGTTGGTACACAATTGTGTTGTCCCTCAACAGAACACGTGAACTGCCCGTGGTGTGTTTGAATGGCCCGTGCTTCACCGATCTGTCAGACAAGGTGCAGATAGCAGTTTTGTTCAAATCCAGCTTGCTGGAATGCTCGGATACCCAAGACAGGACTTTTCTGGTGCACGGAGCTCCTCCAGCTTCAGCCATCCCTGGTGGAAGCTGGTCATTACCTCTGTTTCTCAGGCTGTACCGATGCAGTTCTCCGGTGTTCACTCACACCCCAGCACATGAGGTGGGTCGCTAACGAGGTGTTTGTGCTTTCCGCAGGTGCATCATGACCGGCATGGCATCGGGGAGCATAGTGGTTTTCTACAATGACTTCAACCGCTGGCACCACGAGTATCAGACCAGATACTGACAGTCCTGCCCGACAGGCCTGGCCCTGCCGTGTGCAGCCGCCGGCAGAAGGAAGCCGAGCCCAGGATGCCTGCCGGGGGGGGGTAGTCTCGCCGCAGCGTCGTTCCTTATAAATAGCTGTACTACACCTGAATGTAACTTAAATTTGCTGGGAGAAGCAACCTATTTTTTCAAGTTAATTGCTATTTTTGTAGATCTCGCTTGACTTTTTTTGGGGAAGGGGAAAGGAACAGAAAAACAGCTGCTGGGTTCTGTAGTTTTAAACCCAAGATCTCTATTTTTAGTCCTAATGAGAAGTCTATTTTGATCCCTGTGTGTAACAGAAACCTGAAGTACAGATGATTACCACTCACGTTCTAGCTCTATCATGAAGATACAGATTTTTCACCTGAAGCTTTATCTAGAACCTCGAGAATATTTGATTTGAAATCATTTGTGATGGTTGGGGAATTTAGATCTGCGCTCTCTGTCCCACACTTTGTCTCATACTTCTCCAGATCTACATCAGCACTGACCTCCCGGGGCCGGTAATGCTGGTTATGGCTAACATAATCTTAAACAGCTAGTGTCTGTCTGTGTTTTTCTCCAGGCACGTTTCTAGACAGTTAGCTCTCTGTTTAGTTTTAATTAGGAGAGAGAATGGAGTTTGTGTTACATCCGCCGTGAACGTCCTTCTGGTTTCTGCCTGGCACCTCCTTCAACGCACACCAAAACGTGGATGGTTCCTCAGAGTCAGATGGGCTGTGGGGAAGATTTGAAACTCGAATTAGAAACCCACACAGGCTGGGAGCTTTTTAAGTATCAAAGCCCTCTGCTGCTGCTGAACCGAGGCAGCTGTTTGCTCGTGCTCAGCCTCCGCACAGCGGCGAAAGCACCGGCCTCTGCAGGTGGCTTTTTGATCTCCCTGCAGCCCCGTGGTCCCGGCCACAGTCCTTTCCTGCATTTAGCAGCGATACCGTCTATAGTTTGCTGCCATCCATTTATGCTTGCCCAATCATCTAAAATGACCTCCTTCTTTCCAGGAGTGTTAATTAACTTACAGCGAGGAACAGGACGTTACTTTGGTGCTGCACAGGCTGAGTGCTCCGCGCATTTGCTGTGCAGAGCTCCGTGAAAATAGTTGTGAGAAGAGCTGTCACTGTTCTGTGGGTCTGCTCTGCATAAAGACCCCCTTGTATGTGTGATGAGTTCACATTCCATACCGCTATCGATACCTGCGTCTCTCTAGCTGCCTACTAGAGCAGTCCCTGGTTTTTTCCTAAGCGTTTAGCTCCTCTCTTTTGGTAAAGGTTTGGAACGAGGAAATTCCGTCTGAGTGAAGAAATTCAATAAAATTTCCTTTGTAATTGAGAGCTTCGGGGGTTCTTGTGCTTCAGTGTCCATTCACAGCACAGCAGAGTGTGGCTAGTAAACGTAAACAAGTCACAGTGTTTGTGCAGCAGTGACTTCTCTGCTTTCTATGCTTCTACACCGTGGCATCAGAGCTGCATTTTCATCCTTTGGTGGCAGAAGGATGATCTGATTGAGAGTTCCCCGCAGTGTAAATGCCCAGGGTATGGAGCACTAACGTCTGCTATGCAAAACTCAGACCTCACACTTCCCTAAGCTCAACGACATCCATGGTCTTCTGGCAGAAGATTGGAGGGGACACTGGTCTGCTCTTGCTGCCCAACTTGCCTGTGGCACAGGGATGGGTGAGGTGGAGGCAAAAAACCCACCCAAACAAACAAAGATGTTTTTTAGCCACATGGAAACCCTGAAAGTCTTCTCCTTATGATCTCACAGAATCCCAGAATCATTGAGGCTGGAAAAGCCCTCTGAGCTCATCCAGCCCAGCCCAGGACCTGACATCACCACAGCAGCCAGACCAGTGCACTCAGGACCACAGCCAGGGTGTCCTTCAACACCTCCAGGGATGGAGACTCCAGCACTGCCCTGGTCAGTGCAGTCCAGGGTCTGAGCACCCTTTCTGTGAGGAAGGGCTTCCTAACATCCAACCTAACCCTCCCTTGGCAGCTACAGGCCCTGCCCTCTCATCCTAGTGCTAGTCACCTGGGAGAAGAGCCTGACCCCCCACCTGACTACAACCTCCCCTCAGGGAGTTGGAGGGGAAAGAAGGTCCCCTCTTGAGTCTCTCCTCCAGGCTAAACAGCCCCAGCTCCCTCAGCCTCTCCTCATCACTTTCCCTCCAGTCCCTTCCCCAGCCTCACTGCTCCTCTGGATCTGCTCCAGTCCCTCAATCTCTTTCTTGAAGTGAGGGGCCCAGAACTGCCCTGAGTAGTTGAGAGGAGGCCTCCCCCTCCCCAGTGCCCAGTGCAGGGGGAGAAATCCGATTTGGTAAATACTTTATTGTTGGTAGTTTTCGATCTTACAGCCACAGGAGCTAACGGAGAGTTGACTTGGTAGAGTGCTTGTTCTAGAGAGGGCCACTACTGATCGTTAAATGCTTGCCCAGAGTAAATCACTGCTGTGCCAGCCTGAGCCACATCTAGCCAGTAGGTGCCGACAGGCAGCCCTGTGATGCTGTTAGGGGGATCCTGGTGGAAGCAGCACTGGGGCCCTCTGGTGTTTCGCAGAGTGTGAGTGCTGCAGACCCCTGTGGAACAGGACTTCACCATCAGCCTGTGAAGACCTCCCAGTTCTGGACTGCTTTGCTGGGACCTTTGGTTAGCAGGGCATACCCCACCTTCCGCAGGTAACCCAACGCGCCTCAGGCACTGCTCTGCAGGGCCAGGCTTGCCCTCAGCAGGCTGCAGTAGTCTACATCATGCTGTGCAGCACCATGTGCAACAAGAGGTTGGAATTTGTGTGGCTTCAGACATTCGTTTGTCTGGTCAGGGCAGCTCCTCCGTCAAACGAGCTACTGCCTGAAACCAGTGTCCTCAGCTGGTGCCAGGCACTAGCCTGCGTCTGGCCCCCACCTGGCTGTGACCTGCAAAATGGTCCTGAGCAGAGGGAGCGCAGCCCTCGGTTTCCTCAGAGTTCAGAGGCAGCACTGCTGAACAGCTGATTTCTGTGGACAGAGAGCACTTCCTTCTCCTTGGGCAGGCTCAAACGGACACGGCGTTGGCTGCAAACACTAGCATGGTGCCAGAGCTCTGGAGAGCAGCAGCTGCTCCTGCTGGGAACACACCTGGTCAGCTCCAGCGCTGCATGTTGGGTTTGGGGGGAAAGGAGCAAGTAGCTTGAAATCCTTCTGGTGTGGTAACAACTGAGGCGATGTGAGCAGCTGGGTGGTTTCTGAAGGAAGTTTGTGTTGTACTGCCAGCAGGGGCGAACAAAGGTCATGAAACTTCAGAGGATACTGCTTCCTTCTTCATCTGTGTTGTGCTGTCATCCAGACATTTAGAGAACAGATCCTAGGAGCAGAGGCGAAGGGAGTTGAGATGGTTCAGCCTGAAAAAGAGGAGGCGGAAAGGAGAGTGATTGGCCTGAACCTGAAAGGAGATTGTAGGGATTGTTGGTCTCTTCTCCCAAATAACTGCTGACAGGACAGGAGGACACGGCCACAAGTTGCATCAGGGGACGTTCAGACTGGAAACTGGGTAGATTTTCTCCAGTGAAAGAGCAGTTAAACACTGGAGCAGGCTGCCCAGGGGGATCGTAGGATCCCCATCCCTGGAGATGTTCAGCAAGCGAGTGGATGTGGCACTTCAGGACATGGTCTAATGGTCATGGAGGTGTTGGGCTGAAGGTTGGACTTGATTTTAAAGATCCGGCTAAACAGCCCCAGATCCCAGGTAATCCCTGGGCAGCTGTTCCAGTGCCTGACAGCCCTTCCAGGAAAGAAATCCCTCCTGACATCCAACCTGAACCTCCCCGGCCCAGCTTCAGGCCATTGCCCCTCATCATATTCACTGGCCACTAGGGAGAACAGACTGACCCCCGCCTCTCTCCAACCTCATTTCAAAGTAGCTGTAGAGAGCACGAAGATCTCCTCTCAGTCTCCTCCAGGCTAAACAGCCCCAGATCTCTCAGCTGCTGGTACTTCTTTGTGGAGATGGCTGTCACTGGAACCTGCAGTCTTGCACAGTTCTCACTCTGGGTTCTCCATTTCCAAAGTGACAAAGGCACTTTAAAACCCAACTGCTGTTTGGAACTAAAAGAAGAACAGCTGAGGAGCAGCTGCTTGGTGGATGCTCGGGTGGCACTTTGCTTCTTCAGTCCCTGCCCTGCTATTTTTAATTTACAATACAGTTTAAAAACAACCCACAAATTCTCCTTGGAAGGATTTCACTGACAGAGCAGCTCATTCAGGTGCAGTAGACACTGGGCTGGATTGCAGTGGGAGCGAGTGCTTGATTTGCTTCTCTTTTCTTTTTCAATCATAAAAATCCTCCCAACGATCACTTTTCCTAAACCAGTGCTTCGGACAGGTGGCTGGGCTGTGCCTGTCTGTCGCTTTCCAGCTGCTGTTTGAAAGTGGCTTTAAAGAAATAATGATAAAGAAATAATAATGAAATGTTGAGGTAGAGTTTCCCATTTTAAAGCTGTTAAAAGCAAAGGTAAATGAGCAGTGAGTGTGCTTATAAAACCTGGACAAATGCTTCCCTAAAATTATTGTGAAGGGCTTTTTACACCCAAGGGGAAACTGCTTTAAGCTGAGGGGAGATTGAGATGAGACGTGAGGCAGAAATTCCTCCCTGTGAGGGTGCTGAGGCCCTGGAACAGACTGCAGGGGGAACGGGTTCAGTCACCGCCTGTGGATGTGTTTAAAGGTCATTTAGATGTGGTCTTGGGGGATCTGGTTTAGGGGAGAGCTTTCCAGAGTGGAGTTGATGGTTGGACTTGATGATCCCAAGGGGCTTTTCAACCTGAGTGAATCTATGACTCTGTGATAGCTGCATGGGGGTTTGTGGAGCACACCTTGCTGGGTGTCTGATCTGCTAATTTAGGGTGGTTTCTTCATCGTCAAATAGGTTTCTAGGCCTGGCACAGCTGAAAATCCATGTCCCCAGAGAACACAGAACTCAACCCAGAGCGTAACCTTTTCTTGATGCTCCCTCTTCACTTAACCTCCCAATCTGTGAGTAACGAGTGAGGCAGTGTGTTCTCTGTTGGGTTCCCTTTCTCTGCTGTAGGTGGTGGTGGTCTCTGTATGGAATCCCCCCCCTTCCTTCACCTTAGGCTAGCTTGCAGAATTTACCAGTGGCGCACGGCTACCTACTGGATTCCCACTTGTTACACTGTGCACTGGACACAAACACCCATGTACTTCCTTAGATAAACAGCCCGTTCCCACCCTCCCCAAACACTCTGAACTTCCTCTAGCGACCCTGTGACAAAGTTACTGCACAGTGATTTGTTGTAGTAACCCTTCACTGTGAAATAGAGCTTTCCCACTGCCGTTCAGCTGCACCACGAGCTTCAGTTATCAGCTGGCACTGATGTCACGCAGTTCAAGATCACTTCTTGAGCCTTCAAAAGGTAACACACACTTGGGTTCAGCCGTGTGTTCATCCAAGCCTTCCAGTTCATGAACGGTCAGGTACCTACCCAAAAAGTCTCATGTGATTAATCTGAGGGAATCCCATCACTGTTCAGGCTCCCAGTGAGAATCAGATGACATTTTCCACGACAAAAGAACTTGAGTTCTCAAAGAAACGAATAACTTTGGGAGTTTTCTTAATGAAGAAAGTTTATTGCAGGTCCTTCTTTTACAATTCTAGTAGAAAGTCAAGCTAAGAAAGAAAATCAACTATGACCGATCCGTAAGAACGAGCAAAGGAAAAGAACAAGCCGAGTACATCCTACATTGAGCTAAGCATTATGGTAAAACCTCATCTAGCTTGTGACTGCAGACTTTAAGGACAGCTGCTACCCAATCCTTGCACCAGGTGAGCAGGAAGGAAGCCATTGATGCCAGCTCACCCTGCAACTGGGAGCTGCTCCATTCCTCCTAGCTCAGACAACATGCAGCAGGCTTTTCTGTTCACAGGTCTGAAGTCGCTTTAGTTTATCTAGTAGGTAGTCTGACCCTGACGAAAGGTGTGGATGGCAGGCTTGTGGCTAGGAGATGGAATGGATAGAACAAAAAGACTGCTGTGATCCCAGTCTTGGTTACAAATACATGTCTGGAGCCCCCGTTCACACCCCAAGCCACTTCATTTCAGTTCATTTTATCTAAACGCTACCCTGCAGCCCGTAAATCAAGTAACGAACTCGATGCAAACACAACCATCCTTTCCTCCATCTCCACGATCCGTCTCCTGATATTTCACAGTCAGTCCGCTAAAAAATCGCTTGTGAAAATTTTGCCTCTTCATGTTTGGTAGAAATTTGTCTAAAAATAGAGGCATCGGAACTGGAGGTGAAGAGAAATTCTCTTTCCTTGGCTTTCGCTTTTCCGAGAGTCAACACAGGTAGGCAGGAGGCTGGGTAACGGCACCTTCATCGTCCCACTGCTCATAGAAAATGATGGTTAGCTACACCATGAGTTACCCTACGGAGCCGATGGCTGTGTGAAATGGGGTTAGATCAGCTAACACAGGGAAGTTAAAGATCATCTAACATTGCCAGAACCTCCCCACCACTGCCCTTCTCAAGACAAGGATGAAGAGCAGTCAAAAATGCACCTTGACTCTGCCATCTCGGGGAGATCCATCCCTCGTGGCAGAGGAGCCATGGCCTGGCCACAAGAGGGGAAAACAAACCGTCCTGGGACATGAAACTGTGGCCAAACCGCGGGGAGCTTCAGCTGGGTCTGGCTTCAGCAGTCCTAGGCGCCAGGCTGATCCCCAGAACGCTCAGGAGCTCCTGAGGCAGGGAGCACAGGGGGTTTGAGTGGCTCAGCAGCAGCAGGGAAGAGGGTCTTAGACCCAGCCACATGAGAATCAGCAGCTGCAGCAGAAATGGCAGGAATTTTCTCCGGTCCAGCTCTAGCAGAGTCCTGACAGCGCTTGCTGCAGAAAATCTGACTCTCTTTATCTAGAGCCGTGTTCTAAAAACAACAGAAAAACACAACCTGATGCAACATGTGAAAACCACAGTTAGATCAGAACATCCTAAGGTTTAAAACACTCTACGAGACATGAAGTGCATGCACTAAAGACAGGGAAAAAAGGAGAAATAACATCAGAAACCTTGGATGGGGTCAGCTGTAGCTGTTTGCACTTGGCAAGACGTAAGGAGCGCGGATCTTCCAGCACACATTTGCCACGATGCTGCACCCTGACAATTTTGACTCGCGAGTCTGATGAGGAAGAAAGGTCCCCGAGAGCTTCTGACAGGCCAGGAACTCTTCATACTGCCTGCTGTTAGCAAAAGCCATGCGGTTTTGCAGGCAGGAGGAATCGTGCTCAGTGAAAAGGCAGCAATTCATGTGCTGCAAAGAAGTTCCTCTTGTTTTGAGGATGACAGGAGACAGCCTGTTTACCTTCGCTCCTAAGGAAAAGGGTCTGCTCTTCTGCTTACTGTTGGAAGCAGTAGCAAACGGTGCAGGCAAAGTGGTGGCTAAAACATGTCGCTGCTGATCCTAGACTTAGAAAGCAGTTCACTGCAGCTGAGCATGGCGATGGAGCTCTGTAGCAAGCAGCTGCCCTTATCTGGAGTATGTGGAGGAGTGTCTGCTGACGCTATCACAGCCTCTGAAGGATGCTCTGTCACATCAGGCTGTAGTGCAATATTCTATTGTTAATGCATGCTTGGAGTGAATGAGAGGTGAAGGTTCCTGTGTCACAACTCTGCACCAAAATTGTTTGCTAAAGCCTGAGGTGACAGGGTAGTTGCTCTGGTTTCACAGTTAGAAGGCTCTGATACTGATTACTCTAGAACCACAGAACCCTCCAGGTTGGAAAAGACCTTTAAGATCATCTAGTCCAACCACTAACCCAACTGTCCCAAGGTCACTGCTAAACCCCGTCTCTAAGCTCCAGATCTCCATGACTTTGAATCACGTGCAGGGATGGCCGTTCACCCCCCGATGTGAACAACCTGTTCCAACGTCTGGGGATCCTTTCCATGAAGAGATTTTTCCTCATGTCCCACCTAAACTTCCCCTGGCACAACTCGAGGCCGTTTCCTCTTGTCCTGTCACTTATTACTTGTGAGAAGAGACCAACCCCCACTTCTCTACACCCTCCTTTCCGGGTGCTTCTCGGCTTAGGTTGTGAAAGATCTTCAGGCACCAGTGGTGACAGAGAATGAACTGAACACAGATTAATTCCTTGGTGGTTTATTCCGCTGTGTGGAATGGTGCAAGGTGCAGGACTAGTGCAAGGTGCACGTCCTCTGCTCACACACAGGCCGGGCTTCTACCAGAGCCACAAACGAGGTTTACTGCGTCACAGTCACCAAGGACAGGAGAAATAAGCTGCCTCACTAATTTTTTCCCAAGCTGATCATATAGCTTCTTTAATTTGAGGGGCATTGGGATTAAACATTTTCGTTTACCTGGCTGGGCAGAGAGAACTGGACCAGAGTCTCTGCTTTCTCAAAGAGAGGACTTGCAGAATGTGCAGCTGGAATCAGCCTCACTGAGACTCTCATGCTGAAACTCTGATCCTGTATGTGGCCAACAGCCTCAGGATACCCTGATGGGCTTCTTCAGACCAAACGACTGAGCATCAACGTTCCCAGAAGTTAAGCAATCTGAATTTAGGGCAGGTTGGTGGCTTTTGGGCTTAGTTTGGGTTTTTTCAATCGAGTTACAGCATTACTCATCCTAGAGAAAACCAACTGACAACAGGCAATTAAATCCTCTGCTACTAACAACCAACTGCACGTGGGAATGCAAAGTGCTGCAGCGCATTCAACCTGAGACTAGCTATGATGTACAGGAGTTTCATCAGCACTGCAGCTGCTCTGCAGGCAGGGCTGAGTGTCCTCGAGCTGTGGATAAAGAGGTTTCTGCATTTCCAGTGGCAGGATCAGTTATTTAAATGGGAAAGCAAGCGCTTTCACCTCACGCTGACAGGGATTTCCTCCTGTGCTGCCTCCCCAGCAGCCTCAGAGAGCTGGCGCACCTTGCACAGAGCCATTCCGGGTTTATCATGCAATTTAGGATGGAAGAGGAAGGTTAATTTTGCTCTTGGTAAGAGTGGTTCTATGAAGTGAGGATTGACTGCCTCCCGACTAACTCTGCGATACCACAGAGGCCGAAGGGACGGGGAAAGTTCTATTTTAAAGGGAAGCAACGCTTATTTCAGTGTTGGGTCTGGGGTTTGTTTTGTCTTCGTAGAGTTTCCCTCTTTTCCTAATTGCTTCGGGATATTATAAGATGCTCACATGCAAAAACGACTCCCAGGGGAGCCGGGCAGGCTACGCCTCAGGAAGGTGAAAACAGCTGCTTGCATCAGTGTTTGCTTAGAGTAATTCAGATGTGCGTCACCTGGTACAGACAGCTTCTCCATGTTTGGAAGGTTTTCCTGTCCTGCTTTAGGGGGCCTGTAAAGCTCTTTCCACCTCAGACTGGCTCAGTTATTTCTCCTTTTTTTTCTGGTTACGGATGGAGATGATGGCTCGATGGGGTTTATGCAGCAGAACAAAGCACCGCAGTTAATACGTACCATTGCCTTGGACCTACTCAGAGGAAAGCAATGCAGGCGTTGGGAAAGGAGGAGAGAGGAAGGAAGCAAGGGACAGAAACTAGACTTACTTTAAGCAGAACTAACACAATTGCAACAAATTCAGATTTACAGAGCATTCTGAAATCGATACAGAGCAAATCAGTGATGAATCGGCAGCAGCATGCGCTGGAGGGGCAGAAGGAGCCTCCTGCGCGGGGACACTGAGGGCGGTGTGTGCAGTTCTACTTGTCTGCCACAGGATGGGATTGTCTGCACTGACCAGATGACAAGATTTGGATGAAGTGATGCTCAAAGGGATTCCATTAAATATGCAGGTGGACTGAGAGAGCAACGCACTGCAACACGCGGCAATTACAGTACTGTCTGTGCCTGAATCGGGCTGTTTTAAGCAGTGAGGGCTGGTACGAATGAAGAACTTCTCAACACAAGGGTAGCTACATGTCAATGCTCTGGGATAAACCAGGGCAGGAATAACAAGTCTGGGACTTGTGTTCAAAGCTCGTGTCTTGAACAAGCAGTTGCTCTTCCCTTCAGCAACAACGGGAGGTGCACTCAGAAAGAAATGATGTGCATTCACATCCTCCCGTACCCATCAGAAGGAAATAAGGCAGGAAAATGGGGACTGGTGGGTTGAAACAGGGTGTATGTTCCTTGCTGAGGCAATGTCAGTAGCTAACAGAATCAGAACATGACCCACACCAATTAGAAGGCAGAAGCTATGCTGTGTCAGAGGTCCGAGACAGGCATGCAAGCTGGAGAGGGGCTGAGAGAATTAAAATTGCTCTTGTTACAGATAGTGCACTTGATACCAGTTTCCAGCTTCAGGCTTATCCAGAGTCTCAAGAGTAAAAACAATGAAGCTCTGAAGTCCCTTTCAAACTGTCAAGTCAAACTGTCAAACGAAACGCAGACAACAGCATAAGCCTGAAATCCTTCTTCTGACTTCTCCCGCTTTTCATTTCGCTCCTTCTTTTCCCCCATTTCAATCTTTGGCCTCTTTCGTTCAGACAAATGAATTTGCAAAAGCACTGGCGTGTGCAGGAAGGCAACTGAAATTCGCCTGTTTTCAGACCATTGAATTAACAAATTAATGAAATCAACACATTCTTTGTTAATTTAAGGGTGCTGGGCTTTGAGGGCGACTGATACTAACAGGGAGGGGTGGAAATCCAGTTACCACCACGATGGCTCTGCTTTCCTTTTAGTAACTGCAGATACTTTTTGTTGTCAGTGTCCATCCTCGCATTAGACAGGAACGGACCACAGGAAGAGCAGGGGAGCAGTTCCATCTCCTTGCAAAGGTGAGTGGCCAATGGCAAGTGCATTTCTGGGTACTGGTAACACTGAACTACATTTCTTCTGCCATGGTTCACACATCTGCCTCCTGGAAATGCACTTCATGCAAGTTCAGCTGCAGGTCACTGCAGTTCCTTTTTATGCTTTGAAGAGAGTGCCCCATTAGGGAACAGGAAAAGCCTAGCAGGGGTTAGACTGGGATAAAATGAATGTGGTAACCCTTCACTACGAAGGCAGCTTCTGAAAGGGGGTCTGGTTTCCCTGCCAGCCTGAGGCTGAACAGTCTGCTCGAGATCAAACAGCACTTGGCTGGGCGCAGGGGGCAGTCTCTAAGGTCCCTTCCATCCATAGCCATTCTCTGCATCTATGATCAGCCTACTTAATTAATTAGATGGTCACTATACTTGCAGGTTTTATAATGAAAGCTTCAAACCCTTGACAAGCTTTATCTCAAGGTACAACTGCTTAGTGCTTACACGTTTCTGTTCTAGAGCTTGTGCTGACAGCCTGGCGAGTATGCCACGAGAGAATCGGTTGCTCTGAAGCAACAGTGAGACAATCCATACTACACAGAAATAAAGACTAGAATTAGAAGCTACTCTAGCTTTGCTTTTGCTATTCTTGCACCTCACTGGTAGGAAAATAGGCAAAATACAGTATTAGTGTCTGAAACTGTTGGTTTCGCTTACCATGATGACAGAAACCCCAGCGGCTGTGTTACTTTGCTTGGGCAGGGTGTTATTAAAGTGCTGCTTCAGTTTACCTGTTACCTCAGCTTGCATATTATTCTCCTGGGAAGTGTCATCCTGGGTAAGGAAAAACACAACAATCAAGTTAGGCAAACACCTGAAGTGTGTTTGAATGCAACTGAGCACACGACTAGTTTTCTGTTATCCTCAGCTACGTCCTGCTTCTTAACGTGCATTCAGCTTCCAGGCAAGCAGCCCAAAGCTGAATGCACTCTGCTACACAAAGGGGTACGTTAATCCTCACTACCAGTCCAGGCTGGACAAGGCTCTAGGCAACCCAACCTAGTTGAGGCTGTCCGTGATTACTGCAGGGGAGTTGGACTAGATGACCTTTGGAGGTCCCTTCCAAGCCAGGCCATTCTATGAGTCTATGTTAACAACAACACTCTTGAATTGACGTGAAAAGCACACGTGTCACGGGGCTTTCTTTTAAATCAGTGCTTGAAGTGGCCAATCGTGTTCTAAATATAGAAAACCTACCACCAATACGTCTGAGAGGAGCTGTTATGCACAGACGTACGCAGCTGTCTTCTCTTTCTTGAGGGAACGCTCTAGATCACACTCAGTCCCTCTTTTAAAAGACACGTGGAAACAAGCGTTGACTCTGTACAGGTGACCCTCCTGTTTATTAACAACAAACTGGTTTGAAATCACTTAACTCTGCACTTCAGCATTCCCCAGTGCTGCTGACAAAGCTACCCGGTGCCTCTGTTGAATGAGGTATTCTGTTTGCTAATTGTATTTGTCCCATGAAGCTTGGAGGGTCTGGAGAAGCAGGAGACCTTATTTTAGTAGCACTGCAGCAAGTAAGATGCCACCAGGCATCATACTGCCTCCAGACATGGATTTTTGGGATCACTTTACTAGGTTGAATGAAATAAGAGGAAACATACCTCTGTCTGTGGTGTTTAAGCAGGGTTATTAACCATAGAATCACAGGCTGGCTCAGGTTGGAAGGGACCTCAGAGCTCCAATCTCCTGCCACGGGCAGCAGCGCCTCTCAACCTTGAACGGTTACTCCAGGCCTCATCCAACCTGGCCTTGAACAGCTCCAGGGAGGGGGCAGCCACACTCTCAGGCAACTGATTCCAGAGCTCTAGCAATTCTAGCACATTGTGACCTAGCACATTGTGATCAGCCCTCATGCTCTTCTTCAGAGCACAGAAGCTCTGAGACCTCAAGTCAACTTGAGACTCCTGCTGTTCTTTTGTATGTGGAAATGGGACTCATGGTTCGATAAGCAAGTGGTCAGAGCAGAAGTGCACTGCTCCTCCTGCAAACCACACGTGAAGGGTAAGATTCAGAGATGCAAATTCAGACCAGAGATGAGCAACATGGAATTGACTTACCGACACCCAGGGATGGCTTAGGATCTGTGCTGCTGTGTACCGGGCTTCAGCGTTCACGTGTAGCATCAGGCTAATCAACTCCTTCATTGAGGAAGGGAAAAAAAGATGTAAGAGTTGGAGGAGGGTTGGGAAGGATGGTTCAATGGAAATATTATCACACCAAATTCTTTTCAGTGCAGTTTTCTTGCTACCTGGGTGGAAAAGCCTCAGCTTCCACCAACACCAGAGACACCAGTGTGACTTCAGTGGAACAAAACGTTTGCCCTTTACATTTAAGAGCGTGCTGGCAGCATATTTCACAGCAACTCCCTTACTGTACTTAGGCTTCACTGAGTGTCTTGAAACGAGACGAACTGGCAATGTTAAGAAACCCCAGCAATCAGGTTCCAGTTTGTTCTCTCTATATTCCTGCATTTGCTGCATGCTTGGAAAATTTATTGAAACGTGTTGGGAGAGACCGTCTGGGGGCACTCCGTGTGCCGCCAGGAATGGTCCACAAAACCCAAGCATCAGAGGCAAGACACTGCACCTGAAACTCAAGAAACTGCTGGCAGACATTATGCAAAGCTGACGTTATCTTCCCTGTTGCTCCAGAAGCACAGGGAGATCATTTCATTGATTTCATCAGCTAAGGAGCACCTAGTAGAGGAAAATCAAATCGAAAGAGAATACTTCGCTCTGCTAATGGTTAATCCCAACAGATTTGGGGTTGTGGCTTTCATCACATTTTAGAGGCCCTACAGCAGATGTCTTTAGCTTTATTAGTTACTTCCTTCTGTTACCAGTGCCTACAGATAGGAGAAGCATTATGAGGTTACTGATAGAAAGCTGTCAGTAAAAAATCAGATTAAAACCCCCAAGAAACCAAGCCCAGCCTTCGGCAGCTGTTGAGGTGTTGAGCCTTTTATTCTTACACAACTACCTAGCCTACTGGTGAAATGCCTGGTTCTACAGGGCCATCCAGGTAAATGTGTCCCCCTCCCAAATGAACATCTGTGTGTACATGGAGACAACCTCCCCCCACCCTGAAAAACCTTTCAAAGCCTCCAGGTTGTCAGTCTTCATGTGCTTAGCAAGAATTTCGAGGACATTGTTTGTTGCTTCAGACTTCAGACAGGTTAGCTCAGCGAGAGCTTTCCTAACCAACAAGGTTATTGAGGCCACGTATGTCTGAAGTGAAAGGTCAATGTCAGAACCAGACTGAGGGCGCTGTTTGTTCCAAATGTGTGTCTGACAGAGCCTGTGAGCTCAGGAGATGCTAGCAAATGGCTAAGCAGCCAGGGGGCAATGCAAAATATTCCCCACTCCTCATTGTCTGGATAACAATTAGCCTCCAATTATTAACGAGAGCCCTCGGATTTCATTCAGAACATGTTACTCACTTAGCTTGAGAAGTGGCGCTTAAAAGTCAGGATGTTTAGTGTCAGCACCAGTGGAGAGGGTAACGCCAGAACTACTGGCAATGGCAACTCATGCGGCTGCACCTCTGGAAAGGTTCTAGTGATTGGTGCAAGTAAAACAGGAACAAATGATGCATCCAGTCCACATGGCCTGCAAGAGCTGAGCTTTCATCGAGCACTGCTCAGATAACTAACTCAAGAGACAGAGCAGCTGCAAAAGTGGGTAAGGGTCTGTCCTGAATCTGCCACCCTACCTTCCTCCAACAGAGCACAGTCTTTCTCTGGTACCTTGTCAGCAATGCTAGCTCAGTACCTTTGCTGAGTCAGTGATGTTATCCCAGTAGGGAGAAGGAAATTCCAGCTTTCCAACAAGTATCTGATCAAAGAGGTCTTCCTGCAGGTTGTTTTCACTGCGAAACAGTAGCCATGAAAAATAAAAATCAGGAGAGAGAAGTCAATTTGTCACACAAATTCTTACTGAGCTGGGAACACAACAGGAGATGCTCGCACCAGTCGAACTATAAAAGCCTGTGTTGCAGACACAGCGGTACCTCTGAGGGGTTTTGCTAGAGTTAGGCTGCCTGGAGTGATAAGAATCAAACCCCCATTCTCTATGTGGCTGAGAAGCAGCTGTTGAGCTGAAGGACTTCCACTGGAACAGACTGTGGAAGGATCACAACAGAACTTTCAAAGCCCAAAGAGTATCACAGAGCACAGCCAGCCCTTGAAAGGAGAAGGGCTTTCATATCAGAGCAGTGGTATCGCCAATACCCAGGGAGTGGGGTGGGTTTTGCAGTGGGAACGGGGTTTTGATTTTAACCTTTGTATGTTGGCCCTAACCGCAGTGAACATCCACCCAGCCTACTTCTCCAGTGAACAATTTATCTCCTGCATTGGTTTTGCAACTTGGCAACCTGGTTATTGACCTCGGTTAAGATGTTATGCTAAGAGCAAGGCATGGGCATCCTGTGGCCAACCTCCAGACTATTCAAAGCAATTAATTACTCTCTGTTTGTGTAACCTATCATTCAAAATAGGCTTTCAGCCCACAGGGGTTTATGAAGGGCAGGTCCGGCTTGGCCAACCTGATCTCCTGTGACCAGATGTCCCACCTAGTGCATGAGGGGCAGGCTGTTTACCCAGACTTCAGCAAACATCTGACTCAGTGTCCCACAGTCTTTACCTAGAGAAGCTGGAGGCTCAGGGCTCAGACAGGGGGACTCTGCTGGGTAAAGAGCTGGCTGCATGGCCGAGCCCAGAGAGCTGTGTTGGATGGAGTGAAATTGAGTTGGTGGCCGGTCACAGGCTGTTCCCCAGGGCTCAGTGCTGGGGCCAGTCTTGTTCAACATCTTTATCAGTGATCTGGGTGAGGGGACTGAGGGCACCTTCAGCAAGTCTGCAGACTGGGCAGGAGTGCTGATCTGCTGGAAGGTAGGAAAGCTCTGCAGAGGGACCTGGACAGGCTGGATTGATGGGCAGAGGTCAGTTGTGTGAGGTTTAACAAGTGCTGTGTCCTACACTTTGGTCACAACAGCCCCTGCACTGCTCCAGGCTTGGGGCAGAGTGGCTGGAGAACTGCTGGGTGGAAAAGGACCTGGGGAGGCTCAGGCTCACTGACAGTGGTTGAACAGGAGCCAGCAGTGTGCCCAGGTAGCCAGGAAAGGCAATGGCATCCTGGCCTGCATCAGAAATAGCGTAGCCAGCAGGAGTGGAGAGGTGATTGTCCCCTGTAGTGGGCACTGGTGAGGCCTCCTCTTGAGTACTGGGGTCAGTTTTCAGCACCTCAATACAAGAAGGGCATTGAGAGGGTCCAACAAAGCTAGTGAAGGGCCTGGAGGATGGGTCTGATGAGGAGAGGCTGAGGGAGCTGGGGTCATTTAGTCCAAAGAACAGGAGGATGAGGGGAGCCCTTATTGCTGTTTACAGCTACCTAAAAGGAGGTTGGAGAGAGGTGAGGGGTCAGTCTCCTAGGTCACCAGTGATAGGACAAGAGGAAAAGGGGTTGAGTTGTGCCAGGGGAGGTTTAGATTGGACAGCAGGAAAAATGTCATCCTGACAGAGTGGTCGGGGACTGCCACAAGCTGCTTAGGGAGTGGGGCACTTGCTGTCCATGCAGGGGTTCAAAACAACGTGCAGATCTGGCAGCTGGAAATCTGGTTCAGTGGCCAGGCTGGGATTGGGCTGACGGTTGGACCTGATGACCAGAAGAGGGTAATTCCCTATTAAAAAATGCCAACTCCTTCTCATTCCCTGGCAAAACAAATACTGAGTCACACAGCATATCCACTTGATCCTTCGTCAAATTCCTACCTGTTGAGACACCGAGTAGCAAGGATCAGATTGGAAAGCTCCATCGCTCCCATCACGATTATCAAAGGCATTAATTAGGTTAAAAATGCAACGCAAGCAAATTGTTCCCTTCAGCTCTGTTTACCTTCAGCCCCAACACCACAAAAAACGCAGACTGAAGTAAAACGCTGCCTTATCCAGACAGAGACACTAGAGGGCAAAGCCGACACGTTCATGGAACAGGGATAGAGTGGCAGACAAAAGGAAAAGACACCCTGACCCCTTGCTCACAGCAGTAAACCAGTTGCTCCCTTAGAAAAATGAATCAGTACAATTGATCCCAAAACCTGACAAGAGGGAAGAGTGAAAAAACTTCTTTACAAGTCAAAAAAGGTGAAGAAAAATGTGGGAATCTCTGGGTTATTTTTTAATCCTAAAATGCTGTCTTTGGGAGAGAGGGAAGACCTGTTCAGAAGGCACTCACTTCATTATTAATCTT
>VZRI01000448.1:0-27953 GCA_013397515.1 Upupa epops
AATACACCTATTTTACCAGTCAAAAAACCTGACGGGTCATACCGATTGGTACACGACTTAAGAGAAATTAGTAAAAGAATAGTGGCCCGATTCCCAGTAGTCGCCAACCCATATATGCTTTTAGGTAGATTGGGACCAGAAAATCATTGGTACAGTGTGATTGATCTGAAGGATGCATTTTGGGCTTGCCCCTTTGATAAAGGCAGCAGAGATTACTTTGCCTTTGAATGGGAAGACCCAGATACTCACAGACGTCAGCAGCTGCGATGGACAATACTGCCACAGGGATCTACTGAATCACCTGATTTGTTCGGCCAAGCATTAGAACAACTCCTTCAAGAATATCAAATAGGGGAAGAGGTCACTTTGATTCAATATGTGGATGACCTGTTGATTGCAGGAAAGGAGGAAGAAAGGGTCCGGGAAGAAAGTATCAAGTTGTTAAACTTTTTAAGCCTAAAAGGATTAAAAGTATCAAAAACAAAACTGCAATTTGTAGAAGAGGAGGTGAAATACTTAGGCCACTCTTTGAGTAAAGGGGAGAAGAAAATAGATCCTGAAAGAGTTAAAGGAATCCTCTCACTCCCACCTCCAAGGAGTAAGAGACAAGTAAGACAATTACTGGGATTAGTAGGATACTGTAGACAATGGATTGATAACTACAGTAATAAAGTGAAATTCTTATACAATAAGCTTAGCCAGGAAGGGTTATTGAAATGGAGAAAGGATATGATAGCCCAGAGACCTCCACTGGAATTAAAGATACATCAAGTCCAGCCAGGGGACTGGGTATTGATAAAATCATGGAAAGAAACCTCACTAACTCCACAGTGGGAAGGTCCTTATCTTGCATTACTTACTATAGAAACTGCAATAAGAACGGCTGAAAAGGGATGGACACATGCCAAGCAGAATTAAAGGACCAGTGGAGAAACCATCATCTGAGTGGCAGGTGACCAGCCTGCCTGGGGACCTAAGATTGAAAATTCAAAGAAAAGACTGTTAATGACCACATACCGAATTGAATATCTACCTAACCAATATTATATAAATGATGGACTGATTAGTAATTTTTGATGTTAGAATAAGGTGTAAAGACCAAGACTGTAATTGTTACCCATTTGTGTGTTATAAATGTAAAGTGTGTGAGGAAGAGTGGTGGACTCATTGTAGGTGAGGGATCCCACCAAGGGGGGTTTGCTCCCCTTGCTGGAACCTTCAAGATAAAGTTACCAATTGGATTTTAGCTTATAAAGTCTCCTAAGGGGAATTATGAATAGAGTCAGAAGAGCTGTGGGAAATATACACAAAAGGGATTGAATCGAAATTTTATTGCTACCACCCCAATGAACCAACCCCCTTCATAGCCAAAATTACTAACGGTAGCTGCCACAAGTACCTAAGGGAAGTCCGGTGTGACACTCCAGAGGTTAAGGAACCCAACTGCGATTCTTATATCAAAAGGCAGAAAACTCAGGGAGCTCGCTTTAAAATACCTCCTGAAGAATACCCCTGCTGCCGAGAAGATGGTACCCTCTGTGGCTCAACGCAACCAAGTTGATGGGCAAGGCAGAGGAGTAAACAACCGTGGAGGAAAGAACCCACAAACTGGGATACCAGAGCGATGCTCAGAGAACTGCCTCAGGAGTGGGACTAAAACTCTAAAGATCCTTGTACAACACATGACATCTAACTAAGGGAAGATTAATATCAGATCACAATTATTTATTAAATGTACCCATGCCTTCAACAACCTCCACCACTCAATCCAACACACTATATTTTTGCTGAATATATTTTGTTTAGGAAAAGCTAATAGCGAAGACACACATCCTCATGAGCCCTTTACATGGACTTTAACTAGGTGGAGTGATAACAAAATCCTGAAAACCATCACCACTGTAAAGGGACCAAGTTTCCAAGTGGGGTTATGTGATTTAACTGCCATTGAACACTGTGGCAAGGACCACTGATTTTATGGATACTTGGACTCACATTTGGGCCCTGTATATTTAATAGGCTAATTTCTATAGTAAAAGGATGCCTGGAAGCTGCACACCTGATGCTTGTTAGGATGAGATATGAGCAAATACCAGAAGACGAAACTCTGGAATTAGCTAGGCAAGAACTGCAAAAATTTAGTGAACAAAAATGAACAAGATAAAAAGGGGGGATTGTGGTAGAACACGGCGTGTTTTGTTCACTAAGGGACTAAAGTAAGATAACAGGAAACAGACTTCCAGCACTTGATAAAACCCAGGACTAAAGTAAGATATCAGGAGACAGACTTTCAGCACTGGATAAAAACCCACATTGCCCAATATGCTCTAGCATAACAACCTTTTAAGTTTCAAAGAGACAAGCATTAGTACCAAATAAGGAAAGTGTTGCCCAGAGGACATCTGAGGAAGACTGCCTGCCTCTCCCCCAGGAGGCAGAATATGACCACCTAGCAACAGAAGAACATATGCGCAGAGTACAACTTAAAGGACATGTCAACAGGAAAGGATACAACATTAAAACTGACTGAAACTGACTGTGGGCGCGACAGTTGGTGGAGCGGGGACTACCCTGTCGCCCAGCGCTGATTTGCTTATGTCTTGCTTGCTGTAATTAATAAATTCCAATTTGATTATACCACTAAGGCGTGTCCCAATTTATCACACCACCTAGTCCCCAGAGAAAAGAAATCAGAAGCAGGTCTGTATTGCATATTGAATACTTTTTGGTATTTGTGTTCCATATTCACAGGTTTCCTTGCAGATGGGTAAAGTAGCGCCATGCCAGGTTTACTAGCAAAGGCAAATGACTACAGCCTGCAAGGCAGCTTTTGGGAGACTGATGCAGAGTAACAATTCTGTCCACTGCTGATTGCAGGAGTACTGCGATTTTGTACACAGCAATTAGAATGCACCCTGAGAACCAATGGTTGAAATCATGGAAATAACACTCCTGCTCATTGTGCATATTTCCTGTGTTAAGAATATAGTCAGAGAGGGTGCACGGAGATGGGTCTGGCATAAACAATGCCAGCATTATTTCTTCAATAGGTGGGAGAAAGAAGATTGTTAAATGAGAGCATCTAACAAAGACAGCAACCATGCCACAAAAAGTGTCATCCCCTGCATGTGCTTTAGAACCAGCATCATAGATTGGTGATGGCAGGAATACCATAAACTCCAGATTTCTTTTAACAGTGAGAAATGTCCACTAGAATTGTTCTTGTTTGCTCCGTCATTTCTGAGCGTGTGAACAACAGCAGGCCCAGGGGAAAAAAAAAAAAAAAAAAGAAAAAAAGAAAAAAACTGTCTTAAAACCTCGTAATTATAAGACAAAGAAGGGCATCTTTACAAAATCAGGGATGTGGTTCCATACATGTATCTGGATAGAGGTTGTAAATTTTGGCCATATGGTTTGGAAGAGATAAAGGATCCAGCAGACAGGGCACTAAATCAGGATTAGGTGTTATAAATCTGACAACATAGCTTATAGGGGCCAATGAGAGTGCAGACACATGGATAGTTAAACCAAAAGTGAAAAAGATTAACTGCTCAAGTAAACTTTTGAAACTTTTAGTTGAAGTGCACATGCATAATACAGCTATGAATATTAACTTCTCCACTTTGGGTGGCATAAAAGCACGGTTAATGATACATGTGATGTATGATGTGAAGTTGAGTACATACTAAAGAGGGTACCTAGCAGATGGACTGAAAGTCTGTACACATCTAGTGCTTCAATCAGTGGGGAAAGAGGAAGGATAACAGGACAAAGGTTGCACCCTCCAGCAATCTGAGAGAGAAACCACAGGAATATTTTTCTGGCAGACTCTCCTTTTATTCTTTATTCTTTATTCTTTATTCAAATAAAGGCAACATTTCTTTCATTATCTCTTCCTACAATGTCAGTGACATTCATCTTCTTTTCCTTCTGATGCTATTGCAAAGGAGAACAAAGCTTTGACCCTTGTAGCTTGAAAATTAACAAAGCCTCTTCAACTTTCCAGAAAAAGAAGAGATAAGGGCCTATGCAGTGTATTCCAATCTACCACTGAGTCAATATGTCTTTTGTGGTTTTGAGGGGGTATTGTTCTTCCTGGCACTTTTAAATACAGCATCAGTGAAGGAGTCACTAGTTCAATTTGTTGTTGTTTTTTGTTCTATTGTTGTTATTGTTCTTGCAGTAAAGATAGTTTTGACAAAGTGGCTTACTTTCTTTTGAAAGTTGTTTCCAAAATCATGGTGTCATAAACAACAATTATCTGCTACTTTTATCACACTTGCACCAAACTTACCTTTGAGGGACTGGCCTCTTCTGAAGCACCTAGCACTGTTGCCTTCTATTCTTCCCCATGAGAAGTGTGAATAAAACTCCAAGTACTAATGAAGTTCTAGGTAACAAAATCTGGTGGCTTGCTTTCTTTGCAGAAACAGAAATTATTCAGATTAGGAAATGGAGTTATTTCTGGTCTTTGTTTCACTTAATGATTTGAAAAATACACTGCTCATCCCATTGTTTGTGGCTTTCTTAATAGATCACAGCTAAATACTTCCCATAACACCTTACTATTGCTAACATGCCACCTCTGCAGAAATAGGGATGAGAAATAGCTTAATACTAACTTTGGCCTGCAAAGCATTGCATAATTTGTAGCAATACAGTGAACAACATCTCACCTACTTCACAGAAAACCTGTCTTGTTCATTTCACTGTGGGATTCCTGGTAGCAATCCATGTTCATTGAGAAATGCAAAGTATCTTGGAACACAAAACTTCCAAACACCATGAGAATCATATTTAGTCATCTTGAAGGGTGGAAGCTGCCTGAGATATCTTGACTGTACTACTTTTCTTGTGCTAATAAAGCCTTTGTTGGTAGGATTTTACCAAAGACTAGGTCAACCCTTAATCATGCTATGTTGTATATTTCATTCTGTAACACATTAGAAATCTAAATCAAGGGGTTTAGTTGATTTTATAATATGTGATAGACTGATCATAAATATTTTGATCTGGGCCAGCTGTGGCTGGTGAAACACCTGCCATTCAACTGGCTATCATTATAGTTCAGACTAATGATAACTCGTTAGATTGCAGGTATTTAATCTGAGAATCCCATGAAACTGTTTTTGGAAAAAGGACAAATAAAGAGGGCTGTACATTATAGTCAATTTTGCATAAATAAACTTGGACCCTTCAGTTTTAAAACTTGGAGAATGTTAAGTGCTACCCATGAAATAGTTTCTAATGGCACAATACAATCCTGCACAGCAACAAGAGAAAGCAATTAAGCTAGTTGAAAGCAGTGTGGTGCATCTTTCAAGCTAGTTGAGGCTTCAGTGTGGAGAAAAAGGACTAGAAATAGTCATTCAAAAGCTGAGGAAATTTTCTAACACATTGATATAAGCTTTCAAAAAGCATAAAGATTTCACGTCATATTTCTGCTGTATCTGAATTGCATCAGTATGTAATCAAACAAGCTTTGTCTCTCATGCATAATTTAGTAACATTTAGTAACATTTAGTAACAGGGTTGCTAGAATTTTCTCTTATTCCCACAAGCTTCTCAGTAAATATATCAGCTATGCCTTACTGTGCAAACATTGTTGCCACACTGTAATCTAACACAGTCTTGGTGGATGCCACATTAATCTGCAGTTCTTCTGTAATAAAGTGGTCATTACAAAGACAACAGAAATTTGGACTGTTAAGAAAAACGCCAAAAGACAGATAATGTGCTTTCAATGCAGTTGTACTTATTACATGTTCTTATTAGAGTGCTTGATATATCTCTTTGTTCTCTGATCTTATCACCTGTATTCAGGCCATTAAAAGTAAACTGTGTCAGAATATCCTTGGATTGAACTCCTGAATGGGTAAGAGATTTCTCACACTGGGAACAGAGCCTTCCAAGTTCCTGGTTAAAATGCTGACATGTTTACTACATTTCTGTGAGTCATCACCTGATGACCCTGGTCTAACTAGAATGTTCAGCTTGTTGGAGGACTGCTCTAGAATAACTCTGTATCCAGGAGGTTGGGGGTTTTTTTCTATTTTCCCACCATACATAGAGGAAACAGGGTATTTCTGCTCTTGCCTAAAGCCATGCTTAGGGATGTTTCCTTTTGCAACACGGCAGCATGAGACAGGGACTCTAGCACGGGGCTGTAATGCCAGTCATATGTTTGAGGACAAAGCAAGACAATCGGAGCACAGTCTGCACTGCATTAAACGTTGGTTAGTACATGGAGTCCACAAACAATATTCAGTCAGGTAACCTGACGTGGGCCCTATACAGACAATGTTAACATATGTTCTGTTTTGCTTTTTCTGGTTTCTGTGACTGTAGATACAGAAAAATATTTAAATACTTTTCACAACAACAGCTGTAGGTAAGTCAGCACAGGCCAGGAACTGAAATCCCTTCCTAGTTACCTGAAATAGCTTCTAAACTATCAAACTCTGCTGTTCTGCTGACAATGCTAGCAGACATGCTTTTCACTAAAATTTTACTACTTTTGGCAGAAACATGTTTACTAACAGCTGGGTCACACCAACCCATCACGATGACACACACAAATTATTAGTGGCATTATTATTTGCTAGACTGAGACAGCTAAGCCATCAGTTAAGACTTCAGTGAAAACATCTAGCTACATATTTCTTATATTAACATCCCTAGCTCTGTAAACTTTGTACCCACAGATGATAGAAACGCAGGCGTTGCTCGCCACCTTGTGGGTATCACAAGAATGTCACCACTTACTCTGAAAAGGTGGATTTGTTAAGAATCAAAATAATTAAAAAAAAAACCCAACCAAAAATCAAAAAAGAAAACAAAAATAAAAAACCCAAAAAATAAAATAAAAAACAAGAAATTAAGAGTTAAGAGAAAAAAAAACCTTTAGGTGGAAAAACGGAGCGATAAAAACATGTATCTGCTTAGCACGAATCATTACTTGACGCATAATTCATCACCATCAAGGAGGCACGACAGCGGCTGCGAGGGGAGGAGAGAATAGGGGATGAAAGCGGGGCTGGAAGAGGATGAGAGGGGATCTGAGCTGGGCTGGGGGGGGAGGAGAGGAAAAAGGATCGGAGTGGGGCTAGAAGGAGAGGAACTGGGATCAGAATGGGTCCGTGGGCAGAACGGAGCCCGGCAACGCAGCCAGGCCGGAGTAGGCCTGACTAGGCCTCGCCACGCCCCGGGACTCATGCGCAGAGCGGGCGGGAGGGGTTCGTGCCCGAGAGTCGGCAGGTTCGCACTGGGGGACTGGCGGAGCCGTGAGAAACCGAAGGTGCTGTCGGTTTCTGCTGCTGTGCTCCGCTCCGCAACTCTTGGTAGCCCGCTGCGGCTGTCGCCATGAGGTACCTGCCGTACTTCTGCCGTGGGGAGGTGGTGAAAGGATTCGGCAGAGGCTCCAGAGAGCTGGGAATCCCCACCGGTGAGCGGGAACTGGGGACGGAGCGGGGGTGATGGTAGACGGTGATGCTGTGAGGTGGCCGGAGCGTTACCGGTCGTGGCGGAGATGCCCAGGATAAGTGGCCCTGGGCTGCGGACCTGTACGGGTCGTGTGGCAGCTCGGGCAATAGCCCGCTCCTGTAAGCCTGGGAACGGGAAAGGCAGTGGGTGCTGGTGACAGCTGTATGGAAGGAAGGAAGTCCAAGAAGAATAATATTAAAAAACAGACTCGGACAAATAAACGGATTTTCTCTTTTCTTCTATTTGTTGATTCGGTTGTCTCAATACAGGTAGATATATAATCCCAGGGAACTCTGCCTGGCTTAGACACTAATTCGGCGCGACTATTGCGCGTTGAAGAACGCAACCTCTTAAGATCAGGCTTGAGGTGCTGGAAACATTCAAGGCCAGGCTGGACGGGGTTCCAGGCAACCTTGCTTAACTGGAAGTGTCCCTGCCGATGGCAGGGGCGTCGGAACTAGGCGATCTCCGAGGTGCGTTGCAGTCTGAACCGTTCTGTGGTTTCTGCAGCGTCTGTTAATAACCTGTTTTCTCCCGAAATGTGTATAAATGGCATATATGAGGGAATGAGAGAGATATGATCTTACTGCTTATGTGCAACTGTAAATTATTTGAAATCAACTTGATGTCTTGCATCACACACGTGGGAAGCAGCATTAAGATAGTAATTCAGAAAGCAGGCTAAGTTCAGTCAAAAGGGAATTTATTTTAATATAGATATGTAGTTTTCAAAGAAAACCCCACTGCTCCACAGGCGCATGTAATAGGCAGCTTGCACAGAAGTATGTATGTCTGACTCAAACATAATTTATTTCTACATATTTTATTTCTAAGTAATTTTTATTATTAAGAGGTAAATAGTTCTGAGGTGCAGAAGATACTTGATTGCTTTTCTCATTTTCTACCGTGTTAAAGGTGGAATAATTATTCACTGAGAGAAATTCTGTCTGGGTATATTACATAATTACTAATTATTACCACAGAAGACAATGAACTATAAAATACAGTATGCATAGAAGCCGTGATAACTGTGATATTACCACAGGGACTGAAGTTTATGAAACTGGTTTGTATTCTGTAATTTTGCAAATGGTGCGTTACACAGAGTCTCAGAATCCTCAGTGCTGTAAATGACCTCAAGAGATCAAGTGCCCCCAACCCAGCACGGTTGACTAAAGCACATTGCGTGGGGCTGCATCCAGGTGGGATTTAAATACCTCCAGAGGAGACTTCACAGCCTCCTAGAGCACTCTGTGACTCTCACTGTAAAGTTTTTCCTTATTTCTAAATGAAACTTCTTGTGTTCCAGCATGTGCCCATTATAATATTGGCATATATGTATAATCTATAGTAATGTATATATTAGCATTATAGTTCCCAAATATTGCTGCCTTATCAACAGGGGTATTGTTTTTAATTATTAAGTAGGGAGAGTTTGATTCCTAAGGGTTTGAAGATTCTTTTACGTTCTTGACTTTAACAAAGTCACTCACACTTTACACTTTCTGAAATTTTTGCAGCTAACTTTCCTGAGGAAGTAGTTGACAGCTTTCCAGCTGATATCTCTACTGGTATATACTATGGATGGGCCTGTGTTGGAAATGGAGATGTGCATAAAATGGTTTTAAGCATAGGATGGAATCCTTTCTATAAGAATACTAAGAAATCAGTGGTAAGAATTTTGCTTTTTTTTGGGATTTTTATTAAAACAAAAGACAGATGTTGGATTTGAATAAGCACAATTTTATCTATAAATGAGATCTAGAAATTCTATTTGTTCTTAGAATTTTATTTGATACCTATATCCTGGGTTTATGTTTTGGTAATGCTTGCAATAGGCAGAGGCAGCTGGAGGTAACTAAAGTGTTTTTAATTCTCTGTGTTCCATCATTGCTTACATACTTATAAAATAAAAATTTAACAATATTTCTGAAATGGTTGTTGCTCATTGTGCTGATGGCTAACTAAAGATGGGAGAAGTTAAAATCCTGAGCTGTAAACAGCTGCAGTTTTCTCGCAGTCAGGTGTGGCTGCTTATCCTGAGCCTTGCAGAGCTATGCTTAAACTTTTATTTGGGCACGATTCTTTGCTTTGAAGGGTTTGAATAGTCCATAATGTACTCATTTTATACAAATGTGTATTTTAAAAATGTTTTGCAGGTAACTTTTCTGAGTAGCACGCAAAAGCTTTTGGTCAGGACTCTCTGCTGGTTATGCTATGTCTGGGCCTGTGAGACTAGGAGTGCATAAAATGGTGTAGTGCATAAAGTGGAACCCTGTTTGCTTCTTCCCTTCTTGAATTTTACCATTCAATTCCTATGTGAGCTGGTTGTAAAAGCTCCTTAGGCCAATATTTGGATAAGAATCTTTGTAGGTACTTGGCTGCATCAACATAACAATGACAATTTAAGATCTGTCATTTGCTACCTTGGAAATTGTACCTCAGAGAAGTGAAANCCTGCGAAGTACGGTTCTCAGGCCTGAGATAAGTAAAAATGCTAGCCTTTCAGCTTTTAGTCTTGCACCATTGCTGAGCTAAATGCCCCTCTTGATCTGTGTTGGGGAGAATTTGAACTAGGGAGATTATCTATACAACACTGCAATGAGGGCAACAAACATAAAAGGCATCATAAATGTCAACCTAACTTCTCTTCCTTCAGGAAACACACATTATCCACACCTTCAAAGAAGACTTCTATGGAGAAATTCTTAGTATAGTCATAACCGGATATATTCGACCAGAAAAGAATTTTAATTCCTTAGGTCTGTATGGCATGTCACCCTGAAACTAGTTGCTTACTTGTCTTGTTCGTGGAAGTAGTAGTATTCACTGTCTGTCTTTCCATAATGAAATATGTGTTAGTATGTCATAATAGTTGTTAAAATTTATTATTAATAATAAATTGTTACCATTGTATATTTTGATAAAAGGTTTTTCTAAGTTAAATCTAAAATTTGATTTAATTAAAAAAAAAACGCTAGAACATTTCCCTGTATCTTTCAGTGTATTGTTGTTCTCATGAAAGCATCAGTTTAGTCTGTTAATTTCTTTTTAAAACACAGCTCTTAGAATTGAAAGGGACTATGAAACACGGTGGATCTTTAGCTAAAATGTCTTTTGGAGCAAGAAGAGAGTAGTGCTTGTATTATGAAAAATACAACTCTGTCCTGTTTAAAAATAAAGGCATTTTAAAACGAAATACTTTTGCCTTTCACACAACATGGTAATAATTGTATTCTGCTTTTGTGATTGTTGTCTGGTATTTTGTGGTAGAACTTGTTTTTACTTGCTATTGAGCGTTAAGAATTCAAACCAACTTTTAAATACCCCTATTCTTACCATTTTCAGAGGCGCTCATTTCAGCAATTCAGGAAGACATTGAGGAAGCAAAAAGACAGCTAGATTTACCAGAACATCGTAGACTCAAAGAAGACAACTTTTTCATCTGCCAGAAGGCAAAATAGTGAACAACCGCTGAGCAAAACCATTCTGATTTTCTTTCTTGCTTTTATTTTTTTTCTCCCATCATGGAATGTTTATATTGCAACTGCTTTTATAGGTACTTGGTTCTATGTCTATTTAGGTAACTGAGGTTGGAGCCAACCACACCAGATTTCCTTGTGTTAACTCATGGTCAGCCCAGTCAGGCAGAAGGAATAGAATGCTGTTTTTAGGTTTACACAAAGATTGCGAATCATAAAGTTACCAGTTGTTCAGAGATCTGAACACTTGTGGATATTTGTTCACACAATTTTGTATTGGTAAGTCAGACATTTCCTGAGGTGCAGGAAGCCAGTGATTAGTTAACAATAGCAAGATTAATTCTCTATGTTTTTTTTTTATCTATCTGCTACACAGCTGTCATGGTTTGGACAGTTATTTTAATTGAAATTATTTATTTTTAGTTTATTTGAGACGTACAAAATTACTGTTACCATGTTACTGGAATCTGAGATACACTTCTTTATAGCTGACTGCACCCATGACCTATAAAGTTTACATCTGAGAAAGTGTTTCAGGTAATGGAATAACAGTGTAAAAGCTGTTAAACTTTAAAAGTTCAGGGGGGAAACGATGCAGAAACGGTGGAACATGATGCTCACTGAACCTCGACAGAAGAGGTAATGAAAGGCATCTGCATTTTATGTACTGCTGGATTTTGCCCTATGAAAATAGTTGGAGTTACTCACTATGGTAATACAACAGCTGAATTTAAGATTCATAAAACCTCTGCACCAGTATGGGTGAGAGCCAAAGTTCTGCCTGACCAGCAGATCGGTATGTGCATGAAAAGTCTTTGTGGATTCATGCAATCCACAAACACTACAGTGGTTACTGGTTATTTACTGCAAGTAATTGCAGCTGATCCTACTTGAAATGTAGGGATATTTATCTTGAGTATTGTCACAACTGACAGTAATTTGGAAAATACTTTTTAAAGTATCCTCTGATAAATTGTTTTAACCCGTACTCATTGAGTGGAAGTAGGTAAGCTGTAGTAATGTCAAGTTCATAATGTTTTGGCCTCAGCTTGTGATATGGCTGGAGCATTCAGAGTGGTTCTATGGTTATGTATTTCCGTGTCTGAAATACTGTGTACAATTTGGAATGCACAAAATACAGTTTTATGAATGTACTCTTTGTCCTAGCCTATTTGAATCCTACTTGTCACTCTGGATTTTAGGAGAATTTTAACAAGGCAGCTGTTTGGGCCTCATATTGTTTTAACTTTCAGGGAGTATCATAGGATATTATTAGGAAAGAGGTCTTGAGGAAATGAATCATAGGATTATAGAATGATTTAGGTTGGAACAGACATTAGGTATTGCCTCGTTCCAACCCCCCCTGCCATAGGCAGGGACACTTCATTAGACCTGGCTGCTCAGAGCCCCGTCCAGCCTGGCCTTGACTACTTCTAGGGAGGGGGCATCGACAGCTTCTCTGGGCCACATATAAGGACTCGTGTTTGCTCTGGAGGACTTCAGGAGACACATGGTTTCACTTGAATGAATTGTTCACCAGTGGTGTTGGTAGCAAGGACAGAATACAGAATTGAGTGGAAGCACTTAGATGTACTTCCTTTTGAAGGACAGCAAAATAATTCAGTGTATGTTTACTAGACAATATGTTGGAAACTGTAAGAAGTCTAAAAGACTTGTCTTGCCAAACTCTATGAATGGAGACATTTTTTTGCAAATATTTCTATTACTCTTGAGATTTTAATGATGTCAAAATCTTACTACTTTTTTTTTTTGAAGAATAAATAAAAGCTGTGCTAGCCAACTGAATATACTGTCAAGAATATATTTCAAGAATAGATTGTTGTTCGTCATGGTATTGTAGCTAGACATTCATGCCCTTGTTTAAAATTGTGTGTTGCGAGTAGTTTTGTTTGTCTCTTATGGGAACCATGGTGCCTTAAGCTGGTTGTCTGAGTAACACTTTTCTGTATCTGCTGATAAATGCTACTATCAAAGGTTCCGTTTACCATTTTGTTATAGGATCACTGTGCAATTGATAGAGAACAGTGGCAAAGGGAAAACTTGAAAAACTGTTAGTTTGGTCTCAAATCTAAGTTGAGGTATGATGTATGGATTCGTTGAATTAATAACCACTTTGTGTTTGTCTTCAAATTACAGAAAATGCTATTAGATTAATTTGTCTGGGTGTACCTGTCCATGTTATTTAAGAGGAAATGTTATATATATATCAGCTGTTTAAGCTCAATATATAATTCCTAGCACAGTACAAATTTTATGGGGATTATATTTTTGTATTAAGTACAAGTAACTTTCAGTTGATGTTCTTGCACTGCAATGTTAATAAATTAACTGTAATTGACAAACTTACCCTTGTCACAGGTTTTATTTTCTTTGCCAAGCTTATCAGCTCAGTTAGCTGTTGGTCTTACACAAACCTTTGTGGTGTGACAGCAAAAAAGGCTAGACTGACAGAAGAGAACAGTTAAGATGTTCAGCCTTCCTAGTGTATCCGAAAACTGGGCCAACTCTGGGGATTTCTTTGCTTTAATTAGAACTTAGGGAGCTGCAGCCTTAGGCTGAAACCTGTGAATTGCTTGATTTGCACATTTTTTCCAAACATTTTCAAAACTGCTTTTTTCTTTCAGGATTCAGGTGGAAGAAGTCTTCTGTGTTTTACCTCAGACTTTAAATATTTATCTTCAGGACAAAGTTTTGGGTGCTGCTGCTGAAGGAGACTCAAATCTGTGTCTTAAAGCATGTTATTGTGGCTCTGGCCTCTTTTAGGAATAAATTTCCACTCTTGGCAACTGTTTATACATAGAACTTTTATATGACCTTGGCCTAGTGTCTGTTACATGAATAAAGAGCATGTTGTGATGCTGCATATGTTGTAAGAGTTGCTTTTTTAATGTCATATGCAGTGGAATCTTGAAGTGTTCAGGTTTCTGTTAGGAATCATGCTTTTAACAAGAGGGTGCCCAGGGTGGAGGTGTGGATTTATGAGCAGTTGTCAAGCACCTATGTTCAGGGCTTGAACATTCATCACTGGAGTTTTCAGGCATGTAGATTTTCTAGGGTTTTTTGTGGAATTAGGTTAAGAAAATGCACACAATACATTCAGGTGGCTTTTTTGTAATGAATATGCTTTGTGTGGAAATACAGGTTTTCTCCTCCCATGTATGCTTATATTTTCTGAAGGGAGATGTGAGGTGCAAGAAAACCCCTAATAAGCAGAAGGCCATACATGCTAGGGCGACAGTTAGAAGACATGTTACCTACTCTCGCAGAGGAACATTTGGGTAGATTTGTGGCCTCTTTCAGTTTTTACATGGATTGGAGCTTTAAAAGCATCACTAGCAAAGATAGTTCTTTTTCTAGATAAACACATAACTGGAAGTAATCATCTCAGTGGAATTATGGAAACCAGTTTTGGGGTTTTTTTTGTAGTTTTTTCTATTCAGAAGTCCTCCTGAATCCTCAGAACTTCCATCTGTTACCAGGTTGCATGTTTGACTTAGGGTCCCTGGATTTGTGCATCTCAAGTTTATTCATCTGTGCATCAGTTTAGCCAAGTGTTTGGAACCTTAAGTTTGCAGTTGGTTTGCTTCTTCCATGGTGCTGAAATTCATAAATGCCAGACAAAAGCACAATTCAATGCAGTCTATTAGCCTAAGCTGGGCTTGACGATCTCAGAGGTCTTTTCCAGCATCAATAATTCTATTTACTCTGTGATGCTGTAATACAGTAAGATTTGTATTTGGCATTTTAATTTCATTTCTTAATGATGAAAACCTAGGTAAGTGAATATGAGTTATTTGTATAATATAAGGACCAGGAAATAATATTTTGAATTGAAGACTTTGTTAAGTGACAAGAAAAAAGGGTACAGCAAAAATAATGTAATGTAAATTTTGGTCATGCCACATGGCAATGAGCAAGGATGGAGGAACATGAAGACAAATAGGAAGAACAAATTAATGTAAGGGTTGTTAGAGAAGTGTAGAACTTGAAGTCTTCATTAAAAAGCAAGCCCTTACCTAGATGCTGAATAGATAATATAAATGAACAGTAAACCAACATTAATTTCCCACTAATTTGTAATATAAATCTGTACAGTCATGCAAAGAAAACACAAGTATATCTGTTTTGTGGGCTAAGGAAGTCTTCCTGATGCTTAAACATATTCTGAAAAGGGACAGGGGAAAGAAGTTCTAATTGCTGCCAACTTTACAATGTCATATCCTGTCATAGGGAAAAATGTTATGTTCACAATTATTGAAGTGCTGAATGAGGTTAGTTCAAATCAGTTCTTAGTTATGTATTAGGTAACTCACAAAATATCTCTGAACAGTGTGGAACAGCCCATAAAAGTAGGAGCTTTTTAGAAGTAGGAAAAGTATAGTACTTGACATGAAAAGAGCAGAAGCTACATGTTCATATGATGTCTACTATTAATTTGGGCTCTTAATATCCATGTTTACATAGTTAATTGTAGATTTGTATGTCCAACCAGAATCTTGAATCATGTGTTACTGAATTGTACCAGTGATAGCTTACATACCCATCTGTGATTTATTGAAAAGGTAGTACTGCTATTATATTTTGTATTAAACTGATTTGGCACTTGAACTTTAGACCACAGTTTCTAACATAGCATCTTTGGTATTGCTATACACCTACTAAATAAATAAAAAACACAAAGGGTGAAAAAATTGTGTAGTTTTTCTATTCAGAAGTCCTCCTGAATCCTCAGAACTTCCATCTGTTACCAGGTTGCATGTTTGGTTTAGGGTCCATGAATTTGTGTATCACTAGTTTATACAAGCAATCTCTAACCCAGTCCTGAGTGACTAGTGGAGTGTCTTCCTCAGTCTAGTTCTGCTCCCTTGCTTCCAACAATTGGGGATTGAGGGATGTTCTTAGCAGTAAAGACCGAAGCAAGAAGGCATTCAGCAACTCTGCCATTTCTGCATCCTCTGGTACTATATTTCCCATTTCACTTAGCAGTGAACTCACTTTTACTACTCTTCCTTTTCTCATTGATGTATTTGAAAAAGATCTTGTTTTCTTTCACCTCCCTGGTGAGACTAAGTTTCAAGATAGCCTTGGCGTTTCTTGTTGGATCTCTATATACTCTGGCAGCATTTCTACAGTCTTCCCCAAATAACTAGACCCTTTTTCCATATATTTAAATTTCTATCTTCTGAGGTTTTTCTTGGAGGTCCTCACTTATCCTTGCAGGTCTCCTGCCTCCCATACCTGATTTTTTTTTTTTTTATCAAGGGGATACATTTATCCTGAGCTTGGTGGACGTAATATTTGAATATAAATCAGCTCTCTTGTTTAAAGAGGACAAAGTTAGCCCTTCTAAAGCACAGGATAGAAATTTTGCTTATCCCACTGATTCTTTCCCTAATGATATTAAACTCTAACATGACATGGTCACTACAGCCAAGACTACACTCAACCTTAATATCTGCAATCAGACCTTCTTTGTTCATACAAGGTCCAGCATCACACTTCTCATTGGTTCTTCAACCACTTGCAGCAGAAAGTTGGCATCAATCCATTGCAGGAATCTTTAGGACTGTTCAGGTCTGGCTGTGTGATTAATCCAACTAATACCAGGGTGACTGAAGTCACCCATGAGCACCAGGGCACTTGTTTTTGAAGCTACCTCCATCTGCCTATAGAAAGCCTCATCACCAGCTTCATCCTGGTTTGATGGTCTGTAACAGATGCCCACAACAACAATATTATCTGTGTTTGCATGTCCTTTAACTCTTGCCCATAAGCTTTCAAAACTTCCATTATCTCCCCCTAGTTTAAGTTTAATGCATTCTAGTTGCTTACTCATAGACAGCAACTGCACCACCTCGTCTTGTCAGTTTATCCTTCCTGAAAAGTACAGTCGTCCATTACCACATTCAGTCATAAGACCTCTCCCATCATGTCTCTGTAATTGCCGAGACGTCATAGCCCTGCAACCACTCCCAGATTTCTACTTCATCTTGTTTATTTCCCATGCTTCTTGTGTTGATATACAGGCACTTCAAAGACTTTGTAGAGGAGCATCTATTACTACTGTGGGTAATAGTCCACCATCCTCTACAGCCCCCTAGGATAGCAGTGGAGCTAGTACACCGTACCACAAATGTCCCAGTCTTGTATCCTCTAAGACTGAAGTCCAGCAGTTCCTCCTGCTTGTTTCTCAGACTATGTGCATTACTATACATACACTTTAGGTTGTTGGTCTTTTGATTCTCATTTAGGGAAACAATTGATGCACATACACCACTACTCTCATTGGATAACAAAACTGACTTTTTGGTTGGTACAACCTGCAGTTTCCCCTGTTTATAGCTAATGCTGTGAACACTGGTATTCTTTATGTACATCCCCATTCTGTCCCCACTCCCCCTTCATATCTAGTTTAAAGACCTTTCAACCTGTCCTGCTAGTTATTGCCACAGGATTCTTTCTCCCATTTAAGATAAGCATTTCCTGTTTGTCATTAGCAGGCCTGGGGTCTTCTAAAGTAGCCCATGATGGAAGAACCCAAAATCCTGCCAATGGCACCAGTCCCCACACCCAGGCATTAATCTGCTGGACTTTCCTGTTCATGCCCTCATCAAACATAGCTAACAGTGTGATAGAGGCAAGTACTACTTGTACTCCAGATCTCTTCACCATTTGTCCAAATGCCCTGAAATCTTCCTTTATTACTTCAGATTTTTTATTGAGATGTCATTATTGCCTGTTTGGAAAATCATTAATGGGTGGTAGTCAGATGGACAGACTGGGGTAGGAAGTTTTCTCAGTACATCCTTAACCCTGGTCCCATGGATGCAAAATACTTCCCACAGGAGTGAATCAGGTCTGAATATAGGACCTTCTACACACTTCAGAACTGAGTCCTCAATGACAAGGACCATCTTTTCTTCTTAACTACTGATGTTTTGATGTTAGGCTTGCTCCACCTTAGCCTCTGTGAATTATGCAAACTAGGCAAGCTGTCATAGCTGCTGTTGTTTGGTTTCCCTTGCAGAACAGTGTTCTTATTGAAATTAGATACACTCAGAGCAGCAAATCTACTTTACAGGGACACCTGGGGAGGTTCAGTAGCTAATGGGGTGCCATGCCTGCCATTCCTGGCAGGAATTTGTCTCCACTGATCCCTACCTTCTAAGTCATCCCATTCAGAAGGATGCTGAGAGGATAGGGAGCCTGTGGTATCTTGATTTCTGTGCAGCAGTTGTGACTGTTTCAAGGGAAAATAGAGCCTGACTCCTCTAGACCAACTCCCTCTCACATTCCCTAATGATCCTCAGCCTTTCAGCTTCTTTTGGGTCTGCCACAAGGCTGAGGAGGTCATTTTATCTGCTTGCACTGAACACACCTGTGAAGATAGTAAACAAAGTTGGTCCCACTACAAACCCCTCAGGGACACCATTTGTCATCATTTTCCATCTGGACATTGAGCCATCCAGCCAAATCCTTATCCACCGAACAGTCCACCCATTGAACCTGTATCTCTCCAACTTAGAGGGAAGGATGTTGTGGGGCACCATGTTGAAAACTTTGCAGAAGTTCAGACACATGACATCTACATCTTTCCCTTTGTCCAGTGATGCCGTTACCACACTGTAAAAAGCCAGTAGGTTGGTCAGGTAGGATTTACCCTAATAAAGCCATGCTGGCTGTCTTGTATCATCTCCCTGTCCTCCATCTGCCTTAGCATTTCTTCTAGGAGGATCTTTTCCATGATCTTTCAAGGCACAGAGCTGAGGGTTACGGCTCAGTATTTCCCAGGGTCCTCCTGTCTATCCTTTTTGAAATTGGATGTAATATCTCCTTTCTTCCAGTCACCAGGGAATTCACCTGACTGCCAGGATTTTTCAAATATCATGGAGAGTGCTTGGCAAATGCATCAGGCAATTCTCTCAGGATTCTGGGAAACATCAGGTCCCACAGATTTGTGTATGTTCATGTTCCTCAGATGGTCATGAGCCTTGCCTTTACTCACAATAGGAGGGCCTTTGTCTCCATCTTGTGGGTCATCAACTTGAGAGGAGAGAGGTTGCCAGTGAAGACTGAGACAAAGAAGTTGTTAATCTTAGCCTTCTCTTTGTCAGTTGTTACTTGCTCACCACTGTTGTTTATAAATGTGGGATATGCTTTCTTTTACCTTCCTTTTCTGGCTGACACACCTACAGAAGCCTTTCTTGGTTTTCTTTGCATCCCTTGCTAAGTTAGCTACAGCTGAGCCTTGGCCTTCCTGATCTCATCCCTACACAACCTAGCAATGTTTCCATATTCTTTCCAGGATATCCGTCCTTGTTTCCACCATCTGTGTAGTTCCATCTTGCCTTTTAGTTTGACCAGAAGGTCCCAACTCAGCCATGCTGGTCTCTTGCCTTCTTTGTTCAATTTTTTACGCCTGGGAATGGAAGGCTACTTGCACTCTATGTAAAGCATCTTTAAAGAGTTGTCTACAATTCAAACTCTTTCTTTCTTTTGTGTGTGATGGTGATATGAGCAGTAGGTCTGTCTGACTGTGTAGACAATTCTGGTGTAGCTTGCCCATTGTATTCATCCTCATTTGGCTGTTCTTTCTCAGCCAGAGTCTCATACCTGCTGTTGCTCAGAGGCACTTGGGGAAGTGAGGTGGGCAAAAGGGCATTTCACCCGATTCCCCTACCATGAACTTGCCTCCATTCATTCTTTTCATATAGTCTTCTATCTTTGACCTAACAGGAGCAGGATACAGAGGGCCTTTGATCATGAGTGCTCTCTGATGGATGTTCCCTTTTAAGTTTCAAGTAGAGCAGAGCCAGATTCCAGCAGTCTATCTCCTGTTCAGCCTCCCTAATGCTCCTCAACTGTTCAGCCTCCTTACACAGCTATGCCATCAGACTGAGTAATAGATAGGCCATCTGTTCACCCTTCCTCAGAACTCCTTCAAACTTACCCCTTGAAGAATTCTGAGGTCTTTAGGAGTATCTAGTGCACAAAAATCCACTAAGATATGACACCACACAGATCAGTCTTTCTCAAATTTAATTAAACTAAAAAAATTAAATCTAAGTGATAAACAGCCCTAGAGCTCCATATCGTTGGAAATGTAAAGGAACTATTCTAAGGCTCAATCTACCCTCTCAGCCCCCTGGTTATAAAGCCAAGACATAAGGGCATTTTCACGATGAGCTTGTTCACAGAATTTGTTCTTTCACAAGGAGTCATAAAGAGCATCCTTTCTTGCAGTGTGCTGTATTGCTGTAATGTTAACAAAATCATGTTTTGTGTCCCTGTCCCAGGTGAGGGGAAAAATCCCCAAAACCAAAAAGAAAGGCAGCCAGGTGTTGAGGGGTCTCGGATAGAATTTATCAGGCAAGAGAAAACAGCTCCTGGAAACAAAAGGGTTTATTGAATCTCCATCTAAGCACAAAAAGAAGAAAAAGAAATACCAAAGTAGGTGACACAAACAAAACAAAAACTACGTCACAATGCCATTGCACATATTCTAAGAAAAAGAAAGGGGCAAAGCATTCCATAGCAGCAGTCTTTGGCTTCAGGGAAGGTCCCCCAGAGAGAGGGACACATGCAGCACAGTAAAGCAGCAGCAACAAGGGAGTACCCTAGGACGCTTCAAACCCGAATTTCCAGACTTTCTGCCAGAGGTTTTAAAGTTACAAATCTTCAGCTTGTCTTATGCTAACAGTTCTGCCCAGCTGGAAGACTGAGTGCTCTTCTGGGTTCCATACTCCTGCTAACTCAAAGCAGTCCTAGAACCTTTCTCAGTCTAAAGCTGTGACAAGGCTTCTCTTCCTGCTGTCCTGTAAATTAGGATGGTGGCAGCCACATGGCCCAGACACATCAGCCAAACAGCAGGGAACTCCTTCCTCCTTCAGGAGCTCAGGGTTTTCAGCGTTTTTCCCTCTTTATGGCTAGGTCACCAATCCTAGCACGTCCAAGCTTGTGGTGATCAAAGCAACTGGTCTGCTCATTCTCTGGGCTGCAAAGGAGCCACCTCCAGGTCTGTGTGTGTGGGTGTGGGGGGGGGGGGTTCCACCTCCCCTATGGTATAAAACAAAACACATATATTATTTTTGGGAATTAAAAAAAAGAGGAGATGATACAAAAATCTCTTTTTTCCCCTATTCTAGAGCAGTCCTTTTAAATTAAATTACCCACTGAGTGCTTTTCTTTCCTTTTGGCATAGTTTAAAAGTGCTAAATCAAATGGAAAATTTCTGTTGTAAATGCTTTCTGTTTATTTCAGTTCCCTATAGCTCAGTTAGGTAGTTAAAAAAATCAGAATTCTTTTTTTGTCACTGTACTTACAGATTTGCTTTGCAGTAAATACAAAATCTGTGTGTGTGGTGAAACATTATCTAACAACCATGAAAATTATGAGTAATTGGAAGCTATGTATAAAATGTTTTGAATAATGTTCATGACAAACAATTAATAGAGTCACATCCATAAAACTTCAAGATTGTATCATAGATGCAGTTTCCCTGGGAAATCTGCTGCAAGACTATGAGGAAAACACGCTGGCTTTGAGGAGCACAGGTGCACCAGATGATACCAACAAAGATAATCTGGGTACAGTACCTATTGCATAATTAATTACTTTGCAAGTATAATTCCATGATAGTAAATACTGGCACCCCACTCGAGAGACATTCAGCATCTAGATAAAACCATCTTATCATGTTTTGGTACCGACTGGCATGGGTATTGCTGTGTATGCGCAGTAATCTGAATAGATGTTTGTATTATTTACAATGCACACACATAGGTATTGGGAAAGGACTTATCTGCACAATGGACAAAAATGTAGTCCCTTAAACAGGGTACGTCTAGAATGCTGCTTAAAAGCTTACCAAGTATTTACTTAAACGTTTAGAAAAACAGTAGTTTTGGAAACTGTGCCCTCTCACAATATGTATTGGCTAAAATCTTGAGTTCATCATGTTAGGAAGTAATTAAGCATAGTGTAGCAATTTTTAAAGAAAGGCCTCAGAACAGAAAATCCATAAATTAATAGTTATCTGAATTAACAACATCCATCCTATTGTCCTAATTGACCCTGGGTCCATTTTTTAATTTATAGATAACTGTCCCATATATGCCATACCATCTTCTTCATCTCCAATCTCAATCTCTGATTTCAAAACACTTATCTTCCTGACAGTTTATGTTCTTGTAGTAGCTGCTCACATGTGACAGAAGGGTTGACTCCAACAAAAATGAGAAGTCAGCTGGTAAGAAACTGGTTTAGGTTTTGCTCTCAGGTGGCAGAGTAAATGCGATAAACAGTGATAGAAATTTTGCTTTTGCAAAAGTTCTGTTTCTTTCATTAACAAGTAGAAGCTAAGTATAAGGAATGCTAACAATTTTATTTTAGTCTGCCTTGTCTCCTGTTCTCTAGAATTGGGTATTGTTAGAATTGTGAATAAACCCCTTTGTTATCAGTTACATATGGAGGATGAGTTAAGGGGAATTTATGGCTCCAGATAGTCTTCTCTGGAGACAAATTGATGGCTCTGGGTAATGCCTTATCTGTTGAAAAAGGAATGTGACAGAAGTAATAATGCCATATGGACATGATCAAAAGTTGTAACCTTCGCATAAATAATGTAAAAAAAACCTCAAGCATGAGTAGTTGGAAAAAAACACTACAAAAACTTTGGAAGAATCTATTTTGTTTGTGCATCCCCCCTGTACGTACCCAGTGCTTTATGTCCTTCGGTCTACTGAATTTCTCCCCAATAAAATCTTTAAAATTTATGTGGCTTTTTTCTCACAGTAAATCATAATACACATTCATATGAAAATAACAATTAGAAAAAAGAATTATGCGAGGTAAGGTAGGAGGGGTCTTTGTCTCAAATGACCTAATAGAATGTTTAGTTGAGTATATCACTTTTAAATGTTTTGGTGTTACTGCTTTGGCATTGTAATGCCACAGCTATGCTCCTGTAGCTGTGGTAGTCTAAGGATAAAGGCAAAGAAGTAGTTGACAGAACAGCTATGTTTCTCTGTTAAATTATAACAATGAGAAAGAAGCAGAAAAGCTAAGACACACAACCTACTTCCTAGCCTGAAGCCAGAAATACATAACTCTCAGAAATACATTATTTTAGTGTCTGGCATGTAGAAAAACTTGAAGACTCATTCTGTGAGCCTGCTTTTTGCAATTTTAGCAGTTTTAATAAGTACACTTCTTCACTCTACAAATCTTCTGTGCATGAGATGCTGCAGCTGTTTCAATGTCAATGAGGTAGTTTTGATGTAATGATACAAATGTCTATCCATTGAAATAAGTACTTTTCAATCAATTTAAAATGGTATTTGTAAGTGAAAGAAGTAACATCTCCCCTTTTATTGCTGTTACTTGAATAAAGCTTTGGCTATTCTGGTGACGAATCAATATCAATACATTGTGTGTGTGCAGCTCAGTAGTGCTTTTTTGTTGCTTTCTGCATTTTTAAATGTCAGCCCAGTCAGTCATAAAGCCCGTAAATGCCAGCACTGTTCTAAAGCATTGTCCTGCTTTGAGGTTTTTGATGCACTCAGCACAATCTAAGCTGTCTGCCAGATCAGAGTTACTACAGCAGGTTAGAGCAGCCTTTAGTGTACAATAGCATGTCAGCTGGACAGAAGAACAAAAATAATATTTAAATGCCATCTTGAACTCAGACAGGTGCCTTCTGCATTGTTAATACTGTGTTAAGAAGTTAAAAGTCCAGTGTACAAATCACAGGAGAAAAAATGCCTGCAAATAGGTACCTCTTGTCCTGCTGCTTGCTGGACTTTGTATTCACCTGCAGCACAGAGTTGCACAACCTACCTAATGAACTATAGTTCCATACACAAGATGCGCATAGAAATGCTCCCTTCCCTAGAAGAGCAAATAAAACAGTCTCAAAACACAAAATGATGTAATCTAACTTTCCTTAAAATGTATATTGAGCACCCCAGACAAATCAATAGACATTTTGTCATCATGAAGCATTTAACAGTGAGGAGTCCAGCAGGAAGAGGTCAGTATTAATATTAAAGCTGGAGCCTTGTCATGAAACTTTATGTACTCTCAAACTGTATTTATTTGGTGTTCTGAAACCTGTGTAAAACTTATTATAAGCCTCAAGGACTGTGTTGAACTTTTGTCTTTTTAATTGCCAAGTGGTGCATCTGTTTTGCTACCTGCTTTAATGGTTTGTGCTGTGTCTGCACATGAGGCATTTTGGAGGATGAATTAGTTCAGAGCGCTAAAGTAAAATTGTGGAAAATCTTGGCCAAACACTTTAATTAGCAAAGGCAACAGGTGTTAGGCTTTCAAACAACTTCAAATCACATTCAAATGAGAATGAATTACGTTAATGTTTGAATAGCAATACAAATTCTTCAGGTATGCAGGAAAATTTCTGCTTAACTAGGTGCAAACGGAGCATCATAGGTGCTTTGTGTACGTGAAGGTGGTTTTGAAGAGAGGTGTTGCATATGTTTTTTTGAAACAGTGAAGTGAATATATTATCTTATATAATGTTAAAACATGTCTGCCCAGTTCCATTCAGCTACATATTTTGTTTGAAAAGAGGACAAAAGGTATGTTATTAATTTATGTTAATAGCAATTAACAGGTGTAGTAAACTTCTACAACCCTGTTAATTTACTATGTGATTTTTCTGACTGTTGCAGAATTTAGCTTCCTACTGATGAAAAATAAGAGACATTGCACCGCTTCTTGGCTCCAATGTTAACAATACAGATAAATTCTGGAACACCTACAGGTTTGACATTTCATCTCAGTGTTTCTGTAATTATGAAAATATGTCCTGTATTAATTCCAAACCAAGTAAAATTCAGTCGCTGGAAGCAGTCTGCAAATTGACATGACAATTTATTTTTGTCTCAAACCTGTAACAAAATATTGCTGCCATTTATCTTTGTGTTCAGTTCCTAAAAGTAGCTTCTCTCTAGTTATTTACACAACGTTAAGTACTGTTATATCACAATTAGTCATCAGCATTATCCAATATACCCACTGTCCAGAAGAATTTCTGTATATTATGATATGATAGTGTGATACTGTTGTAGGAGAGTGGCACCTGATGTGATGGAGAGAGCATAGCATGCTGTTTCCAAGGGGAATAACGTTGCTCAGTTTAGAATTAGATGCCATATCATTGGGTAAAAAAAAAGGAATATGTAAATGTGTCACAGAAAAGAAAGTTAGGTCTGCAAAATACTTGACTATATTCAAAGTAACAAATGTCACAGAATTTTTTTTTGTTATTTTTTTTTTCATTTTGAAAGCTTGTTTCTGGCCTTTTGATTTTTCAGCTGTGCTGCTAGTAATTGATCTGCTCTCTTCACAGGACTTCTTTTGCATCTGGCATGAAAGGGGAAAAAACCTGGTTTTGACTGCATGACAAAGTTGTTTTCATCCTTTGTAGGGCCACTTCCTATGGTCTTTGTCTGAGCTGATAATTAAGTTCTTCAATTCTTAATTCAACTTGACAAATTAATTATTATATTCAGTGTAATACTGATTGCGTAACACTTCAATAATATTAACACTTATGCAATTTAAAAGCTGTTGTTATGTAGGAAACTGTATGTGTCGCCCACAGTTAGTAGGGCACTGCTACAGAACTGCTAATCTTAGATGAGAAAGACTCTGGAACGGAGCCTTAGTGACTCATGTGCTCGTTGGGAATGAGTAGAATAGCTCAGTTTACTGTTGTACATTTCACCATAGTGGTGTAAAGCCAAGTTCAGCTCTGTAAGCCCAAACAGGAAGGGCTAAGGACACAGCAATTCAGAAGGCTGGGCGTGGGAAGGTGACCACAGGCAGATCTCCTACCAGCTCAGTTCAGGCCGACCTCAAGGGCTGGGTGGTCAGCGCGGCCTGAGGCCGCAGCCTGTCGCAGCGCGTGATTGGCCGGAAGGAGCGGCCAGTCCCAGCGCGCGCAGGAGTATCCTCCCTGGGAGCGGTCACCTGCTCGAGGCCTGCGCGCGCTTGTCCTCCGGGCAGCCCGAGAAGAAGGACGAACAGTGGCCTGCACGCGGCTGGCGTCCACGGGCTCTTCGTGTGTCGCCACCACCGCAGCTGAGGCCACTGCCCAGACAGAGCTTCAGCCCAGACACTCAGCCACTCAGTCACCAGGGTGCAGCATGCACCCGGGAATGGCACCGGCGTGGGCGGGCAGCTCACAGCTCACCTGTGGAAGATGCACCCAGGCAGGTAAACCTAAAGGATCAAGGAACACATGTGGTGTTTTCCTCAATCTCTTCACTGCCAGGGAGGAACGCTTGGACGCTGAAATGAACTTCCCAGGTTAGTAGTAGAGTTGCCATCTCTGGGGATGTTTAAGGAAAGGCTAGATGTGGCACTTGATGCCATGGCCTACCCAGTATGGCGATGGTAGGTCATAGGCTGGACTTGATCTCAGAGGCCTTTCCCGGCCTCAATAATTTGTGGCTCTGTGAATAAGAAATCTCATTAAGTAACACGTGGCTAAGACAGAGGCTGATGTTATCAGTTGAATTTTGGTTTTCAGGTTTACAGGGCACTGAGGACTGATGGAGTTGAGCTGTCTCAAAGGGTGAAAATGATTCTTGCAGGTGAGTTGGCAGGGCTCATTGGAAGATATGTAAACTAAATTTGAAGTGGTAAGGGGATGAAAGGTTCGAGCCGAGGGTGACATTCAGTCACAGTGGCTTAAATCAGCAGTTCAGCTCAGTGCATCTGCACCAAGGCATGCAGCATGGGTAATGAAGAGGAGAAGCTGCAAACCGTTACATAACAGAATAAATATGACTTAGTTGCCATCACTGAAACGTGGTGGGATGACTCATGACTGGAGTAATGCAGTGAATGGCTGTAAGCACTTCAGAAAACATAGGCAAGGAAGCAGAGATGGTGAGATGACTCTGTGTTAGAGCATATTTTGATTGTATTTACCTGACTGATACGTTAGGTGCCTGTGGGTAAGGATGAGGGGGAAGACCAACAAGGCAGATACCCTGTTGGGAGTCTGTTACAGACTGCACAACCAGGATGAAGAGCTGGATGAGGCATTCTGCAAGCAGCTGGCAGAAGTCTTGCAGTCTCTAGACCTTGTTCTCATGAGAGACTTAAAACTTGCACAACATCTACTGAAAATACAACAAAACAGGAAACAGTCTAAGAGGTTCTTTGAATGTGTGGAAGATAACTTCCTGACACAGCTAAAGTGAGCCTGCTGTGGAAAATGCCTTGCTAGACCTGCTGTTTGAGGAGAAGGTCTAGTGAGAGAGGTCTGGTGAGAGATGTGGTGGTCAGAGGCTGTTTTAGGACTAGCAGTCCTGAAATGATCAAATTCTCAATCCTTCAAACCATCACAATGAACTTCTGGAGGGCAGACTTAGGCTTGTTTGGGATTTGGTAGGGGGAGTCATTGAGGGAGATATTCCTGAAGGACAAAGGGGTCCAGGAAGGCTTAATTCTTCATTTACTCTTAAAGGCGCAAGAGCAGGCTGTCCTGGTGTGCCACAAGACCACATAACCATACAATGGTTTAGACTAGAAGAGACCTTAAACCAGTGAGGAAAACAACTAGTCTGGCTGGACAGGGAGATTCTGCTGGGCCTCGGGAAGAAAGGGAGAGTTTATCACCTTCGGTAGTAAGGTTAGGCAACTCAAAAATATGGAAATCTAACTTGGGCATGCAGAGAGAAAACCGGACAAAAGCCAAGTTACAACTGAAGCTGGCCATTGTAGTGAAGGAAAGTGAGAAATGCTTCTAGAAATACATCAACAGCAAAAAGAGAGTCAAGGACAAATTTCTAGCAAATAAAAATGGTAAGTTTTCTTAGTAACAACAAAAGTAGTTAGGAAAAAAGGGAACAAACCAAAACATGACAGTGCCATTCGTATGTCTCAAACACACACAAAGCAGCCAAAGGGTTCTCCCACCCTTTCTTCCCTTCCCAC